>OU612047.1:127618966-128218966 GCA_914767935.1 Coremacera marginata
TGTCAAATTTTTCGGTAAAACTTTTTTCGTATGTTTTAGAACGTTCTATTAAATAAATCAACAAATTTTCGCATTGAAAATTCATTTTTTCGAATTACATTTCAATTACATTTCATTGAAATTAAATCGGATTCCGAGATGAATCGGATTTCAGAACATGCCTGATTAACTAGTTTTCAATTGGTTATTTTAAAGTAATTAAAAAAATAATTTAAATATAACTAATTTAACAAGTAGTTCAAAATATATGCAGACGAAAGTCAATTGACTTATTTAGCGGACATCACCATACAAAATATGTTAGTTCGTTCTATGGAAAAAAGTCAGAATTTCAACTAGTTGTGGTTGACAAAAAACTACTTTTTCAACTACTTTTAAACTAGTTGATTTTCCTACAGGGAAGCTTTAAGCGTTACACATACACGCAAGCAGCTTAAGTTGTGTGCGTTTGGTCATCACTGCTTTAGATCGATACATTTAGTCGAGCGTTTTTCCAAATTTTTCCTTCCATTTCAAATAATAGGTTTTATTAAGGTTCTCGAAATGGGCGTTTCTTTTAGGATGACCTCCTCATTCAACCCAAATCTCTTACCGCCGAACCATTTCTTCAGGTTTCAAAAAAGAGTTGCAGGGTCTTAATCTGTAGAATATGGTGGATGAGGTAGCACTTTGTTCGCCAATTTTCAGATTTTTGGCATACCGGTTAAGTGTGTGGTCTGTAAGCCTAAGAACTCAGGTTCAATCCCATCTGACACAGAATGTTGTTTCAATTGAAATTAATATTTCGGTCGGCAAAAAAAAAATATATTTTAAAAACCGATAACTTTGAAACAAAACAATATCTCGATTTTTCCTTTAGTTATTTCTATTTGTATTAAATGGTTTTACAAACCAAAAGCATGCACCTTCATGCACCAGAAATCGTAATCTCTTCCGAATCCTGATTCTTCGCCTCCTTTTTAAGTTTTTTTTTTACCTTAAGTATCTAGCTGAATCAATCGCTTCTATGAGCATACGCCACTGTCGCCCACACGCAACAAGTTGACTCTCTCATTATATCCAATAAACATAAAACGAACAACTATTATCTAAAAACAGAGAAAAAAAAATAATGCAAGTACGTCATTTCCGATATATCAGCTGTACATTTTTGTCAGATACTTGATAAACATCGTTACTAAAATGTTAACACATTTCTATGAGTGCCAGGTAGTTAATAAAAAAAAAAACAAAAACAGGTACTTAAAGATGAGATTAGACAAAGTTCGGCTAGCTTACTCTAAATTCATTAGAGCAATAAAATCGACTACTTTATTTGCCATAATTTAAGTTTGACAGTTGATTAATTTTCTAATATATACCTACATATTTGGAGGGTGCTGATATCTTAATGTAGGTAATCATAAATTTTATAATAATACACATCATTTCTCAAATTAATATACAGCAAAAAAGTAAGCACTCAATGTTAATATAACTTAAAAATGAAACAAATAAAATTTTAGTAGCAAGCTATTAAAAAATTAGCTAAATTTGAATTAAAGAAAAACGAATTTGTACTTCAACCGCAGTAGCAGATATGGCAGTATGTTAAGAAACCATCGTTCATGGTTCTTATCTTGGTTGATAAACAAAAACAAAATTAAACAAAAACAAAATTAAACAAAAACAATGCTAATCGTTTGTAATCGCTGTTAATTGCCTTTTATGTCAGCGATACAATCGAAATCTATCGAATTTCAGTAATAAACTATCAGAGTGTGGAGAAGTAGAGAACAAAGAAAGAGCAATAAACTAAGCATTGAGTATAGATACTATCATTAGAATGCATTTAATTTATTATTTTTATAAAAAAAAAAAATTTAATAAATTTTTAAATTGCTGAGTAGTACTTGGTTTTCATAGAAAAAATTTAAAGTCTACATGTGAGAAAATAATTCTAATTTTGTTTTTTTCAAACATTGAAACTAGCATATTATAAAAAATTATGATTGAATTTATACAATTTACAAGTTCATAGTTAATTATAATTATAATCATAGCGTGAGTAGCCACAAAATAATACCACTCAATATTAAAATTAACCTATTAAAGGTTAATATATGAGGTGTAGTAAAAAGAAATCCATTATTTTTGCATGAAATTGAAGGCTTTATTTAGCATAGAATAATCCGATTTAGTTCAATAAGACACCATTTTGTTCAATAACTTGTTGCTATTTTGAAGGCAAAAAGTCCCTATTAGTAAAAATAAAAAACTAGGATACTCATTTTTCACAAGCTTCTCTTGAGGCGAACATTTTCCTATCAAAATCATTCGCTATAGACAAGAACAGATAGTAATTACTTGGTGACTGGTCCATACTATAGGATGGATGGATAAAATGGAACCTCCCAAGCAAGCTCCAGAACTCTCTGGCGAGTCACAGTCGATGTGTGTGGCCTGGCGTTGTCCTGCTGAAGAGTATTTCTCTACTATTGTCCAAAGCTGGCCGCTTCTGGGCAATCGCTTTCTTTAGACCAGTGTTTCCCAATCTATTTAAAGTGCGACCCAAAAATAATTTGAATATTTATTGGCGACCCAAAGAAAAATGCTTTCATTTTCAAATATTACATATATTATTATAAGGGCAAAGAAGGGCACCTATTACTTTCAAAAGATCCTTTAAAAAAGTGCAGTTTAAAATAAAAAAAAAAAACCTCCTTGTAAAAAAGAATTCACTTGGAAAAGTAAAAAAGAAATAAATTAACTTATTAAAAAATTAGGTTTAAGCTATAAAATGACTTATAAAAAGTTAATAGAAGATTAAATGAAATGTCAAAAAAAAAATGGTATTACTGCAAATACCGAGCTCTAGTTATTACATATTACATATTACTATTATCTTCTATCTATCTTCTATATATATAAAAATGGATGTATGTATGTGGGTATGTGGATATGTGGGTATGTGTGTATATCACGCATAGACTCCAAAACCGCCAAACCAATCTTTATGAAATTTTTAGCGATACTGAAGCGACATTCTGAAAGTGTTCCTGTGAAGTTTGGTGTTGATTGGACAAGGGGGCGTGGTACCTCCCATACAACCCAAATTGGCTATATCGCCCACAAACCAATAAAAATGCTATATATCAGACGGTTTTAATCGTATAAAACTAAAATTTGGTAATTTTGTTCAGAAGGTTACTTTCGGTGACTGTACAAAAAATGGGCGTGGGCACACTATATTTACGCCCACTTTCACAAATCATTCTAATTCCTGAGATGTTCAAGTTTTGATAGTGAATCTTAGTATGCCGGTGCTATGGATTCAAGTCGCAGTCATTATGTATAAATAAATGTTTTCACGCCCACTTTTACCGCCCACAAATCAGTAAAAATGCTTTATATCAGACAGCTTTTGCCGTAAAAGACTAAGATTTGGTAATTTAGTTTATATGATTACTGACAGCCAATGTACGAATAATGGTCATGGCCGCACTATATCTACGCCCCCTTTTTCGAAATCATGCTTATTCCTGAGTTGTACACGTTTTGATAGTGAATATTAGTATGCTGGTGCTATGGATCCAAGTGGCAGTCGCTATGTATATATAAATGTTGTCACGCCCACTTTTACCGCCCACAAATCAGTAAAAATGCTTTATATCAGACGTCTTTTGCCATAGAAGACTAAGATTTGGTAATTTAGTTTATATGGTCATTGTCGGCAACTGTTAAAAAATGGGCGTGGTCGCACCATATCTATGCCCACTTTTTCGAAATCATGCTTATTCCTGAGTTGTACACGTTTTGATAGTAACACTTGATATGCAGGTGCTCTAAGGGGCAGTCAATATACATATATATAAAATTTGCCACTCCCACTTGTACCACCCGCAAATAAAAAAAAACACAAAAACGGAATGGCCATTTCAGCTCTCGAAAAGACTTTGACCGACCTTCTTATGATCAATTGTGTTGTGCGTGTTGTGAAATATTTGAACACAAATGATCGAGAACTGGACCTACAAGTCTTATGTAGACTCCGAACGGCTTATGTTCTCAAGAAGCTTTTCATGGCAGTTTTTACTCTCTGAGGCTTGCCATTGTCTGCAGAGAGGTGACGGCCGAACAGAAAAATTAATTCAATTGAAAAAACTTTCTGTGTCGGATGGAGGATTCGAACCTGGGTTCTCTGGCGTAAGAGGCACACACTCTACCCACTACGCCACGGCCGCCACATGAAACACATGTAACAGTACGTTCAAAAAGTCCATGGGATGACACATAGATGGCGTTACTAGAGTTTTTCCATATGATTTTTATTTAGTACCAACCTTCAAACGATACGTACCTATAAAAATTTGACAACAATCTGACAATTGATTCGTGAGTTATTGCATTTTGTGTGCAACAATTGTTTTTAAAAAAAAAATGGAAAAATGTTAATTTCGAGTTTTGAAAAAGCATTGCTTTTGATAAAAAAATACAGTAGAAACCAAACAATGGCTTTATAAACATTATCCGGACTCTGCTCCATCGAGCCAAATGGTAGAAAAGTGGATTGCTGAATTTAAACGTGGTCGTACCAGCACAAATGATGCAGAGCGCAGTGGACGCCCAAATCAGACTGTTATTCCACAAAACATCAAAAAAATCCACAAAGTGGTTATGAACGATCGTAAATTGAAGGTGCACGAGCTATCTGACATTGTAAACATATCAGATGGTAGTGTTCTTACCATTTTACACGAACATTTGGGTATGCGAAAGCTCTGTGCAAAGTGGGTGCCGCGTGAGCTCACAGTCGACCAAAAACAACAAGGAATTGATGCTTCAGAGGAGTGTTTGGCGCTGTTAAACCGCAATAAAATCGAATTCTATCGTCGATATGTGACTATGGATGAAACATGGCTTCACTATTACACACCAGAATCCAAAAGACAGTCAGCTGAATGGACAGCGGGCGACGAACCGAATCCAAAGCGAGCAAAGACCCAACAGTCGGCTTGTAAGGTGATGGCGCCTGTATTTTGGGATGTGAAAGGAATAATATTCATCGACTATCTCCAAAAAGGAACCACTATCAACAGCGACTATTACTGTGCACTTTTGTATCGATTGAGGCTGAAATCGCCACGAAACGGCCACATTTGCAAAAGAAAAAAGTGTTGTTTCACCAAGACAATGCACCGTGTCACAAATCGATGAAAACGATTGCAAAATTGAATGAATTGGGCGTCGAAGTGCTTACCCATCAACCGTCTTCTCCAGATTTAGCCCCCAGCGACTTTTTCCTGTTTTCAGATCTCAAGATGCTTGCTGGAAGAAGAATGCTTGCTGGAAAGAAATTCAAGTCCAATGATAAAGTAATCGCAGAAAATGAGGTCTATTTTGTCAAGAAAGAGAAATCGTACTATAAAAGTGGTATCGAAAAATTGGAAAATCGCTATACTCGTTGTATCGCTCTCGAAGGCAACTTTGTTGAATAATATAATCGAGTTTTATCAAAATTTTGTTTTTTTCTTACGTATCCATACTTACTTATCGTATTTATTGAATGACTTGTTATATAACGGACATTTTTCCTGGAGCAGTCCGGTGAACTACAACATATTGATGTCGAGATAGTGTAGCTTCTTCAAAACATTACACAAACCACAACCAGCACGAGACTGCCCGATGGACCGTCCATCCGTCAACCCGGACAAGGTTGCCATCAGATAAATCTCTTCAACGCCACCTATAAAAAGACCAAAAGTTCAAATATGAACTTTTATAACTGTTCGTGTACAGTTTATACATTAAATCGTGCATGGCTGGCATACTACCTAATTATTGGGTCAGGATACACAAACCAACATTCCTTACCAAAAAACTAAGAGTGTCCACAACCACGAAACTCCATTATGAGAAGTTTGGATCAAGAATTATATGTCTCTTAAGCTATTACATAAAATCCTTTATTTTGGTCTTAATATTGGAGATAGATCAGGTCTCCTCATCTTCGTGGGTTTGACTATCTCCGTCGTGTTAACAAAGTTTAACTGGACAATTGCTATTCCATTCGCAGTCGCATGTTAAAGTTATATACCAACTTTCCATATCTACTTCAAAGATGGCCGACAACACCGGGCTCTAAGGTATGCCCTCTTTTACATGGATAAGACTAGACTAGTACATGCTGGCAAACATGTTTTATCTCTATGCACCTTATTCATAACCATCCTCCTTTATCCTGGCTGCAAACAGGCAGGCTCGCATCAATGATGCTAACTTGGCGGAGTTTGATGGCAGTACAAACCCCAATTAAGAGTTTCCCACAATCCAACCAAAAACACATCAAAACCTTTCTGACCGTCAATCCAGGCTTGGCCACTATTTACGCCGGCTTACCGCGATTCGACCACGACCGTTTTCACCTGACCTTGTCCGTTACCAGTCAACATGCGCTTCAAAAATGAATCGATTTTGTTGCGATTCAGCAATGATTCGCAGATGGGAATTCGATCTATGAGAATTTTTTTCGTTAACTCGTGTGGCATCAAGGCACTTTTTGTATCTAGTCTTATTCAAGTGGTCGAAACAGTGCATACAAGACGGTCGAATTCGACGATAACCATAATTTTATCTACATTTTCGACAGTTGGCCTCCCAGCGCGTGATGAATCTTTGAGATCAAAATTATTGGAACGAAATAGACAAAACCAAAATTGCGCGTGAACTATTCACACTATTCAGCCGTCTGTGTTGCATTTTCTGTCATAGCAAGTTTTTTAAAGCGCACACATTTTCCTAAAATTTTGGTAAATTTTATCCATTTCTGCGATAAGGGTAAAACATGAATTTTTTTAATGATAACAAAAACAATTCAAAAAATATTTTGGCAAGATCTGTTCAGTCATACTTCAGTTGGCTTTTAACTTGTCTGCTATCGACTAAACGATGTCACGTGAATCCGGTCTACTGCGTACATTTTGTTTCAAAAAACATTTTTTTTATCTCAAGCCACTTAAACGTCATTAAGGCTAAGAATATTTTAGCCAAACGACTCCAACTGCATTGAAGTTCCTAAGAAAAAATGTTCCTAGGAAGTAAAGGCGTTTTATCAATATTCTTTGAGTTATAAATAATCTGTCTCAAATTTATAAGGTAAACATGATTCCCACAGCTACGTAAAAAAAAATGACAAAAGTGTTATGCTAATTTTTTGTCAAATGCAGACTCGTAAAGCAGACAGACGACATACATATTAAAAAAAAATTTTAAAGATTTCCATTGTTAAGTGCCCGTTGTTATCTTATTTTGATTTCTCTATCTCTATTTAAGGCATGTGCTTACGAGTATGTATATTTTTGTGTAAATTAGGTAGCTGAAAAATGAGATAATAACCATTGATGTCTGTAATAATCAGTATTTCCCTAAGTTTCATACGTAGCGATGAAAATTTGAAGTGGGTAAATAGGAAATCAATCAAACAGCTAATTGAAACGAGTTTACATTCATAAATTGAGAGATTACACATCACTATATTCAAAACTATTTTTAAAAATGTAAATATTTGCAATTAAAACCTTCGTTTTATTAACCACAAGTGTCTTTTCAGTGACCATGGGTAAGTTTATACATAAAACAAGAATTTTTACAACAACATTGATTTTTTCAAATGCGAAGAGGTGCTATCTTTATATTAACATCAACAATTTTCATTTAACCTGATGATCTTGTTATTTTAAAGACACGACATTTTAAAGATGACAAGATTGTCTTTTCATATTAACAACATTCTTGTTGATTTTTCAATTCATCAATTTACATTTAACCTGATGATCTTGTAATTTGAAAGATACAACATTTTAAAGATGACAAGACACATTTGACACAAGATGACAAGATTGTCTTTTCATATTAACAACATTCTTGTTGATTTCTCAACTATAAAAATTTTGTATATAACAACACCTATCTTGTTACATTAACGAGCTACCTTGATGGAGTCAAAAACAAAAAATTTTTTTAAATATACACACGGAAAAAAAGAGTAAAATTATAAAATTTTCGGGCATAATTTGCCTAATACCTTCGGCCAGAATGGGTTATATAAGTATTTGTATAATACAACAAAGGAAATTAAGGCAACCTTCTGCTAAAATGCGTTGCCGTAGATTTAAGGCAATATTAAAAAAGAAACTTATACTCATTCTTATACAAATTCTTATACTCATTAAGATTTCCTAAGGCCATTGCAAAAAGCGCTTGCGTTGTTCTCGGCACTTTTACACTTTTTTGTTTTTCTGTTTTTAATTAACTCAATTTTTATTTAATAATGTCAACTCATCAACAGTCTTGCGTGATTCTCGCTGTTATCCACTAAGCTGTTTTATGTTCTATTTGTTTCGTCAATGTAACGAATAAATTACTGCGAAATACATGCACGTTAGTACAAATGATAAGAAAAGGAAAGCAAATAATAACCGCGTATGACAGAAAAAATAGCAATGAGAGAAAAGATTGTAAAAACCGCCATTTGCATTTGCCTAAGTATCTTTGGCATATTATACAATTTTGGCATGCCTAAGTTGACAAAAAACTTATGAAATTTACACAAATTTCTTAGGCTTCATACAAAAATAGTTACCCAAGGCATTTAAGGCAATACACCGTAGGTATTTTTCTGTGTGTAGTAAGACAATTTTCTTTAATGTTACAACATTTTTTTTTTTTTTTTTGGTGTAGTCTCGCCCACTTTTTTAGACTATGGACTACTCATTATTCCAAAGAATATATACTGTGGGCAAAAAGTAAGGTGCATTTTAAGTTAAAACTTTGCGGGCTACTAATTCGGGCAAACTCTTTTATTTTTATGTTGGTACTACTGTTACTGACATCTGTGCCAAATTTCATGTCAATGTCATTATTTGTTATATATGTTACTTACGCTTGTGTTTACTTACAAGGCAGGGAACGTGTTGATAACTTGGAACACCCTGAACGACCATCAATATCGACTAATGAGCAACACGTCAATCAAATCAAAGAATTAGTGCTCGAAAATCGTCGATTGACTGTTGGAAGAGACCTTACTGATATGGTTGGAATATCAGAAAGATCAGTGAAAACCATTTTGAAAGACCATTTGGGCCTGAAATAAACAGAAAAACAGCGCCGCATTGAAGTGTTTGAAACGATGCTTTCTGACTATCAGGATAAGCTGAAATGCATAACCTGGAATCAACCGATCAACCAAGCAAATATCGTGCCAAAGGTGAGCCAAGACCGAAAAGATCGCGCCAAAGTCACTTAAAAATCAAGGTCATGTTGACAGTTTTCTTGGATTATCTTGGTGTAATGCATTATGAATTCTTTCCACCCGGCCAAACTGCCAACAAGTAATATTATTTGAACGTTATGGGTCGTTTGCGCGAAGCTATTTGGTTTTGGCCCGACAACTTTTGGTTTTTGCACCACGGTAATGCGCCGTCTCACACTACACTCGTTCTTCGCGAACATTTCTTCAAAAACTCTAATGTATATCATTCCATAACCAACGTTTTCGCCTGATTTAGCTCAGTGTGACTTCTGGCTATTCAACAAACTCAAAAGACCACTACGAGAACACCGTTTCGAGTCCATAGAAGAGATTCAACGTGAATCGCTGCGTGAACTGAACGCAATTCCAGAAAATGAAATCAGCAACTATTTCGAGAATTGGAAAAACCGTTGGCAGAAGTGCATTTTGTCGGAGGGGATTACTTTAAAAGCGATGAAATTGATTAAGAAGAATAAATGAAAATTTTTAATTTTATAACAAAATACACATAAAAGTTATGTGTACAAAACAATAAATGTACAAAATTTGGTGGAAGTCGAAAAACGGTGTAAGCTTTGTTCAAGTCGAAAAAATATTGTAGAAGGAGTTCGATTAAAATTAAAGCGTCACACTCCATGTCTTATCCCGCCTACTTTTCTGTACTAATTACTGCACTTTATTCTAAAAACTATTAGGAAACATTTGTTTGAAGTCGAACAAACCCTAAAAAAGTTAATTTAAAATGAAAGCGCCAGACCCTTGTCTAGTCCCGCCCAATTTTCTAGAAAGCAGACTACTCATTATACCCAAAAATATGGGTGCATAATTTGGTTAAATTCGAAAAGTGCCACGCCCCCCTGTCTAATCCCAACTATTTTTCTATACTCATGACTGCTCCAGAATGCTAAAGAATATGGATGCAAAATTTGTTTGAATTCATTCCAACTTAAAAGAATGTCGTTTAAAATTAATGTGTCATGCCCACTGTTCAATTCCGCCAACTTTCTAGACTGCTGACCGCTCATTATTCCAAAGAATATGTGTGGAAAATTGGGTTGAAGTCGGCTATATACAAAGGCTATAGAAAAAGTTCGCTTAAAATCAAAGTGTCACACCCCTGTTGCCAAAATTTCAGTCTATGGACTACTCATTACACCAAAGAATATATTTGCAAAATTTGGTTGAAGTCAAAAGAATGATGCAGAAGGAGTTCGATTAAAATTAAAGTAGCACGCCTGCTGTCTAATTCCGCCCATTTTTCTAGACTAATCACTGCTCATGATTCCAAAGAATATATTTGTAATATTTGGTTAAAATTTCTAGACTAGTGACTGCTCATTAGTCCAAAGAATATGTGTGCCACGCCCCCTGCCTAGTTCCGCCCACTTTTATGTCGTACGGAATGCTTAATTTGCTAAATAACATATGTGCAAAATTTGGTTTAAGTCGGACAAACGGCTTAGAAGGAGTTCGATTAGAATTAAATTGACACGCCCCTTGCCCAATCCCACCCTTTTTTTTAGTCCTCAAGCTTCTCATTATACTAAAGAATATATGTTCGAAATTTGGTTAAAATCGGACAAATGGTGTGGATAAAGCTAGTTAAAAAATAAAGTGCCACGCCCCCCGTCCAATACCACCCAATTTATTAAATTAAGACTGCGCAAATTACCAGGGATTATGTGTATAAATTTTGATTGAAGTCAGATACACTTTTTAACAGAAGTTTGCTTAAAAGTAAAATGCCACAACCATTTTTCTAGCCTAAAGACTTCACATTAACCCGAAGAAAATGTGTGGCAATTTTGGTATAGGTCGAACAAACAATGCAGGTGGAATTTGGGTGCATACAGACTCCATGGCATTCAATTTTATATATTTACGAAGGTTTTTCTATTTTGCTAACATCGCTTCATATGGAAAGTAGGGGGAGTTTTCATTAGATTTTGCCAAATTTAACAGTGGGGATTTCTATTAAATATCAAAGCTTTTGTGTAGAATTTCAAGACATTTCTTTAATTTTTGTAGACTTTTAAGAGATTTTACTTTTAAAATAAAGTCACTTTTTATGGGAGATAGGCGTGGTGTTCTTTCGATTTTGCCAAATACCAGAGTGGTGATTTATATTATGTATCAAAGTATATGAGCAAAATTTTATGGTATTTCTTTAATTTTTGTGGATTTTTAAGAGATTTTACCGTTAAAATAAAGTCACTTTGTATGGAGGTAGGTGTGGTTTTCATCCAATTTGCCTCATTTACGAACTTGATCTTCATTTTATACTTATATAAAAAAAGCTTATAAAGGGTGTTTTTTTAGAGGCATAGGAATTTGAAATGGAATAAAACAAGGATGATTTCTTTAAATTGACATGAAAATGACTTTATTCAGAAGCTAATCTTTTGGCATTATAATTTATCTATGATTTCTGGCATATGACCACCACGGCTGGCTCGGACGTAATCTAATCTGGAGGCCCAATTTGCCAACGTCACTTTTTCCAACATTTGTGGCCATATATCGGCAATTAGGCGGCGAATGTTGTCCTTCAAGTGGTCGATCGTTTCGAGCTTATCGGCATAGACTAGCGACTTCACATATCTCCACAGAAAATAGTCTAGCGGCGTTAAATCGCACGTTCTTGGAGGCCAATTCACGTGTCCGGAACGTGAAAATATGCGGTTACCAAACGTTTTCTTCAGTAAATCAATTGTGGCACGAGCTGTGTCGCATGTTGCGCCATCTTGTTGAAACCACAGCTTCTGCACATCATGGTTGTTCAATTGAGGAACGAAAAAGTCAGTAATCATGGCTCCATAGCGGTCACCATTGACCGTAACGTTCTGGACAGCATTGTTTTTTAAAATGTACGGACCAATGATTCCACCAGCCCATAAAGCACACCAAACAGTCAGTTTTTCTGGATGTAACGGTGCCTTATCCTGTAACGGTGATTATCTTCACTCCAAATACGGCAGTTTTGTTTACTGACGCAGCCATTCAACCAAAAGTGAGCTTCATCGCTAAACAAAATTCTCTTATGAAAATCGGGATCAACGGCAATCTTGTTTTGGGCCCATTCACCGAATCTACGCCTTGCTAGGTGATCGTGTAGCTTCAATTCTTGAACGAGTTGGATTTTGTAAGCACGCAAACCAAGATATTTCCGCAAAATTTTCCATAAAGCGGATGGACACATAACCAATTTCTGTGCACGATGGCGGATAGACTGCTTCGGGTCTTCCTCTACGTTACGCTCTACAGCAGCAATGGCTTCTTCTGTACGCACTGTACGACGTCTCTGTGGATGCGTATTATCATTTAGAGTAAGTGTGGTGCAAAAACGTTCCATAGTTAGTCGAATTAATTGCTCTGATGGACGATTATGTTGACCGTAAAATGGATGGAAAATAAATTTGAACAAAATAAATTTGAATTTGGAAGTGTTGTTCAGGCTTCAATCAATTCATGTTTAAATGCCAAACCAATCTAAGCAAAAATCACTTGACAGCTCACAAAATGGCCGCCAGTTAAAACAGTGTTGCCAACTTAAAGTTCTATACCTCTCAAAAAAACACCCTTTATTTTGAATTTCATTGCGATAGCTTCAAAATTACGAATGTCATCGTGATCACAGACAGACAGAGAGACGGAAATTGGCTCGGGTGGTGATGCTGTTCACAAATATATATACTTTTCTATACCTGCAACGCCTCCTTATTGGCGTTACAAACGGAATGACAAAGTTAATATACCCCTTACCCAGTTCGCATAGGGGTATAAAAATAATAAAACTACAGGTGCTCCACCATCTCCAAATTGAACATAACATAATTTTGGTCTTCATATGTTTTCTCAAAATAAACAAAACACTACTTTGTCAAACCTGAATATTAACAAAAGACACTTGTGTTGTTTTCACAAGCAAGGCAACAGTTATAAAATTTAAATGGGAGAATCTGGCCAAAACCATATTTTTGACAGTTAGTTGTCGATCAATTCGCAAATTATTTGGCAACTACTCATATACAATCAACGTCATGGCGCAGACAAACAGCAGACGAATCAACAGATTGATTGGAGCCACTGCAGCACACATACATTCTTTGTTTGCACTCAAAAAGATTGGTGATGAACAAACAACAAACACACCCACACTTTTAAGTCACTCCAAGCCGATTAAAAACAATTTGTTTTAAATCATTCATTGACAGATTTCGTTTTGTGTTCCATGGCTACTTTCTATAGATTTCCTTTAATAAAATCGACAAAATATCTATTATTAAAAAGATGAAACATAACGTAACACAAACAATGCACCACTGTCATCATTTGTGGAACCCGCCCACACGGCTTATCAACAAATTTGAAATTCAAATTAAGACATCTGAAATTCAAATACAGATTAACCTTTAGACCACCGGGGCTTGGCTCTAATTTTTTTTTTAACTCGTAATTTACTCCCGTTTTTAAACATTCGACCTCGTTAGCAATCTCGACCTTAGGTAGCGTCTATATAAAACTTAACAGTCGTGAAAATTTTTAGTTTTTTATATTCCAATATAGGAGCTTTTGAGGAATGCGATGATGTTGATAGTTTTTGCGTTACCCTTCAAAAATCAACCTTACCTTTTTTGCTTAGAAACTACCTCTTTTTTTTTTTTTTTTTTTTTCAATATCTCAAGCTATTTAAAGTTAGATTCACTGACCAACTTCGGTAAGTTTTTCTATTGCTCTCAAAAGGAGAATGTACTGATTTTAATTCATTGGCATATAAAACATTCACCCAGTGGCATAGCGTGACCTTCAGACGCCCGGAACGGGTCAATTTTGCCGTCCCCTTATTAAGATCTTCAAGTTCATGACTCTGAAATATACAGTAATCCAAAAGAACTTTTTGGTAACAACAATCATCATAATTGTGTTTTGTATAAATTACAATCCTCAAAATACGAATGCCTCAGAAAAAAAAAATTTACCATTGCCACGGACTTAAAGTGAACCTTGATCTATATTTTTATGACTCCCAAAAAATTTTTGTTTTGATATTTGACATTTTTTTTATAATTTTTTATGTTATTTTAAATAAAATTCAAATAACTTTATTATTTTTTATACAATGCTCGTTTTAAAGATATCGTTTGAAAAGTTTTGACTGCTTCTAATCATTCCTTGACAGAGTTCATCAATTATATTTCTAATTAAACTAAATGATTTATCATTTACCATTCCTTACATTATTTTTGCGCTGGGGTTTGTTGCAAATTATAATGGTTTTTTTTCAATGTTTTAGCTTAAATGGTAATTAAATTGATTAACTCTGTCCAGGAATAAATAGAAGCAGTCAAAACTTTTGCAACGATATCTTCAAAACGAGGATGCCATATAAAATAACGAAGTTATTAGAATTTTTGTGAAAATAACATGAAACAATATCAAAAAATTCATGAAAATCAACATTATCTTTGGTTTAACGCAAAAAATGTTTAATTGTTTGATGCAGTTTAGAAAAACTTTTTTAAAACATGGATAAGCCACCATGATCCTAAACTGAAACAAGAACGTTTACTGTGGACGAAAGCTGGTTTTTAAGCTCCAATACAGGTAAAGTCAGAGCGATCGGCAAAAAAGGTTATGGCATCAGTATTTTGGGATGCAAAAGGGTTTAGGGGTATTGTCTATGAGTAGTATATGCCGTTGCATGCCGTTTTACCGAAGAAAAAAACCATTTTTCAATTAGAGAATGCACGTGTTCACACAAGTGTTTTGACGATGGCTAAATTAAACGAATTAAAGTACAACTTGCTTCATTATCCACCTGATCCACATTCACCTGATTTAGCTCCCAGCGATTACTACCTCTTCCGAAACTTGAAGCAATTCCTTCGTGGTAGTAAGAGTTTTTCGTCGAATGAAGACGCTATTGCAGCCGTGGAACAATATTTTGCAGAGCTTCCGGAAAACCATTACAGAGATGGAATAAAATTATTGAAGGATAATTGGAATAAATGTTTTAAAGTCTAGGGAGATTATAGTGAATGAAAAAACAACAATATCATTTTAAAATTCACATTCATTAATTTTTGCTTCAATACTATTCAACCTCCTGACACATGGCACTCAAACAGATATTTGAGCCCCAAATGACAGATGTACCAACCAGAGAACTGCAACGAGCCTATGATTCGAACGAATGACTATAAATCATCCATCAAAAACCGAATGCGAGTGCATGCGATTGCGTACAACAACCACCACTTCCACGAGAAGTATCCTCATAACAGCGATGAGCGAAGAGTGCTGCCGCTTTCACTCATCGCTCATAAGAATGCCGCTCAATGATTGCAATGATTCTAGTCATTCCTTATGATTCGAGAGTCATTAAGAGAAATCGCATGCAGTGTTACCGCTGACATATTTTATTATACCTACATATAATATATAAATTTACTATTATATACATATAATACTAGCGGACTAGGCAAATGTATGAAAATAAATCTTAAAATATTATTTAAAAAATATTTAAATGCATATACTTTATAAAAACAAAATTTAAATGTTATTGATAGAAATTAGTGAAAAATTGTGAAAATATTATTCAAAAAAATTATATTAAAAATTTTTGGAAAAATTTGTTAAGAATTATTAAAATATTAAATAAATTGATTCAAAATTAATGAAAAACTATAAAAATCATTTTAAATATTATTAAAAAAATAATAATTGAAAAATTCCTTCAAAAGTTATTAAAATATAAATACATACATAAAAAATTATTGATTTACATATTAGCATATTTTCAACAAAAACAACTTGGCGTAAAGGGCAGGTTTAATTAACATTTAGATGACATTTATAATTAACATTCTATTAAAATAAATGGAGTAATATACACTATTACATCTTTTAAAAGCGGTAATCCTGTTTATTTTGGATTGCCGCTTTTCTTATGGCATCCCTAAACATAAAGGTTCTCAGCAATTCATCATTGCAAGTGTGAAACTGAGTTGAAAAATTTATTAAAAACAATACCGCTCAATGATTCCAATGATTCTAGTCATTCCTTATGATTCGAGAGTCATTAAGGGAAATCGCATGCAGTGTTACCGCTGACATATTTTATTATACATATAATATATAAATTTATTATTATATACATATAATACTAGCACACTAGGCAAATGTATGAAAATAAATCTTAAAATATTATTTAAAAAATATTTAAATGCATATACTAATGTTGTACTGTAAAAGAACATAGTTCTTATTGTACTGATATAATCTGCTAATAAATAATAATAATAATAATAATAATAATACAATAATAACAAGGAACAAATAAACAACAACATACAAGTATAAAGTAAGTTTGATACAATTTAATTCTTTGAACTAGCGATCCCAAACTTAGAAGCTGGCTATTTATCTTAATCAACACGTAAAACCCAAACAAAAGTAAAACAAGGAAAACGCACGCCAATACTGAAGTGCACGCAAATCATTCAATGACTCTAGAGTCATTGAGGTTGCTTAGAATCATATGCTTACAATTCAGCAGTCTTTTTAATGAGTGATGAGTGAAAGCAGCGGCACTCATCGCTGTTATGAGAATGCTTCGCGTGGAAGTTGTTTTTGTTGTGCGCAACCGCACGCACTCGCACTCGGTTTTTGACGAGTGATTTCGAATCGTTAAAAAACGATTCGGTGCAGGTCTCTGGTACCAACCCAGAAAGAACATTTTTTGACAACATCTCAATCGCGGTTTGTTTCACTTGGAAATTTCGGATATTTTTTGATCAGAAGGTTTATTAAAAAAATGTCCATTCAACTTCAAGTCGGTGGTAAATTTGACATATTTGTGAATATTAAGTCACAAAGAGTTAAAAAAAATATTATTATAAATAATAATTGAATAAATTTGAAAGTTATCATTGCAGGAACCCGGATCTCTTGCGTACTAGTCTGTTGATTTTTCTTCCCGCCAGCTCAGTTGCTATTGAACAGTGGCGTAAGTTACTGCTAAATAAAACTACATCGACAGGGCATTTGTTTTAAAATTCCATTAAAACAAATATCTTCCGACCGCGCATCGACAAGAGGTTGTTTTTTTATTAAAACTAAAAAAAAGCCAACCGAATATTTGAAAAAAAATTCTGAGACGAAGTTCGAACTCACGATTCTGCATCTCTCTCGTGCTCGGAAAACATAATTTTTTATGAAAATTTGATTTTCACATTAAAATTCTTAGCTTTTCAAACAAATGTAAATATTTGTGTTTTATATAAAAATTACAACAAAATAACTTTTAAATTTTCAGTACAGAAACTGGTTTTTTTTATTTTATATTCAGATTTTTTTCTGAGTGTATTCACTGCTTTTTGTGTGGGTGCTTTATTTGCATTTCTAAAACTTAGGGTCGTTTTATATTTATTCGCTTATCAATCAAGCACACCAGAATATATCTCTAGCTTTTGCATCTTTTCCCATCCGTCACCATCTCAGTCTCTTTCCCAAAATATCACTTTCACTCCAAAATTCTTTCACTTCAAGTTTCCCTCTTTAATCTGCATTTTTAATGGAGCCTTTATAGTTTTCCCTATTATAAAAATTGCATAATAGAAAAGTCATAAATTCGCCTCCTCACTCTGTTTCTGTGTCACTTTTACCGCTCCTAACTTTTAACTGTAGCTTTTGTAGCTTTGGCTTTTTTATAAGCCAAAACAGAAATGTGTCAAGTTCAAAACAATCGCTGTCTTTAACTCTTCACTTTCTTGACCTTGGTCTTGGTAAATACCTTTAATGGTCAGCACAAGCTAAGGCGCAGGCGTAATATAGTTTTCAATTGAATTATTCATCAGAATGTTACTTATTTTTTTGTTCGCAGTTCGACTTGTAATGCATATATAGTTTATCTGCCGATCTATATTTTATAAAGGTTAGCGTATTTTATTAGATTTCCAGCAATATAATTAGTAAACGAATTAATTAATGTACATTTGTGTGATATCAAAGATTTATATTATCATAGATACGTCTTGTCTTGATTTATACAACAAACACAAAGTATCTGTTATTTGTATGCTGGAACGACTTAGTTTTTATGCAAATTACTACAAGATGAACTTAGGTTTTTAATTGTAAATATTAGAAAAATAAATACGAAACACAACTTGATGGGAGGTGGCACAGTGGAGCAAGAGCATGGATAAATGTTCTAAGACGAAGCAAACTTGAATTGTATTGCACCGGAAAATCTTATATAAGACGTTCTCAGAAAATAGTTGAAAATAAAAAAAACGTAGGCTTTGGGTTAAAAGAGATTTTTTATATAAAGAAAAATCTTATAACAGACGGTCTCAGAAAATAGTTCAAAATAAAAAAAAAACCCCTAAACTTCGGGTTATACCAGGTGTTTAATATAAAGGAGACACCACCAATCAGTGCCACCAAGAGCTTAAGATATGAAAAAAGGTATTTTCTAAGCAGAGAAAGGTGGTTTTCGAAGGGTTACGCAAAAACTACCAACATCAACGCATTCCTCACCAGGGTACGGAAAGGTCGCTTCTGTACTGACGCGAGCTATAACATACATCCGCAGAATTCAAAATAGTGGAATATAAAACAACAAACAACCTCTGGTCCCGCCGATGCCGGCGGACTTTGGGCACATATATCACACTCCATGCCGCTGAAGAACCTCGGTACCAATGGTACGATCAGGAGTGTCGCATCGCGACAGCAGTAAAAAACGCCGCAGACAGCTGCAACGCGAGCCGTGCGAGAAAACTACCGCGGAAAGAGGAAGGAAGAGAGGCGCCTTTTCAGACGCAAGAAAAGAGAACAGGAAACGCGTGAGCGTGAGTAACTAGAGGTATACGAGAGCAAGAGGATGCACGAAGATTCTATCAACAGGTTAAGCGTCTAACCCAAGGTATCAAGCCACTTGTAGAGATCAAAATGGAGATCTGGTTACAGATACGCAGTGTGTGCTGTGATTGTGGAGACAGCACTGCGACACTCCTGATCGTACAATGAATGTTGTGTTTAATGTAAACACCTGCCGTGTAGGCTTATGTTTACATGTTCTATAACATTGGGACCGAGATATTGCGTCGGTCGACGCCCCTTTGAGGATTCAAAGGTACAAAATTAGCTCTATGTTGTGATGACACTTCGCAACCCTTGGTGGGGGTGGAGGCCTATCTAAAACCTCTTTCCTACTAAGGGTATGGCGCCCGGTTTGAGAGTGCAAACCACACTGAGCTGGATAGCTCTGCCCGCGATATGGGTAGTAAGCCACAGCTACCACGAAGACTCCCCGAAGGGCTTTCCCAAAACAGTCAGCCTAGCATATGCCAGGGGCCGCTGACTGCCCGTGGTACCAGTTTTAAAGTTCTTGGTCAGACCTCGTAGCTTACACACTCCTGATCGTACAATTGGTTCCGAGGATGCAGGCACCGGAAACCAATGACTCTTCAGCGGCAGCGCGCATGGAGTAGGTCCGCCGGCGTCTTCGGGTCCAGAGGTTGGTTGGTTGAGCTTAACCGAGAGTTGAGCGGAGTAGGCCTCAGCAGTCCGTTGTAATTGCAGCTTAGCAAAATCTAGCTTTCGTTGCATTCCTATGCGTATGTTCTTCGCCTTGCATAATCGCCTGCGGATCTTGGCTGCAACAAGATAGTTTTCGGAGTCAATGTTGACCCCCCGAAATGTACGCAAATCTAGAACACTAGAGGCATGCCTTTCGTCGATTACAACATGATCAATTTGGTTTCGCGTTTTTCGATCCGGGGACCTCGGGGGGTCGAGGTGCTTAAATCTGGTGCCAAAGATGCCTTCCCTTCCGACATTCGCATTAAACACGCCGAGGACTATTGTCACGTCATGGACCGGAAGGTAGTCGTATACGTCCTCAAGACTAGCGTAGAACGCGTACTTGATGGCTTTGTCCTTTTCCTCCGTCGGGGCGTGTGCGCAAATAAGGCTTTGCCTTGATGCGGATCGTAGCCGATCTTTCGTTCACAGGTGTGAACCGGGAAACAAGGTGGCGTAGTTTTCGGCAAACAACGAATCCACATCCAAACTCGCGCCTCTCCGCATGGCAGCTGTAGTAGATATCGCAGTGTACTTGTTTAGAGCAGCCTTGCCCTTGCCATCGCATTTCCTGGATGGCGGTGATATCAGCTTTAATTGTTTTAAGGGCTGCCGCCAGTTGAATAATGGCACCTTCCCTATAAAGGGTCCGGACATTCCAGATGCATATCCGTAAATCATTGTCCGTTTTTCGTTTGCGGTGGTCATCAACGTAATTGAGGTCCGAGGCTGGTTTAGTTTTCATTGGACAGTAGTAATGTGGCGGGACCCAAACCCTGCGCACATTCCATGTTTAAGGTCCACGGAGCGACACACCGCTCAAATTAGCCCAGGGAACTCCACGAGGTGGTTTGAGTCGACTTGGGAAGATTTCGACATGGATAGTGCTGGCCTCGCCAGGTTAAGGCAGTCAGACACGTTGCCATGTGAAGGTTCCAAAGTACCAGTAGCGGACACTCCGAAATAGGACAAGCACTACAGGAAAATGCAGAGCCAGCCGGTCTTAAAATTAATTGCAACAAGACCAAAATAATGCACACAGGCCGTGACACGCAAAGCAACATTACCCTGGGGCACTCGCCTATTTAGGAAGTCGAGCAACTATCTGGGCAACCTGGTTTCTATAAATGGTGGAGCAGATTTGAATGTAGTTAACAGAATCAGCAAAGCACGTTGCGCCTTCAACATGCTGTCATCTGTGTGAAAATCAAACAAGATATCGCGCAGTACTAAATTGAGATTTTTTGAGTTCAATGTAAAATCCGTGCTTTTATATGCCTGCAAAACCTGAAAATTAACGACGCCCATCACGAAAAAGTTGCAAACGTACATGAACTGCTGTCTGCGTCATATATTAAGCATTCGATGGCCGATAACAATGTCAAATCAAGAACTCTGGCTTAAAACAAATCAAATAACCGTGGATATTGAAATAAGGCAGCGAAAGTGGCGCTGGATTGGGCATACACTCAGATAGCCAAATGACAACTTGGCTAAGCAGTCGTTCGCGTACATGGAAGGCTAAAATTAACAAATCGTGGCCTCAGTTCAAGTTTCTTGCAGCAGATAGAAGAAAGTGAAAAAAATTTGTCATCGCCCTATGCCCCACTTGGGGTTAAAGGAACAAGAAGACGAAGTTCTTCAAAAATTCCGTGAACATTATTCAAAATACGAAAATTCCTTTTTTAATTCCGGGCGAAATGAATGAAAATCGCTGTCGTAATCGGTCATTGTACATGACATCTGCATAGAAAATGTCATATTTCGCTAGATAACGATATCGAAAGTCGTCGTTAGTGCGTTGAGGAATTACTTTACTAGAATTGTGCCACTGTATTTAATTTTAGTTTATATTTTATTTTTATAACAAGTATTCATAAATTATAAGCTGAAACTTTGTATCCAATTTGCTACTGTAGGGACAGAGAAATAGTTAAAAATGGTTGACTTATATGTATGAATGCTTATGTATTCCCATCAAAAGCAAGTTCACATTAGCATTGCAAATCTTAATAATGTGATTAAAAGGTTCGGAAAATTTGTTTAATGTAATATTTCTAAAACGTTAGATACTTCATGCTTGAGTATATCTACGCCCCAGTTGTTTCTTAACCTAATTAAATATGTAACTACGTAGTACTCTAGTTTATTAAGTGCTGCAATTGTTAATTAAATTGCAACTTGTTTAACATTTTTTTTTTTAATAATCTCTGTATATAATAAATTACAATTTTTACATCATTTCATGTCACCATTTTAACACTAGTTCAAATCTTTTGTATTATTATTGAAAATTTTCTAATGTTTTTTTTTAAAAATTGACTGCATTTAATGTTATCTACAACTGTTAACTTTAGAGCAGCATCCAGTGCATCCTCATTCAGCTAATTGTTTGCAACGCATCATCTATTTGTATATGATATATAAACGCCGAACAATGCCGTGATTTGCAAATTTAAACATATATTTCCGCAATTATCCAATTTATTGCAAACGAACTACAAAAGCGCACAAATTTGATTACAAATGTAGAATTAAATTAAAGTAGCTATAAGTATAAGTGTCAGAGTTGCCACTATATGGCACAATCAAAGCTAAAGCATGTACATTTTTCAAAGAATTAAAAAAATTATCGAGTATATGAACGTTTATATACAAAAATTTATACCGGGTGTCCAGCAACTGAGTACAACTATTTACGGAGATGAAAGGTGACGTCGAGTTGAGCAAAAACCCGTGTGGGAGGGGGGCTCTATTTGCAAGCTTCTAGGAGCTACAGGGTTAATTAGTATTTCACTCTTTTGATTCACATTATTGTTTTTAGCAGAAAGAATCTCAGTATTTTCAGTTATTCTTTTTCTTATCCATTATTCATTACTAATTTTTTTTTTCTTATTCATTTTTAATTCACTATTAATTTTTTATTCATTAACCATTTGTTATTCATTTTTATTCATTGTTAGTTTTTTATTCATTATTGGTTTTTTATTCATTATTCATTTTTTAATTCTTTATTCATTCAAACCAAAACCATGAATAGAAACTGGATAATGAATAACAAAAGAAAAAATGAATAATGAATAAAAAATGAATAATGAATAAAAAATTAATATGGAATAACAAATGACTAATAGATAAAGCAGCGGGTGCTGACGGCCTGTCAGCTGAATTGTTTAAAACCGGCGGCGATGAATTGATAAGGCGCATGCATCAGCTCATCAGCAAAATATGGCTAGCAGAAAGCATGCCCGACGATTGGAACCTCAGTGTACTGTGCCCTATACTTAAGAAAGGAGACCCTACAATCTGCGCAAGTTATAGAGGTATCAGTCTTATTTCCATCGCATATAAGGTTCTCTCAAGCGTACTGTGTGAAAGATTAAAGCCAATTACAAAAACACTGATTGGACCTTATCAGTGTGGCTTTCGACCTGGTAAGTCCACCATAGACCAGATTTTCACGCTACGACAAATCCTGGAGAAAACCCACGAAAATCAAATTGACACACACCATCTCTTTGTCGACTTTAAAGCTGCGTTCGATAGCCCGAGAAGGGATTGCCTATACGCAACAATGTCTGAGTTCGGTATACCTGCAAAGTTGATTAGACTTTGCAGAATGACGTTGAGCAACACACGCAGCTCCGTCAAGGTAGGAAATGACCTCTCCGAAACCTTCAATACCGAAAGAGGTTTCAGGCAAGGCGATCCACTGTCTTGCGATCTCTTCAACATCATCATGGAGGGGATCGTACGAAAGGCCGGTGTGCATCGTAATGGCACCATTTTCTATAAAGGTGTCCAGCTCCTTGCTTACGCTGATGATATTGATATTGTTGGCAGAACCAAGAGAGATGTTACCGCTGCTTTCGCCGCTATCGAAAAGGAATCAGCCAAAGTGGGTTTGACGATAAATGAGGGTAAAACAAAGTATATGCTGTCTACAAACAAGGGAGCTCGGCGTTTAGACTCCCACGTTTCATCCGGCAGCTATAACTTTGAAGTAGTCAAGGAGTTTGTATACCTTGGCACCGCCATTAATACTAACAACGAAATCAGCCTGGAGATAAAGCGAAGAACAATAATTGCTAATAGGTGCTACTACGGGCTCAGTAAGCAACTAAGTTCCAGAGCCCTCTCTCGATCGACAAAACTAACACTCTACAAGACGCTCGTTCTACCTGTGCTGCTTTATGGCGCTGAGGCATGGGTAGTTTCGCAAACTGACGCAGCCGCTCTGGGGGTGTTCGAGAGAAAAGTTCTTCGCAAAATCTTCGGTCCTGTTCGAGTCGGCGATGACTATCGCATCCGAATGAACCACGAGCTGTATGAGCTCTACGGAGACATTGACGTAGTTCGGCGTATAACTGTGCAGCGACTACGCTGGCTGGGTCATGTCCATCGTATGGACGACGAAGCTCCAGCGAAAAAGGTGCTCGAAGCGAGGGTCGCTGGTCAACGACGACGAGGGAGACCATGCCTCCGATGGATGGACCAGGCTGAGGAAGCCCTAACCGCACTTGGTGTATCCGATTGGAGAAGGCGCGCGCAAAGCAGAGGCGCCTGGCGAGAGCTGATGAGGTCGGTCGAAATCCGGACACGGGTTGTCACGGCCACCTAAGTAAGTAAGTAAGTAATAGATAAAAGGCAGAGAAAGAATAATTGAAAATTCTGAAATTCCTTGTGATTTGCATTCTTTGTGAATAGCATTCATATAAAAAAAAAAATTGATTCATTATTCTAAAGAACGAAAATGTTTAGTTAAAATAATAATTAATAAATATTTTAAAAATTTAATGTGAAATAAAAATTTGATTTATAATTCAATTATGCATTCATTGAATGGATTCTTATGTCGTTATTCAGTTGAACTTAAAAATCTGGATATAAATCTTACAGCTCTGACAGCTTAGGAGTTTAAGGTGGAAAAAATAGTTTTTTTCAAGGATAAAGAATAACTGCAACAATACCCAAATAACAATTTCACCTAAATATTTGAAGTTATTCATACTCAACTTGAGAAGGTCTTCTACAAAAGTAATTATTCATGCTTTCCTTGAAAGAGCCTTGTATAAACCTTG
This sequence comes from Coremacera marginata, assembly GCA_914767935.1. Classification (NCBI taxonomy): domain Eukaryota; kingdom Metazoa; phylum Arthropoda; class Insecta; order Diptera; family Sciomyzidae; genus Coremacera; species Coremacera marginata. The sequence goes on from OU612047.1 coordinate 127,643,936, forward strand.
AAAATTTCATTTTCTTGTATAAAGTTTTATATAAAGCTTTATTCAATGATACATTTTTGGAAGTATTTAAGAAAATTTTTACTCACGCTTAGGTTTTATTCAGATAAGCAAAGTTTCAATTTGTGAAAACAATAACGTTAGAAATTCCTGAATTCAATAAAAAAACATTCAATGCCATAAAAAAAAACTAAAAATAAACTATTTCAGTAATAAAAACAAAAACTTTTTTTGTCTGAGCCCGGGATTGAACCTCGGATCTATCTGTTGACAAACTGTCTCCTTAAACTGCTGGGCTACCGAGCCAATTTATTAATTTTAAATTAAGTGCATATATGAAATGATTGCAATGGACACCTTTATAAAATTTTACTTAAGGAAATTCAAAGAAAATAGTAATTAAGATTCAAGGTCGCGCGAGCAACCTACTGAATAGACTAGTGGATAGAGCGTGCGGCTAAATATACAAAGATATACAAAGATTTTTCAAATTACCAGTTTTCTGTTCTAAATTAAATTAAATGGTGAAACGTAGAAGAAGGAGATTAACTACAATTCATTTTTTTCAGATTCCGAATTCCTGAATAAGCCTTGAAAAAAACCTTATTATATCAAACTTTATATAAGTTTTTGTACAAAGGAAATAATTTCATACGCCTTTTTTCCTTGCATAGACCTTTTATAAAACTTGTTCCAAGGATTGTTCAAAGAAATTTAAATGCTCCTTCCTACATAAATTCCTTATACAAAGCTTTACTCAAAGCTTATTAGGTGAAATTGTTACCTGGGTAAGGAGATGTAAGCAATTAAGAACTTATCAGTAAGCATCAAGCTTGCCATGCGTATTCAAATTTAAATATTTTAAGCATCGTAAGCCTAGACAATATGAGGCGGGCACTTTGTGGAATTGATATTTAAGTGGCAGATGACAAAAAGTTTTTTTTATATGAATTTGAACTAGATGTAGAGCAACTTGTTTATAAGAACTCAAGCTAAAATCCTGAAATTGGAAATTTTATAACCAGATATAATAACAAAAAACATATGGTTTAGATTGGACTCATTGTATTACGTTCTATACATTATAAACACCCTGAATGCTATACCACACCCCCGAGCGACGCACATTATTGCGTTTCATACAAGTTAGACGGAGAAAATTAGTTTGTTGATTTTTTTTTTTACTTTTCTCTGTTTAAGGTATAGGAAAGTTAAAAATAAAGTATTTCAGAAATTTTGGACAAGTGGGCGTGGCAGCCCCCACACAACTTAAACACATTTTACACTATATCTTCGAAATAAAAAAAACTACAACAAGGAAAGCAAAGGCAGGCGCCAATTATATGACTACCAAATAATTTTTAAAATTTGGACGCAATCGGACAAGTGGGCGTGGCAGCCCCCATACAACAAACACGCCAGGCCCGTAGGATTTACCTTAGGGGCCGTTTTGATAAAAAAATATATAAGTAGATAATAGTAAAAAACTAAATGCAAGGACATGGAAATATTTCTCAACAAATCTCTTAAGACTACTCATGAATATGTCCATTTTTAAATTACCATTAGAGACAAGAGTTTATTGAATTTTTTTATAAAATTAATTTTAAGTACTAACTTTTCGATTTCTGCGTATGGTTTTTTTGAAAAATAGTCCAAATTGAGAATTTGTAATTGCCTTTTAAAAATTATAATTCCGATAATTAGCACAAAAAGTAAAAATTTCTGTGACAAAATTTTACTAATACAACAATATTAGTTTGAAAGATTAAAATAGGTAAGATTTCTCGCAGTTTATTAAAATCAAAATTGAAGTTAGCAATGAAAAATTAAAACTTCTTTTTAATACGTTTTTTACGGAACATTTTACATAAACGGAAGAACAAAAAAATTTTAGTCTCTAGATTTGATTTATTTTTTTCTATCTTACGCTTTTATTGATTCCCAGCTTGTGTACAAGCATTTGGACCTGTGTGAATCGTACTTCGAGTTATCATTAAAGGCCAAAATATTACTGCTCTCGAAAACGATTTCGACAATTGTAATTATATTCAAAAGAAAATATTTTAAAATCTTCAGAAATTGAACTGCTGCATTGCCTCATAAAAAATTGATATCATGACTAACAAAATCATTCAATTCCCATAAAAATTACTATATTTTTTTTTTTATTAAAATTTCTTGAGCAGAGGAATCGACTCCGATAAAAGTCATATTTAAATCTCAGATTATTTTTCAAAAGTCGTAATTCGAAAACTGGTTTTTGCACAACACCCAATATCTTATACCGAATATATTATTTAAGTAATCGCATCAAAATAAGTCTTTCTCTGAAAACTGGATAAATTTTTATTAAACAGTTACTTTCTTTTTTGATATTCAAGAATTTAATCCGTCGTGGAATTAAATTTAAGCTATTTGCAAATTAAAAAATTAAACAAAAATTTTTTGAACTTCCAAATTGTTTTTTAATTTTTTAACATAATAAAAAATAGTTTTACAAATGCCGAAATTTAAAAAACTGTAATTGTTCATTTTTCTTATTAGAATTCAGTAACATGATTAAAAAATCATCAAATCCTCTTAGAATTAGACGGTATAAAATGTTTTAAAAAAATTTTTTATTGAGAATTTTTTTCGAAAAAAATTTTAAATAGATTTTTGGTGCTTTTTCGAAACCTGTAATTTGGAAAAGACTTCGCGCAGTCTTGAATTTTTGTGCCGAGTTTGAGATTTTAGATGTCTTATACACTAAGAAAACAAAAAATAGAATGGTCAAACTTTTTCATCATCCACTTTACGTGGAATACCCCATAATGTGTTAAATTTCGTGGTTCATTTTTTTTCATTATATAGCTCTTAAAAATAAATAAAATATAAACAAATGATTTCTCAAAGGTTTTGGGTACAATAAGCTTAGATATTGCATAATAAGTGTTAACTTTAATTTTTATAATTTATGAAATTATATTCGTTCAGGTAGGTATACTTGAACAAGGCCCGTTCAGGGCCTTTTTCATCATCAAAATCCACAATTAAAATCGGTTCCATAACATACAAGCTCCTTGCAGCTAAACTCCAATATAATGATTATGCCTTTAAAAGCAAAGTTAATCTTTCATTTGGCCAGACAAATTTTTCATTAATTAAGCGAATTTTTTTAAATTTGCTTTGAAAATGTTTAAACTTTTGCATCTTCAAGTAAATTAACATCGTTATCTCAGTTTATCTTAAAAATAAATTACATTTTGAATTTAATAGTCTTATTTGTATTATTTTTTCATACATTCTGGACCCTAAGGGGGGTTTGAACACCTAAAATTTCCCCCTTGGCTACGGGCCTGCTGTAGGTTACAGAATTCAAAGTGACTTTTTATCTTTTGCTCGAAACATATATTTTTTAGAGAAAATTTTATTTTTGATTCAAAATTCTTAATTTCTTAAGTACATTTTTGTATAAATTAACTTATACTCGTAGCTAAGGAAATTTTTAATTTTCAAAACAAAATCTGATGGTTTTTGATTTTGAATCAAATGGCTGAAAAATGTTTATTTGAACCTCAAAAATTTAAATAAGATTGAACATTTAGACCTGCATTTTTCACCATGTATGGCAACTCTATGCACTATCAATGACAACGGTCATTCGTTTACATGTCGCATTGTTAAACATTAATTGTAGTTTTTCAAATAAAATTTCCTTTGATCTTTATTCTCTCTTATTTTTGTGTTATCTCTTTTTTTTTTTTTGTGAACTGGATGGGGGTGTGAATCACAATTAACTCTGATTAGTCTACGTACACCATTTAAATGACACAATTAAATAAATATATCTTTGATTGCTTAGCATAAAAATCGATTTAACACTGATTTCATTATCTAAAAATAGTGATATTTTCATATTAAAACATAACTTCATATATTGAATACTTAAATAAATACATTCGTAATGTGTTCAAGTTAACGTTAAACTTAAGCGTCAGCTTATAAATTGTTAAGACGTCAATTTCAAATGGTTTATTTTTTTAATGCATTAATTCGCAAATTTAGTCACGTTCGTATTTGATATGGGAAAAAGTGTGTACAACACTAGCACTGATCTGTCACAACAGTTTTGGCAGTCATTTTTTGGGCAAACTTATTGAATTTTAATAACGAATTTCAAGCTTAGATCTTTTTTGCGTTTTTGATAAAATTTTTTTGTTTCGAGGAATTCTTTCAGTATTTTAATAAGGCCTATCACGTATTTGTATAATTCGTTGAAGAAAGCAAGTGTTATATGAGGCTAGAGACGAGTATAATTCTTTTGAGATGGCAAAAAAAATTAATCAAATCATATCAAGCTTTACTTTGATCTGCTTTTCAAAATCAAGCTTTTTCAAGTACTTGAAAATTCCCTTGGTTTGAACTTGAAAAAACCAAGCAAGCTTCGTATCAAACTAATCAATCGCAAGCTTTACTGCTCTGCTGCGCACAAAAACTTGAAGCGCTTGAAATTTTCGGGAAAATACTTGAAAAGATTGATATGTTCGACAAAAGCTTATAAGCTTGCGAGTATCCAAATAGTTCAAATTGGGAAAGCTTGTTGTCTTGGGGGTCGCTGATTGCGATTCTGATGTCAGAGTATAAAAAGTTGTTTGGACACTAGGGTGGACCGTAACAATACTTTTTTGTAATTTTGACAGATTTTGCCCTTTTTTGCAATCTAAGTCGGATCAATTATTTGGATTCTGATGTTATGAAGATGATGTTCTGAGACTATAAAGTTCCATATCTCGAAGGGGAAGCAAAATAGGTAAAATCTAACCATTTTTTGGGAGTTACTATAGGAGGAAGCATTTTTGAGACACACAAATGGGGGTCTGTCACTCCCACATTTTCCACATTTTTAAATGGGACGTTGAATCACGTGTTTAACTGTTCACTGAAAGTCAAATTGTAAGTTATACACGTGTTTCGGTTCCTCCCTAAAAATATGTCGAATAGGGGGGTTAGAAGACCCTCTATTTGTGTATCTCAAAAATGCTTTCTCAAATAGGAACCCCCAAAAATTGGCTAGATTTTACCTATTTTGCTTCCCCTTCGAGATATGGAACAACATAAAATCGAAAGATATCGAAAAATCCTCGAAAAATCTTCGAAAAAATAGAAAAAGTGCCATATCTCGAAGGGGAAGCAAAATAGGTAAAAATTAACCATTTTTTGGGGATTTCTGAGGGGGGAAGCATTTCTGAGACGCATAAATAGAGGGGTCTATTAATCCCCATTTTGCACATTTTTAGGGGGGACGTCGAAAAACATCAGATTCCAAATAATTGGCCCGATTTACAGCACAAAATATTTAAAAAAAAAGCAGGAAGAAAACATTTTTGAGGACCACCCTTATCAGCGACCCATATTTTTTACAAAATATTTTTAAAACTATTTACTTGGGTAGGTACACCCTTGTGCCCAACAAATTTTTCTTTCAACTATACTATTCTTAAGTATAGTAAGTAAGCAAGTAAGTAGAGTTAGTTGAAAATTCAAGAACAAATTCACAAACAAATTCAAGCTTTTCGTGCCGTAGATCACGCGTTCATAAATTCGGGCAACAAGCTGACGTCGGCTTGACTAATTTCAAGTATACTTGAACTTGATTGAAAATTATCAAGTTCAAGCGCGCTTGTATTCATAAATTTAGCAAGTACTTGAAATACAAATGAATAGGCTTGTGCAGTTCTCTGATATACACCCTGCAAGCATTTGGAAGACGATTGGAAGAGAAGCGGGTCTTGCGATGCTCTTGCGATTCGCCCAAGGGTTCTTTAGAAGATAGATCGCTTTTCGATCGTACTATCGATGAATGCGCGATTCAAGAAAAATTTTCAAAATCTTTCTTCGCTCATTCCAGCGATCGTTGAAAGATAAATTGCATTTCGATCGACAAAGCGATGAATACGCAATTCTTGAAATATTGGGAAAATCTTCTAGCGCTCACAGCGGTGATCGTTAGAAGATGGATTGCTTTTCAAACGTCCAAGCGATGTATGCACGATTCAAGAACAATTTTCAAAGTCTTCCTTCGCTCATTCCGGCGATCGTTGGATGATGGATCGCTTTTCGATCGTCCAAGCGTTGAGTGCGCGATTCAAAAAAATTTTCAAAATCTTTCTTAGCTCATTCCGGAGATCGTTGGAAGATGGATCGCTTTTAAGTCGCAATAGCGATGAATGCGCGATTCTTGAAAAATTTGGAAAATCTTCTATCGCTTATTCCGGCGATCGTTAGAAGTTGGTATATGGTTGGAATAAGCGAAGCAAACCTTTTGAAATTTGTGAAAAAAATGTCAAATGTTTTCTTATCGTTCAGAAGCAACGACGCGTTTTAATGTTTCTAAGTTTTAATTTTTTAAAATAAAACAATTTTCTACGTTCAACAACGATGCTTCGTAAACTTATCGCTAAGGACCCGTTTTGCCGAATCGTTTTAGGACTTCTCTTGGTGTTTCGCTTGCGACTCTTTCCAGCGAATCGACTAAGATTTCTTTCGGCGATTCGTTCGCAACTCTTCTATTTTCGAATCGCTAAGAACCCTTCTTGGTCTAATAGGGTAATCGGCTGATTTTCGCTTCAAATTGACAATGTCATAAAATGTTTTGGGGTCCTGGACAATTTTTTCTGCAATTAAGTTTGTGTAAAACTTGTATGCTACTTCAGATTTGAAAGAGAACTCCTTCAATAGCTCATCGCACCCGAGTCTAATTTTTGATATTTGGGTAGATAGGGTCTGTTCCAAGCAACATCCAAAAACGGGCTGGACTAGAGAAGAGGCGTTCAATTATTTTTTTAAAAGCATGTTTATTTTTAAAAAATTATTTGCCGATATTAATATCGGAAAAATTTTAAACATTTGCTGAAATTAAGAAAAGCAAAGCAATATTTTTTTCAAAAATTAGACCTGATATAGCAAGTTCTGCTTTCTAGTGGTGAGAAAACTATGAAAAAAAGGGGAAAAATTGAATTTTTTCGGTATTTAGACCATTTCTTGGTGTTTGGTATATTCACTGATATTTAAGCAAGCCGAGAAAGGCAACCAGATACAAGTTACAAACCATAAAATAGGGGATAAAACCTGAAAAAAGCTTCCCTTGGGGGCAAAATTGAAAAAAAGAATTTTGAATGAAGGAGTGCAGAAAACTTAAAAAACTAATGATGCAGCTCGATTTCTCATACCCAAAATAGGATGAAAACGTCCTCTCCGATCATGTATTCAAAAATTTTTTTTGAAGAAAACTATCACAGTGTTATCTAAAGTTATGTAATATTTAATTTTTCGTAAAGTTTTAAAATATAATCATATCTAAAAACATTATTATCTTTACTCATTGTATCTTTACTTAAATAATAAATTTTATTTTATCTGTTCCTATTTTATTTTAATCGTATATTAACAGGAAATTTTTTAATTGGGCCATAAAGCTTAAGAAATCAGGGAATAAATTATTATAACTGATCGATCGTTCTCAGCCAAAATGCACCCAAAAAAAAAAAAAAAAAATATTTGGATAGGTTAATGATCAGTCTGCTTTGCTTGCACTTTTTTTTAATTTTTTAATAATGCTAATTCCATGAAGCTTTGTATGCCTTGCATACAAAATCAGCGGCACTGTCGTTAAAATTCCTTTAAAGGTCCGTGGCCTGTTTTGGGCCGGTCAAAAAATTTTTTTTAATTTATTGATTGATTGCGTTGGAGTAGCGAGGTTTTATTGTCATTTTTATTTTTTTTTTTTTTTTTTTTACTAAGCATTTAAAAACATTATAGTGGACAGTCAATATGATCGCAAGGTCACTGTGGGAATCGCTGAGTGAATAATTTATTGTGATTAAATGCTGGGGTTCGTGGTTTTTGCATTAGTAGAGGTTTTATTTTTGATTTTGTTACTACTATTTCTACGTTCAATGAGCTCAACTGTAAAATAAATAATAGATCGTTTTTTTCAATGAGCACTAAAAGCACGGGCACGGGTCGATTTGTTGCATTATTCGGATATTTTAAATTCAAACTTGGTCAAAAGTAAAACGTGCATGCTTAGAAGGGCGTTCATAAGTACGTATTATATTTTATACTTTATAGAATTCAAGAATATAGACGTAAGAGTTATACTGTTTCTTTAAAAAAATGCTTAGAATAAAAAGGTTACTTTAAAAAAATTAATAAAAAAATTTTCTTAAAATAAGAGTTTTTTTATAAAATTTTTCATTTAGTATCTAATAATATAGAATTCTCTTTTTTTTTGATGTAATTTTGGAAAATTTTATATATTATTAAATTTATCTAAATCTTAATAAAATTGCAGCTTTAATTTTATTTAGCTCTATTCATCCCAAATATTCATTATTCTGTCTGATTAAACAATAACTAATTTAAAATTTTTAACTTTTTATTTATTTCAGTTTTTTAACCCCAAGTGACATGAATTCACCAAAAATTAATAAAATAAAAAGTCGTAATGTTTAATCAAAACCAGATTTAATACACCAATAATCAAAAAAATTGCAGTTAATATGTACCAGCTGTTATTGTTGTCTCAGCGTCAACCACATCACTGACCTAGCGACATAGTCTTCAAAAACAAAACCACCTACATGAGTGCCCCGGAATTTTATTTAACCACATTTAAAATGTTAAAAATTTGTTAAATAAAGTAATTCGTCAAGCTAGCCTAAGCAATCCGGTCAACTTCCTTCCTGGTAGCTGTGTATCCAGCCAACTTACAATCCACCGTTTAACCACCATTCATTGACAGCTGCCGTCATCGCTACTGTTCACTTCATCAATACAGACATTATTAACGGGCACAACTACGAATAGCTGCCGCCGCCATGCCAATAAAAAACCTGATCCATCGTTTTCAACCTGCCCAGCTCTACATTGTTTTGGTCTTGTCGATATGCTATTTCAGCGTTCAACTGGTACTCAGTCATATCACGCACGCGTTGACACTCCTGATGGCTTCATATCACATGTTATGCAATATTTTTGCATTAACCGGTTGCATTGTAACGATTAAGGTAAGTCAACTCTACGCATCAAACAAAAATAGACAATAGTCAATGAAGAGATTCGCCTTGAAATACTAAAACCCATATGGTCTATGCAATTCTTTGGCAATATCTATATACTGATACTGAAGAAATGTGCTAATCACTTTTGAATTTTATTGAATACACTTGCCAATGATAGTAAAATTGTTTCGTTATCTTGAGCAATAACTAGGTTAATGGCCGTTGATATAAAAGAACATTACATTTAGCTTTTAAAAGTTTTGAAATATAAATAAGCACATTCTTATCAGTCCTGCAAAACATACTTGAGAGAATTTTTTGTGATAAACGTCATCATATTATACATAGATACACTAGCTTATACCAGGGATGATATTTGGGGCCTTTTAGGGCTTTTTTTAGCCCTTTTTAATTGTAAAAGCCCTGAATCCCTTTTTAGTCGTTTTAGGTCCTTTTGAAAAAATTTAACCGAAAAAATTATTGCAATTTTTAACAAGAAAAGTTAAATGTATGTTAATGTCTGTTGACAACATTTCTGTACTATGCCATCGTTCTACAAAATTTTAAATTTGGATGTAGGTAATATCGTGCACAGAAAAATCGCACAAAAAATAAAATTAAAAATCACTAAAACGAAAAATTACCCAAAAAAAAAGAAATTAGAGAAAAATTTTAAAAAATCGCACAAAAAATAAAATTAAAAATCACTAAAACGAAAAATTATCCAAAAAAAAAATAGAGAAAAATGTAAAAAATCGCCCTATAAAAACGAAAATATGCCCAAAATTTTGGAAAATTGCCTAAAATGCAATCTTGCGGTGTCGGAGTGCTTGACAAGAATAAGCTCTCTTGAATTTATGAAATAATTGAAACATCTGGAGAAAGAAATAAATATTATTCATTAGTAATTATCAAAAGGTATGACTACCGTAGGACGGGGACCGATTTTAACTAAAAACTTTTAATTTTTTTAAAAACATGTTGATCGAGAGATAGTTACAATTCAGCATCTATTCTCCTCTACCATTGACTTTCAGATTACTGATCATAGCATGACTTGCTTGAGCTTTAAGAGTATACATTCAAGTAGAGTCCGTGTGATTTTTCTGCCCGAGTCCAACAAAAAAACTGATTTTATGGCCCTAAATAATTCATTGCTAATTGAGGGTTGGTAGCATATTTATAATGCTTATTTATAAAAACACTATTTGAGCACGTCGAAGCTTGCTCGAATATAGTGCAGAAAAAACATGGTAATGGAAGGAAATTAAAGCCCTGGATTACCAACGCACTCCTGGAAAAAATCAAAACCAAAAACAAGCTTTTTAAAAGAATATAGGATCATCCTAGTAATATGGATACTCGTGCTGCATATAAATCACTTTGTAAAGAGATTTCAAAAGAAGTTTTATTGTGCAAAAATAGCTTTTATACAAACGAGTTTTTCAATATTAGATAAGGAGATATTAAAAAAGAATGGAAACTGGTTAACGATATTTTAAATAGAAACAGTAAAAAAGAAACAATTCAAAGTCTGTCATTTGGAGATACTTCAATTACTGACCCGATTGAATTAGCTGAACACTTTAACAATTTCTATGCATCCATAGGCCCAGAAGTTGTTGCTAAAAATGCAACGGATAGAACTCATGTCAACTACATGAGTATTTAGTTTGTCTTCTGAACCTTGTCTTTCGCAGAGCTTTTTCTTCGAGCCTATCTCTTCTTTTAAAGTATACAAAATCATCAATGCCCCTGAAAAACTCTAATTCGGTAACTTCGAATAGTTTTTGACATATTAAGTCATCTGTTCAATAAAAGCTTCGAAACAGGTATATTTCCAGATGATATGAAACTGGCTGAGGTTATATCTTTACATAAAAAAGGTGATCGGTCACTGATAGATAACTTCAGGCCTATCTCGCTTCTTCCATCTTCACTAAAGTATTTGAGAAAGCTGTAAAGACTCGAATAGTAAATTTTCTTGAAAAGAACAAACTGTTTAGTAAATGGCAATTTGGATTCAGGGCTGGGATATCTACTGAAGATGTCCTCCTTAATTTTTGTACTGATGTTTATTCTGGCCTTAATAATAAGTACATACTAGCTGCACTGCTTTTAGAGATATAACGATAAGGCATTTGATAGCGTCGACCACTCTATTTTATTGACTAAATTATGTAATTTTGGATTTAGAGGCTCTTTTTACAATTGGCTTAGCTCTTATTTATCCAATAGGCAACAAAAAGTGAAAATTAATAACTTTTTGAGCTCTTCTTTGGCCACAGCTCTTGGTGTACCTCAAGGTTCGGTGCTTGGTCCAACTCTTTTCCTTATTTTCATAAACTATCTACTCTCTCAAAACTTTGTACGCAGTATAAATGCAATCGCTGATGATATGACCTGCACTTTTACTAGCAATTCTCCATTAAACCTACTTGCGGAAGTTTCTGGTTCAATGTTCACAAGTTAGTCCCCAGTGACAAAACGAGAATCATGTATTTCAATGTTTTTGGCAAAGATTTAGACTTTGGCAACTTTTCTTTCACTGTGGAAAATGTACAAAATTTTCTTATTCGAACACTAGTTGCTTGTCTAGTTCCTATCTACCTTAAATCCTATTGCGATGATCCTTCATGTTCGTCTCAATGTTTTAAGAATGATAGTGTAAAATCGTTTAAATATCTCGGAGTAGTAGTTGATTGCAAGATGAATTGGTCTGACCATACGAGTGCACTGAAAAAGTATCTTATGGCCGCGACTAGGCATTTATATTTGTTGAAACCACATTGTTCTTCCAGTTTTTTAAAGTGCACATATTTTGGTATCGTCCAGTCAAATTTGGAATATGAATTGACATGCTAGGGTGGTACGCATAACAATAAAGTACTTCCGCTTTTAGTGTCACAAAAACATTATATTTGTATAATTCTTAAAGAAGGTCCCCGTGTAAGTAGTCTGCCTCTATTTAATGACCTGAATATTTTGTCTTTTAAAAATCTCTATTACTTTAAAGTCCTAAAAACCTTTTTCAATAAATCTGGTTATTCGTTGAGCAGAAGTTCCAATAACTACAACTTAAGAGTTAACACTCGGGCCTTAGTATCTACGTATATCCCACAACCAGCATTGCCATATGTTTTTTTGAAAATCCTGTAATTTTCAAAAAAAAATCCTGTATTTTTAGAGAAAATACTGCTCTTATAAAAGGACTAAAAACAAATATTTTAAAATTTTTTTATTATAACATTTTTAATATTCCTTATCTTACCAGGTTTTGTTAAGTATTTGTCCATTTGTAATTTGCAAAAGACTAGCGAAAAGAAATTAACAAAAACGATGACAGCAACAATGACAGGAAAAGCGCTGCCACATGATCAAATTTTTGAAAGGATGTAAAAAGTAGTAGCAACTTTATTTGCTACTTTTATATAAGTACTTACATCTTATTTATAAACATAAAATTTCTATTATTTTTATTCAGCGAAAATTCAAATACTGGATTAAACCTGCCCAAATCCTGGGAGAAATATGATCCTGTCTACCTGCTCAAAATACTGCCCAAAACAGGATTAACTGCCCATATGGTAACGCTGCCCACAACACAACTATCAATTCTTATTAAGGTTTTATATAGCAGTTGCTCATAGGCTCTTTAATAGACTGCCTATTGACATTAGATCTACTCGCATTAAACCTATCTTCCTCAAAAAAGTTAAGTCATGACTTTTCACTTTATCTTATTACGCTGTAGATGAACTCCTCCGTATAGACCTCTAATTTTTTAACTGTTTATCCAGACTATTATAGTTTTAAATGATCTTCTGTTTTTCACTTCTTGCATTATCTTTTGCATGATTATGATGATATGATTTTTCGGGATTAATAATTGTGACCCCACTATATAAAAATTGTCATTTTTTTCTTTATTTTTTATCATTTAAGTATTCACTACTTTCGCCTCTAGTTCCCTGTGAGCTACAAATTGTAGATATTACAACTTAATTTTTTTACAATATTCGGTATTTTATATTAAAGATAATTTTAGATTAAAGATAATGCATTGTAAAAATTTGTTTGAATTGAATTGAATTGAATAAAATAATAAAAATAAAATAGTTATAATTACCATTTCACTAGTAGTCAATGTGGATTAACACTCGAAAATAAAAAGTGAAATTTAGTCCTAAGAAATGAGGTGACTTTTATATGGCAAATAAAAACGAAAATCGAAAATGGCCATCTCAGCTCTTGAAAGGACTTTGGCCGAGCTTCTTATGATCAATTGTGTTGTGTGTGATGTGAAATGTTTGCACACAAATGATCGAGAACTGGACCTACATGTTTTACGCCGACTCCGAACGGCTTATGTTCTCAAGAAGCTTTTCATTGCAGTTTTTACTCTCTGAGGTTTGCCATTGTCTGCAGAGAGGTGACGGCCGAACAGAAAAATTAATTCAATTGAAAAAAACTTTCTGTCGGGATGGAGGATTCGAACACGAGTTCTCTGGCGTAAGAGTCACACACTCTACCCACTACGCCACGGCCGCCACTTATATGGCAAATAGCCAAACCAAAAAACGAAATTTCGCCTAAAAACGTGCCAAGCCTCATCATTTTTTTGGCGGTTTCTTAACGAAAATTAATCAAATTTTGTAAGGAGAAATTTTGGGTGATTTTTATTTAAAGTCTATATTTCCAATCGCCTTTTAAATGTTCTCATTAAAACAAGGTCCGTTATATAGAGGCATGGTCACAAAAAAATCATACTTTTTAGTAATCTCAACTACAAATTTAGTTTGTTTTCCAAGTTATGTGAAAAGAGCGAGCCCTAAAATCTCCATCGTAGTCCTGACAATGCCTTAATATAATCAATTCAATATCAACGCTAAGAAAATCAGGCCAGTACCATCTCTCTACACCCTGATGTAGTTTTGGTGGCAAATTTCAAACTAATATCTTGGCGATTGTTTTGTCATCTTATCAGATGTAATTTGACTTCATTTTCTTCTTGCAAAATTCTTTATTCTAAACTATGTCATTTATGAAACTATTTTTTGTTAAATTCAGACATGCCTCAATATATTTTTTGACAGGAGTGAATTTTTTCTACTCAATTTCGTCCCGCTTCATTGATTCGTCTTCTTACAAGTCTTAACGGAGAAGAGTCTACATTAAATTGCTCATTCATTTCTGACATTCTACGACTATTTAAAGGTGAATATAACCGATTTGCGGTTTTATGTGGAAATGCTTTGCAGTGTTTTGCTGAAAATGTTTTTGCAGAAATACACTATATCTAAAGATTGTTTTTGCCACTTTTTGACTTAAAAAAATTTCAACACAAATAATCACATTAACACGATTAAGATTGAGAGTGATTTAATTTAATCATTAAAATTAGAGTGTACTATTTTTGTGATCAACCAAGAACTTCCTCCATGTTCGGCTTAGACGGCACAAACGAAATAAAACACGAAAAAGTTAAAGTTTCTTTGATTTCCCAAAACTGTTAATTCGAAATTTCGACTATTTTCACCAAAAATAAACTGGACTTGTTGAGATTATTAAAGTATGCTATTTTTGAGACCATGGCATATTCGTGTGACCAAAGCCCTATTAACGTCCAATTGGCCCAATTATTGTTTTAATTCTGGCCCTTTTCCAACGAAGTCAATATCATCCCTGGCTTATACCCGGCGCGCTACGCTGCGCTCAGCGCTTGTCCCCTAAAAGAGGGCGTATCTTTAGTGAAGCCATGCTTTATAGTTAGTTCGTACTGAGTTTCATAGTTGTGTGACTTATTTCGAAAGCTTTACCGAAAATTTTGGCTGCTGAAAAAGTACCACGCCCCTCGTCCAACGTGTAAAATAAATTCCACTAAAAATATTGGCTGGTATGGTACTTAAAAAAAAAACGAACGGTCAGAAATAAGAGTAATGAAAAAGTTCTTTTGCATCAAAAAATCTTAAATTTTTTCCGTTGGACCAAAAATAATGCGGATTTATATGGATTGTTTTAACTTTTTTCATATTATTTCTACTAAAATTCAAATGGATTTTTTTCCCATACTACTTTTAGTCAAATAAATTTGTAAAATGTAAAAAATGTGTAAATATTTTTGTAATTTCATTCAATTTAACTCTTCACTTTACACTATATTTTATCATCAATAGATAATTTATTTGACTCAAAGTAACATGGCAAGACAAAAGAAAAAAATTTTAATTTGAATTTTAGTAAAAATAATATATAAAAAAAGTTAAAAAATTAATGAATATCCCCATTACCTCGAGTCCGGCTGTAAAAATTAAAAATTTACTGGTGCAGATTGGAAGAACTTTTTCATTACGATTATTTCTGACCGTTTGTTATTTTAAACTACCACACCAGTAACTAGTTTTACAAAAAACTCGATTTTTAGAGCATATTTCAAACCATTCCGTGGTTTCAAATATTTCAAACCATACTGGTTGAGGTTCGTGGCTTGTAAGCCTAGTTCGAATTCCATCTGACACAGAAAGTTTTTCAATTGAATTAGTTTTTCTGTTCGGCCGTCACCTCTCTGCAGACAATGGCAAACCTCAGAGAGTAAAAACTGGTATGAAAAGCTTCTTGAGAACATGGCCGTTCGGATTCGGCATAAAACTTGTAGGCCCATTTCTCGATCATTTGCACTCAACGAAAAATTCTTGGTAAAATTGATAAATAACTTTTGTTAATCTTTAACAAAACCGAATTGTGCACTCGATTAAATTTTATAATAAATGCTTCATTTTTTTATCAATTCGAAAGAAACTTTATCCATTTGATGAAAAACATAATAAAACGTTAACAAACTGAATGTGTTGATTTGAAAAAATGTGTTTAATTTTTTTGAAAAATGCTTTTATCAACTTGATAGAAACTTATCCACAATAACAAAATCGTCAGTCAGTCGGAATAAAATTTTATAATTTTTGTAAATAGAGTTAACAAACTTACTTCGTTGGGTTGATAAATAGGTTTGTTGTGCTGAAGAAATCATTTATAAAATTGATAATCGCCTGAGTCAAGCGGATAAAATTTTAGTTTCGTAATGATGAAATGAATGAATCAAATCCAAAAACGTTCAATTATTACAACAAAAAAAGATGTCTGGCATTTCGATGGCGTTATTTGTTGTTCGCAGAAATTATAAAAATAAGTTTTGTGAGTTGTCTACTTTTTATTTAATTTGTTAAATTTAATAAATTTTGAGAAAAATTATTTCCAGAACAATTCAGTGGAAGTAGGGAGTTTGCTTAACAGTTCTACAGCAACGTATAATGTTACAGATTTGAATTATTTTCTTTGAAAACTTATCTAAAAATTATATTCTTAGTGATACATTTCTAAGGTCCCTATTATGAATTGCAACTCAATTATTTGACTATGTAGATTTAACTTAATTTTTTTCGTGTAACGAATTACATATATTTCAGCTGAGCGATGTAGTTTGCCTTAATCTTTTAAGAATTTTCCAAAAAAATTGAGTTAAATCTACATAGTCAGCTTAGCTGAGTTATAAATCATAATAAGGGCATAAATTTGATTTTGTAATATTTAAGATTGCTTGAAATAATAAAATATTTTATCAAAACAACAAATAATTTTTGTATGATTGATAAAAAAATATATTTTCAACATAAAAGCATTTCTCTATTCAACAAACCATTTTTTCAGGTGGAAATATTGGTTATTCATTTTGACAAACTCTTTTATCAAATGTGCAATGCAAACGCGACATTCTTGATAAAGGCTTTTATCAAATCAAAATATCCGTTTATCAAATAAGCAAAATAAAAGTTTGTTAATATGATTACAAACTCTCAACTTCAATCCAATTGACAAACGCTTTTGTTGACTCTATACTGACAAAAAATTTATCAACTTGACCTAGGTCAATGTGAACAAATACTTCTTTGAGTGTGTGTTAAAACATTTTACAACACGCACAACACAATTCAAGGGCTTTCCGTTCAAGGGCTGAAATGGCCATTTCGTTCGTATATTAAGGTGTCTCAAAAAAGTAGAAGTTGTTTTTTTTTTATGTGGTACCCCGACAATTTTTTCGTATGATGTTGAAATAAAAGCAAAAAAAAATTTGGTGTACCTAGGACCACGGAAGCCCGTGCTGACTTGCATTGGTACATGTCAGTACTTGGTTAACCAAATAACTTTTGTGTAAGTGTAAATTTTGAAAAAGCGCACTTTAAGTATTTTTGAAAAAAGTCAAGTTTCAAGTAAAAGAGCAAAATATGGCGTACACTGAACCAAACCACTTAATGTATAAGAAAAAGCTCTTTGCTCTAATGAATTGGTCTCATGTACGAGTTCATTGGTTCAATGAATCTCTGTTCCTTAATTTTATGAACTTTTTCTTACAGCCAAAGAATCGATTCTTTAAAACAAGGAAATATTTCTTACTTTCAAAGAAAAGATTCATTAAACTCTAAAAACCTTGAATTCAATGAACTCGTACATTAATTTCAAGAATGCGAATTCATTTAAAGAAAATAATTAAATCAAAGACTTTTTTCTTTGAATCAATGAACAGAGATTCATTGAATCAAAGAATCATTGAACAGAGATTCATTGAATCAAAGAATCATTCCTTGGACCAATTCTTTGATTTTTTGGTTCAGTGTATATTAGGGTGAAGTGGCGGCCGTGGCGCAGTGGGTAGAGTACGTAGCCCATACGCCAGAGATGCCTGGTTCAGCTAAGTTTTTTCAATTGAATTAATTTTTCTGTTCGGCCGTCAAAAAGGCAACTAAAACCAGACAAAAATTAGTGGAAGCTTAGGGCAAAGACGTGATTAAAAAAAAAAAATATCAGAACTGGCTTGCACGTTTTCGAGATGAAAAACTTTTAATAATGGACACTCCTCGTTCTGATAAGTCCTCGGAGGTTGACGACGACCAAATCAAGATGTCAGTGGAGGCAAACAAGCATTCGACAGTCAGAGAAATTGCGAGTGCTCTAAATTTGTCTGTTGGAAGCGTTCACTATCATTTAAAGTCTACTGGTTTCATCAAAAAAGTGGTTGTTCGGTTCCAGCACGAATTAAAAGGAATTCACAAAGTCAATTGAGTTTGCGATCGGTTCATGATTACGAATAACGAAAAGTGAGTTGTCTACAGCAATGTCAACAAAAAAAGAAGCTGGTCCAAAAAAGATAAAGCGCCGGAGAGGCAAGCAAAAGCAGACATTCACCAGAAGAAGCTTATACTCTCAATCTGAAGGGATTGGAAGGGGCCTGTCCACTACGAGCTACTCCATTTAATACGTCCTGAGTTGGTCAACCAAAAGGGGTGGTCTTCCACCACGATAAAGGTAGGCCTCATACAAGTTTGGGGACTCGCCAAAAATTTCTCGAGTTCGAATGGAAAGTTTTGCCCCATCCACCCTATAGTTCAGACCTTGCGCCCTCGGATTAACATACGCTTCGCTTTCTGTCCAAATCACTGAATGGTGAAAACTTTGATAATGAGGACCTTATCAAACAGTACTTTGAGGGGTTCCTTACTGGAGATGAAGTAGTACAGAGATGGGAGAAGGTGATCGAACAAAACGGCGAATATATAACTGATTCATATTTATTTGATTTATAAAATAAATTAGACTAAACTGTAAATAAAAAAACCATACAGAATTTTTTAACAACTCAATATTTTGGGTCTCCTATCTGAAGCGCATTAGCATAAATTGCTTTTAATTTGAAATTCTTTAACAAAGAACTAATCTTGCTTGGTAAATATTCTGACATTTTGAGATAAGTACTTGGTTGTAGGTAATAACGGCGTACAACTCTCTGTCTGTCTAAATTTATAATGATTGTCACTGAAAATGAATTCCCAACGCATTTTGGAAAAATTTCTAACATTATTTAAGTAGCATACAAAAACAATTTAAACCTTATCGTAAACGTAAAGTAAGCCAGTAAAGCACTTGAGTTAGAATTTGTTTTTATGTTTGATAATGAGAAGAGATACACGTGCTGCAAACAGATAAAAGTAAAAATTATGTTTGGTTTGAGTTGCTGGAATATGTTACCTAAATACATATAGAGGCAATTAAATAACAAATCTCAGACAAACTTTTGGAAATCTTAGAAAACTTTATACAAATTGGTTAATTTTTAATTTTGATAAAACTTAAGCAAATTTATACAATAAAATTTTGTTTTATGTATAATTATGATGGGAAGAGATACATGTGCTGCAGGCAGTTAACATCAAAAATTATATTTGGTTTAAGTTGCTAGGGAAATGTTAAATATATATTTAAGTAGTTAAAAAACCAATCCCAGGCAAAATTTAAGAAAACTTAGAAAAATGTATACAAATTGGTCAGACAGCTACAAGATAAGGTATTGAAAGAAAATTGTAAATTCCCAATTTCAACTAGTTTTTTGAAAAAATTAATAAATACAGGTATGAATAATATTTGAAACGCACGTTTGAATCACGTTTCAAATTACTTTTTTTTAGACCAGAGCAAATAAAAAAAAATGTAACGGCTTTTAAAATTTACAAAAGAAATAATATTAATTTTGCCACAACTGTAGATAAAACCTTTAATTAATGTCCCCAAAAATCCAAATCATGAGGCTCACAAAAACTTTATATTTTGAAAATTACCACTAAAGACTTAACCTGTTTTTTGTTTAGCTTACTTAAAATTTTGTTTAAAATATAAATTAATTAGAAATTTCTTTAAATTTATCATTTTACGATGTAAACTAACAGTTCCGAAGTAATTTTCAGCCGGGTTTGTTTGTATTTCTTTTTTTTTCCGCCAAAACAATATTATGTAAAACGTGCAATAAGACATAATAAATAGTTTAACAAAATAGTTTGGCCAGCTAATGGACATTCATTTGGAACAATAACAACAATAAAGCTTTTTGTGTCATCGTGCGTGCAAAGTTTTTATTTATTTAATTTTTTTTTTGTGAGAATAAGTAACGGTATGGTATGGTATGGTGAGGCAGTTGTGATTTGTAGGTTTGTAGACAGGTAGTCCAAACATGTACGTGTAGCTACTGGCAATCGTCATAGAGTGCGTCACTTAATATAGCTCACTTAAAATTACGTGAAACTTAATGAATGATGATTACAAGGTGCATCTTGTAATAGAAGAAAATAAAATTATTTTCAAATTAAATTGAAAAACAATCAATTTTTTGTACTTACGATCAAATTATATTGAATTTCAACATATAAGAAAGAAAAAAGTTTGAAAGTTTCTATTGAAAGTTTCTGCCTTAAACTTAAGTAATCAAAGATAATTATAATGATAATGAAATATAGAGCTGGACAATAAAATAGAATCAATTACTCATGCAAACTTCAATTATAAAAAACACTGTAAAAATATAGGTACGAATCCAAGCAACTTCAATATTATTTTTATTTGCTTATCATTATTGAAATGAATAACAAAGGTTTTAACAATAGAGTGATAAAAAGAATTAAAAATTATATAATCAAATATATCAAAACATAAAAAATCATGAAATCTTAAAAGTTAATAAAAACTTTTACAATAAATTTTTAGTATTTTATAGATAAGCCTCGATTTTTTAAGGGGTTACATGACATTGGCAGTTTTTTGAAATTTTTAATAATTTTGTATTTTAGTAAATATTCATAAGATTCTAAGAAACAAAATGGAAAATGGAAAAATTCCTACGGGTTCAAAATTTACAGCTGGATTAGGGAGAGCGCATTTTTAATTTTTGCGCTACCTATGTACGGCAGCTGGTATATACTTGTTTTACTTGCTACCTGACTTTTGGTGGTTGTTATTTCGTACCTACTTGAAGGGTGAAGCCAGAATTGCTAAACGATTGCAAAAAACTATAAGAAACAGCACAGCACAAGATAACGAAGGCATACAGTACGCAGATTTAAGGTAACCTTTTTTTTTCTTTGATTACAAACTTTGAACACGTTTATCTCGAAACCATGTTTTTCGTACTGGTTGCGGCACTAGCGGGTTCATTTTTTGATGAAATTTTTTTTTGTATTTTTTTAAACTTGATTCGCTATCGTATGACACGACTTTTTTTTAAATATTTTTTCTATTTTTATGAATTTTTAAAGTCAATATTTTTTTCGAAAAAACACACTTTCAAATTTGGAACATCACCACAAAATTTAAAAAAAATTTTAAAAAAAAGCTCGTGTCATACGATAACCAATTTTGTTAAGATTTAAAAAAGTAATTTTTTTCCAGATCGGAACTCCCAGCGCTGTAACCACGAGGCCCCGTTTTTTTCTCTGCCGCCAATTTGGAGCTCTATAAAACCATGTTGGAGTGAAAAATATATTTTTTTTAATTTTTTTTTCTTGTAATTTGTTCAATTCTCTACAATAATAAAAAATGTTGTAAAAAATAAAAATAAAAAATAAAAATTTTGGAAAAATGTTTGTTTTTGACTGATTTATGAATTTTTAAAACAAGGTCTGTTTTCTCTGCCGCGAATGTCTTGTCCCACCTTAAGACAGCTTCACATCATCACGAAATGGACTCCACTCAAGAATAATATATAATAGATTCCGCCATGCTGGTTTAGTTTTCATGGGGCAAACTGACGCAGCCGCTTTGGGGGTGTTCGAGAGAAAAGTTATTCGCAAAATCTTCGGTCCTGTTCGAGTCGGCGATGACTATCCGAATGCACCACGAGCTGTATGAGCTCTACGATGACATTGACGTAGTTCGGCGTATAACTGTGCAGCGACTACGCTGGCTGGGTCATGTACATCGTATGGACGACGAAGCTCCAGCGAAAAAGGTGCTCGAGGCGAGGGTCGCTGGTCAACGACGACGAGGGAGACCATGCCTCCGATGGATAGACCAGGCTGAGGAAGCCCTAACCGCACTTGGTGTATCCGATTGGAGAAGGCGCGCGCAAAGCAGAGGTGCCTGGCGAGAGCTGATGAGGTCGGCCGAAGCCCGGACACGGGTTGTTACGACCACCTAAGTAAGTAAGTAAGATTCCGCCGTGCGCATGTCCGCCATTTTTGTTGTGACGTCAGGTGTGAGAAAGAAGAGAATGTCAAACATACTAAAAAAAGTCGTAGTAAAAATGTTTTATTGGCGCATTCCATTTAAAGCATTCTTATTTTCTTATGCAATCTTGGTTTTTAAAATGAAATAAACCTTTATCAAAGAAGAACACTGGCCCAGAAAAAAATAGAAATATTTTTTAATACAAACTTTGATAAAAGCTGCAATTATCATAGGGGTGATAACTTCCGTGTGCACCCCCTCACACAAAAAGCAGCTACGTTGCTCAATTTTTTATTTACATTTTGAATTTTTGGTTTTTTTTCACAAAATTACGAAAATGAATACACGATATATTCCCAGCAAAAAATTTCAATTCGCATTACTTGTATCCACATAAAGAGCGCTTCATTCTTCTTGCAAATAGTGCTGTTTGTATAGCGCTATATTTGTAGCACTTTCCTTATAGACAAAAATGTATTCAATTTTAATGTCAAAGAAAATTAATTTCAAAAACGGTAAAAATTATCAAATCGTTAAACATAAATAGTTTAAATTGCCCGCGCTTCCATTCGAAAAAAAAGAAAAATAATATATATTAAGTGGCAAATAAAAAGAAATAAAAGTACTATTTTAAGTGTAAATAAAAAGTTGAAACAATATAAGTTACAAGTTGCTATATGATTTATAAATCCAATAAAACCCTCGACTCTCGGTAAATTTTTATATCAACTACAAGGAGAACAATGTGCTCAGTTCTCACTACATTTTTATTCCAACTATAAGAAGAACAAAGCGCTCGATTCTCGCTTTTGTTGCAACTACAAGCAGAACAAAGCGTTCGGCTTTCGCAACGATTTCATATTTTCTACAGCAGGAGCGGAGCGCATACATCTGATGACTTGCCTATGTAAAAAAATGGGCTATGCACAAGGAGAATGAAGCGTTCTACTGCATTTTTGAAGCGCTTCAGATGCACTAATGGAGCGTTCGCTTCCCTGCTGGGCTTGTACAATCAATAAAATAAATTGAAATTTGATATTTTTCTGACAACATTACATTACTTAAAAACAAAAAAAAAAAACGAAGTGGCCATTTCAGCCCTTGAAAGGATTTTGACCGAGCTTCTTATGATCAATTGTGTTGTGTGTGTTGTGAAATGTTTGAACACAAATGATCGAGAACTGGACCTACCAGCTTTATGCCGACTCCGAATGGCATATGTTCTCAAGAAGCTTTTCATGGCAGTTTTTTACTCTCTGAGGTTTGACATTGTCTGCAGAGAAGTGACAGCCGAACAGAAAAATTAATTCAATTGAAAACTTTTTGTGTCGGTTGGGCGATCCGAACCTGGGTACTCTGGCGTATGAGCCACACACTCTACCTACTACACCACGGCCGCCACATTACATTACTTGCTTAGATTAATATTCTTATTTTGATGTTTCGTTTCGAATGCGTTCGTAACAAGTATCACGTGACTCTCACGCGTGCTGTTAGGTTGCGCAGAAGATTTTCATTTCTACACACTGATAGCGGAATCTGCTATATTTCATTCTTGGGCTCCACTTATATCTGACAACTGCTCTGAGGTATGGCATACCAATCCTTTTGTAGTCTTTCCCAAATACACGCCTTAATTTTTGATTTGACAGATTCTATATTATTTTTTACAATCTTTCATAAGTTTTTAGTTGGATTAAAGTCCAGTGACTGTGCTGGCCATGTCATTACATTGAAATTATTATGGTTTAAGGAGAGGTTCTCATTAAACTCGACCAAAGAACTCAATCCTTTGTTTTTCCATTTTTCAGTTGTTTATGATATGTAGCATATCTTCCCAATGCGGTTTGGCTGATAACTCATAAAAAAGGTATCGCATAAGAAAGCCCATCTTTTTCACGAAAATTAAAAAAAAATGAGTTTGCGCGGTAATGAGTATCTCACATCAATCTTTTTGAAATGCACGCCTGTATTCCCTACCATTCTGTGGTAAGAATAGTTACCTCAAACCCCACAAAATGTCGATAGATGCGCTGTGGCGTTGAAATAACGGAAAGCTTATATCCCGCCGTAACCTCTCTGCAGACAATGGCAAACCTCAGAGAGTAAAAAATGCCATGAAAAGCTTTTTGAGAACATAAGCCGTTCGGAGTCGGCATAAAGCTTGTAGGTCCAGTTCTCGATCATTTGTGTTCAAACATTTCACAACACGCACAAGACTATTGATCATAAGAAGCTCTGTCAAAGTCCTTTCAAGGGCTGAAATGGCCATTTCGTTTTTTTTTTAAATATCTCGAAAAAATCGTTAATCAAATCTTAAAGAGCGTTTTCTGAAAAATCATGTTTTCTAAACTGGCCTCCACGATATCTCAAGAACTACTTCATGGATGCACTTGATTTTTTTTTTCTTTATTTTAGAGTAGATAAAATTTATCCTATTCCATAATTCAGATAATGTGGCTAGTTTTCTTTTGTTTTTTTTTTTTGCTTCATTCTCAAAGTAAAAAATGTAAAAAAAACGGTTGTAATTTAAATTACAATAATAATTAAACAAAAATTATATATATTATAAAAAAGTATAATAATTTAAAGAATTTTTTGGTTTTTTTATTTCTGAAGACATTGACGTGCTGACGTATGATGTTTGATGGCGCATTGACACTTCACAATGCACTTTACTTCACCAACACAAATATTTTCCTACACTTTAAGAATCAATAAACTACTGCCAAAAAACTCAAGATGTTCATTTACTTCCTTCTATAAAAAAAAAATCAAGAACATCACCGTGTTTTTTCACCTCTCGATGAGAAGCTTCCCTTAACAAAACTTTAACAACACAACCGATGTGTTTGGGGGTGGTTATCGTGTGAAAATTCTCACTTAACTGGCGTTTCCCACTCTGCAAATGGTTGCATAATGTCCCTTCAAGATACTAATTTTTATCCATGTTCTGTTCTATTTTGTAAAGCGACACCATGCCGTGGTGTTACAACCTCTAGGCTTGAACATCTTTGTGGTGTAATTTGAATTATATTCTGCATTCTTCGGTCTTCAAACACATGATTTACCATCACTTCCAAATAAATGTATTTTTATTTCATCAGAACAAAGCTCTTTCCGCCATTTTTAAGCATTTTGTGGCAATGCGGTTTGTTCTACGTCTCAAGGTTAGCATAGGAACCTTTCGCACAGATCTACCAAACAGTTCTTTCTCTGCCAGTCATTGCCTTATAGTTCCAGTAGAATTTCCAAGCTTCTACAGACTTGAATGGGTCACGAGTAGACAAAATTTGATGTAGTCGTCATGCTGTGCCATTGTTTTTCGTGGTTTTCCTCTTTTAAGTATAGGTTTTGGATGCGATATTGCATTCAATACAAATTTTTGAGATCTTTCTAAGGTTTTGGCAATTTTATATTGACTCTAACCGGTTTTGCTTAGCATCTGGACGAGAAATCGTTGCACATCAGTGCAAGGCCTTGCTCTGACCATAATAATAATTTTTTGACATATTGAACGGTTTTTTTTTTATTTTTTTTTAAGTAACTCCAGATACTAATCCTCGCGAGTGTTCAGTGCCAACAGTATTTTTAAAAAAAGGCTAAATTTACAAAAATAAAAGGCTAAACAATTTTTAAACAAGGCTAAAATAAATATATTTTTTTATTTTTTAATCCAATTTTCCCATTTATATGTATGTACGTTAGAGTGGAACGAATTTTTAACCTCAATGTTAAATCGTTGTTGTTTTATTCACACAATCCGGTTCAGCTTTGAACGGAAGGTATTATTACGGAATGGACCTACTTTGAAGGCAATACCATAAATTTTTATGAATAATAAATATTTGTTTTATTAACCAATTCCTGGTACTATTTTGGTATAACATATATAGTTGCATGGTCTCAACCTTTCCTTGTATTTTTGTATTTAAGTCGATGAAGATATATATTATATATATTAGGTATGTTTCATATATATAACGCCACTACGAAAGTTGAAATATTTTTGTAATGGCCAGTTTAAACAATAGATAATGTTTTGCGAATTTGGTCATCTATGCACAACAGCAATAGTGAACAAAAGTTAATAAAAGTCTTTTCTAATAACGGTACATTGTTTATTGTTTAATATCACTTTTGATGCTGTATCATATTTATAACATTCAAAATTTTGAATAAAAATGATTTTTATTGGATTTAAAAAAAAAATATTAAATTACTGTTCCAATAGCTCCAATAATATTGTAAAAGCGATTTGGCACACTTACAATTCATTTTTTTAATGTATTTGAATCAATTTTGCTCCATTTTTTGAGAATAACTTATTTCCGTTATTCCACGTTGCCAAATTGTCTGTTATTTTTATACACGTGGCGTACAAGAACTCCCCACAAATTCTCGATGGAATTACAATCTGAAGAGTCCGTCAGCCACTCCAATAAATAAATGTTATTGGCCTGAAACCATCTCGATTTACGTGGATTGCCTCATTATCTTGCTGGGCAACTAGTTGCGTCTGTCCGTTTTTTTCCAAAAGTGGAGTCAAACTGCTCTCCAGCACACGAGTGTAGTCAGCGCTCTTCATGCTTGAACTTTCAATATCAGAAAAAGCACCGCACACCATCACATTATCTCCACCAAAACTTCTTTTTGAAAACGGAAGTGGTTCACGGCGTATGTCGTACTAATAATGCCAAAGGCCATCCTGGCCATCAAGATTCCATTTTTTCTCATCGGAAAAATGACATGTAAAAATTAACCCTCAACGTGGTAGCCTTTTTTAAAACATTATGAAAAGCTGACTGGTGGTCAATTTGTTCCTATGTTTCTTCTTGCAAATTCCAAGCTCGTTCTCTTATGATTGCTAGTAAGAGCAGAAACACACTTCATAAGTTCACTGCGGATATGTTTACACTGATGTAGCACTCTCCATACCGGTGTTCGGGAAACTTCTTCAGCAACAACACTCCGCAACTCTTTTAAACTGTGTGTAGTGTTGCTCGCAGGTCGGATTATTTTCCGCTGATCGCGGTTAGAGGATTTTTTTTTTTGCCCGAACATTTTGAATTTTGAATGACTCTATGGCTGCGATTAGTTCAACGCCCGATTTCCCGAATTCCATAGCTGTCTTCTTTAAGAATTTTTATTTTTCCAATTTTTTCGCAATTGAGTTGGGTTGCACGAGGCATTCCGGTCGAA
The DNA here is from genome assembly GCA_914767935.1 of Coremacera marginata. NCBI lineage: Eukaryota > Metazoa > Arthropoda > Insecta > Diptera > Sciomyzidae > Coremacera > Coremacera marginata. Next base: position 127,671,223 of record OU612047.1, read on the forward strand.
ATTTTCTTCTATTGTTAAGGACTGGAGAACTGAATACACGATTTTATTAATCTCTGCACTTCAAGCGCAGCAGAAGGAATAATTGCAAGTGGCGTTATAAATATGAAACAGCATTAAAAGTAATATTTAGCAATAAACAATGTACCGTTATTAGAATAGACTTCGCTCTTGCTCACTATTGTTGTTGTGCATAGATGACAAAATTCGCAAAACATTCTCTTTTGTTTAAACTGGCCGTTACAAAAATATTTCAAATTTCGTAGTGGCGTTATATATATGAAACGTACCTTATTGCAAACCATCAATATCTTAAAAAATTTTGTCAATTATTCCTTCCATTCAACAAATATCGATGCTCAAATTGTTTCTCATTTCTTTCCCTTTGCAGCACAGTAAACTCAAATCGGAAAGACGAGACTCCTCTACGACGAATCAGAGTCGCAATGAATCCACCACTAACGAGGATAAAACCGAAAAACCAACTGTTGTCAGTTGCATCGAGGAGCAATCGCTGGCGAAACGTGAGCGCCTGGAAATGAAACTACGTAACACCTTTGGTTGGACACGCATTGATATACTTACCATGTTGATTGTGTGCATTATACTCGCTTCTCTATCCTTCTCGTTGCTCGTCGAGGCGCTGCAAACGCTCGTACACATCGATCATCAGGATACAATGCATTTGCCGATACCCGTGATGATACTCGGCTTTGTGGGGCTGATACTGAATGGACTCACGTATTTGCTTATTGGTGGCTATACCATGCATCAGGGCAGCTTTCTACATATAACACCCAACGGCGATGTGGTGCTTAATCGTGCCATGTCAAATAGTGGCGAACTTGCACTGAAAGCTGACGAGCGTCAATTGTCTAAGACAACAAATGATCAGATAATCAAAGCGGAACTCAAAGAAATCGGTAAGGTCCACTATCAGCCCAAGCGACAAGGTTGCGTCGAAATGCTTCGTGATGTCTCAAGCACAATATTTGTCATCGTTTGTGCATTTATCGTGTATATGGCGCAGGATGAGGAACATACAGCCAAGTTTATTGATCCGGTGCTGTCGATATTCTCTTGTGTTTTGCTAGTGTCGCTCAGTTATCCATACAGTGAGTATTGAGTGGAGTATCACGTGGTTTAACATTTTTACTAACGTATACATGTATTATTTCTCTTTTAGTGAAAGAATCCTGCCTTATTCTACTGCAGACTATCCCCGGCTCCATCGATATGGAAATCTTTGAGCGTCAACTTGTATCGAAATTTCCCGAAATCATCAGCTATCATGATCTGCATATCTGGCAGCTTTCGGCGCATAAATATGTCTCAACGGTGCATATTAAATTCCAGAATCCAAAATTATACGCCAAGATTATCGAAGACGTTCGCGCCTTCTTTACCGAACAAGGCATAACGATCATTACGATACAACCCGAATTTCTTAACGCGAAGTCGCCGCCATCGCTAGAGTGCCTGGTGCAATGTTCAGCACCTGAATGTGCTGAGAAGGTCTGCTGCAAGGATTCACGCACCGATCTGCGTGAGGTTAGTGTGTGTCCGAGTGGAGACAAGAAACATGGGCATAGTCACGATCATCACGGTCATAGCCATCAGGCTGGCCACGCCTCAAATAAAGAAAAAACAGAGACGACGCAGAATCCACTAAAAGAATTGAAGATTTCATCACTGCAGAAGCTAAAGAATGTGATAACTCGATCGAAGTCTACAAATGAACTTGGAAGCCTGGCTGTTGGAGTTGGCCAAGATACTGCAGTGACAAATAATGCAGAGAGTTTTAAGAAAACAGCTAGCGAGTGTCAAATAGCAGTGGAAACAACCACAATTCCAGAAGTGATATCCACAGCAACGGACGATTTGAAGACAACGCCCAGTATGACGGAAACACACTCTGCGGCTGTAACAGTAACAACATTAGTTCAAAAAGAATAATTATAAGAATATAGACAAAAGACACAACGAAGACATTTTAGGGTAGGCTTTAAATTGTATGTTTAAGTTTTTACTAGTTTAAAGTAGAGCTCTCCCATATTCACGTGAGCACGTGTAGTACGAATACACGTGTTTTTAAGAATGCTTTAAAAAAGTTACGTACTCAAACTTTACGTGATTGTTAAACACGTACTACACGTGTACGTGTACACGGATTCAAACGTTCACGTTTTGAAGGTGTTCATGTTTTTACAACTTTCACGCATCTATAATAGATTACTAATCATCTATAATAGTCACTAATAGATTTTTAGTGACATTGGAACTATTTTCGAGGTATGAACACTACTAAAGCTTAAATATCGAAACTTTTCGACATAGGTTTGGTTTGGCTGGTTCCAGACTGCTTCATTAAGAATTCTCCCAGATCTTGGGATCCTTGACTTAAAATTAATGATTCTTTGGCTCTGCTTCAAGGAGGTTCATGTGAACTTTTAAGGGTTTAGTGGACTCATTGGACTCAGTGGAATGTCATTGGGACTTGAACAAGCTCTGTGGACGTTAAGAAGATTTCGTGATTTTGAATAAGATTGATTTTATTTTTTTTATTGGAGTCATTTTTTTGCAATCAAATAAACATTTTATAATTTTTTTTCTTGCCAGGCCGTATCTCTAATGAACAGCTCTATCAGAAAATGGGTTGGAAACAATTAGGCACAACCATCCAATGAAGGAAGTGGCAGTGGATCGGTCACACATTCCCAAAAGTTGAAAGTTCCATAGCAAAACGTGCTAATCAAGGGCACGTTCAATAGATGGCAGAATACATGGTGGTTCGAGGAGAACATAGCACAGAGCAGTCGAGAAGTAGGAACAATAGTTCGAAGGAAGTTGGGCAGAGCTGAGATACCTTTCCAGAAACCGTACACGATGGCGACTTCGTCGCGTTCGTTAATGTCGTAGAGGACCTAGGACCGACAAGGAGATAATAATCATTTTCTTATGAGAGCCTTTGTCACAGCTTATGTCTTAGCATTAGCCATAGCTTTAGTCTTAGTCTTAGTCTGAAGACTAGTCTGATTATTACTATTCTTTATAGTCACAGTGCCGGGATAGGTCCAGTACATCCGAATACACACAGAACAGTCCATGGTGTCCATGAAATCCATGACACCATGATAGTGGTGATAGCCACATGTGACCAAAGATACTCTCAGGACATCTAATTGGCCACAGAATTATTTTGAACCATTCAGTCCAGAGGACCCATTGGATCCATCATCAACCCCATGACCGACCTCAGGCTTGAGATGATTCCAGTGCATCCTACTGAGCATAGAAGCATCCATTTGCATGCAAGGAATCTACTTAACACTTAAAGGTCCAATGCTTCACCTAGGAGCTGACGGTATACCAATGAACTGTCCATATAATTTTGAGTTATTCTATCTAAAGGCTCCAAAACCAGTTCCAATAACAAAATTAATAATTTAATGCTTCTATGACCAGACAGATGAATTTTGATTATCGCATGTGGCGGCAGTGGCGCAGTGGGTAGAGTGTGTGGCCCATACGCCAGAGAACCCAGGTTCGAATCCCCGCACCTGACGCAGAAAATTTTTTCAATTGATTTAATTTTTCAGGTCGGCCATCCCCTCCCTGCAGACAATGGCAACCCTCAGAGAGTAAAAAAACTGCCATGAAAAGCTTCTTGAGAACATAAGCCCTTCAGAGTCGGCATAAAACATGTAGGTCCAGTTCTAGATCATTTGTGTTCAAACATTTCACAACACAAACAACATAATTGATCATAAGAAGCTCGGTCAAAGTCATTTCAAGGGCTGGAATGACCATTTTTCGTTCGTTTCGTTCGTCATTTCATTGGATTTCTTTTATGGGTTTCGTGGACGCCTTCGCCAAAAATAATTCATTTGATGGACAAACGTACCCACTGCAGCTATCCCGACACTAAAACAATAGTAAAGACTAAGACCCCAAAAGTATCTATTTTTTGTGTCCAGGGGATCCATTTAAGCCATACGTTATGCCATGACCCATCATCCTTGACCTGAGTAGTCCCAGTACATCCGATTGGCCATAATATCATCTACTTATGAATAGACTGGCACAACAGCTTACGCCTTCAAATCCCAGCCTACGCACAGTGGGCTAAAAATAATTCTAAATTTTTGTGATGATTCCTTGGCTCATTCTTAAAAAAAAACTGTTCTGGAGTTCTCAAATTGTTCTCAAACACCCTCTTTACTACAGGGTGTTTCATTGAATTGCCTATAGAGAAAAATTCACGCTTTATGTTTGGACTTTGAAACACTAAATTGTATCAGAACAACAGATAATGTTGTAACCTTCTCTGTTATTACAATTAATGCCTATTTAGAGGAATTTGCAGGCTTTTAGTTCTTTAAAGAAAACCCTATTAATTGTTTATCAAAAAGCTGTAGAAATATAAAAATATGCAAAGTAATATTTATTCAGAATTAGCTTTCTCGCTTGTAGAATTGCTCTCACTTCCTTCGATTCTTTTCTTTAACTCTGACTATGATTCAGTGCTTGGTAATTTTACTAGACCCATAAGTCCCTGCAGTTATGCATTAACAAGTGGTGTTGCATTGTGGTTTGCTTTTGTTATATATGAGCTAACCACAGGGTCCGACGTTATCAAAACTTTATGCAATATTTCCGTGTATGTCTATAGGTTATTGATTCCGTCCTAGAGTGGCCCAGCCTTAATTTTATTCCACGCTTTATTAAGAAAAATTTGAATAGTTTGAAATCTAATAAAAAAATTATTGAAAAAAACCATGATTGTAATGATTGGATTAAAAATTAGTCCAAGATGTTTTACTGTGTACTAAACATTGCCTTTAGATAGTCTCTTAGTATGCATTCAGGTTTACATGATCTTGGGCTTTTGTCATTTTTTAGGACATCATAAAGTTCCATTCTTGAGATATTAAGACCTCTTACTAAAATCCAAATATTTTGATAGTCTAAATCAGCCAAATTTTTGTATGAACTATCTATGAGAGTGAAACTTACTAAAAAAAACCGATTTGTATGCATACATAAAGTAAAGAAAGTATTGATGCAACAGTCCGGACCTTTAATAACAACAATCCTGGTTCTTGGTTTTGCAAAAACAAACTGGGTTGTTTAAGCGACAATCTTCACAATCTTCAGTTGGGGTAACAATGATATTTGTTGTTTTGAAATAACAGTCCGAACTGTTGAAGTAACCTTCCTCACTGTTAGATTAACGGTGGATGTTGTTTATTTAAAATAACAGTCCGAACTGTTAAATTGTTGTTTCGAACTTACAATTTGGAACGTTTTTCTTTTGTTCAGTTGTTGCAGCTTAAAATAAATAGCTATATTAAATGCACTTCTTTAATAGCTTTAACAATGGGCTATCGGCATCGGGATTCTGCAGAGACTCGATATCAGGATCCTTCAATTTAACTTATTTTAGTTATTTTCCTTTTTTCACCATTTCTGCAGTTAAATTGTTTCAAATTATTTTTGTTTCAATATGAATATAACTCACACTTTTTTGGCTACAAAACAGATTTCATTAAATTTTGCACATCATTAACTAACCGTAACTGTTAAACTGAACCCAAAAAATCATTGATTTTGCTAGTTAAATTGTTTAGCCAATGGAAAAACCTTTCGTTCAACAGTTTTCGCAAAACAGTTTATTAACAGTTCAGAACAGTTAATTTGGCAGCACACATTTTTCTGAGTGTATAAAACATACCATAGAAACCGCAAAAGACCTTATTACCAGCTATGTAACGAGGATAGATTTAGCTATATCTAGCCAAGCCTTTATAATATATAGGTTATAGAAGCTGGTCAAATCTATTGTAATATAATCTCTTGTCCAATGACAGTCAAATCCAATGGGAATTGCCTTGGATGCGTCTTACGACCTAAACACATTGTTTGCGGCTGCAAATACAAGCTGTCAAATTAGGAACGATTCTATATAGACGACAAAGCCGCAGAGGCAAGCACGGCATTACACCAGTTTCTCTGCATAAGAAATACATGTAAAAAATTTTGACAGATGCCTCACGGCCGCTGCCGCAGTCAATGTGTCCTAGGCTATTAATCGTGAAAACGTGAAATACTTAAAAACGTGAATGAGTGAACTCGTGTACACGTGAACATGTGAACACGTACTTTTGCAACTACACATGTAGTACGTGCGTAACCCCCTAGCCACACGTGCCAGTTCGAAGACAGTAACAGTTCGAAAAACTCAATACATTCTCACTTTTCACTAATACACTCACACCTTGACATTACTAACATTTTCGTAGTTAGTACATATTCTTTGCTGGCCTGCCACATGAGTCTAGACATGGGTAACGAAGCAAAAATTGCTGCTTTGATACACCAACTTAAACGCAGTTTGCTGTATCAGCTGAATGCGTTAACGCAATTGCGCCATAGCGTAGGTTGAAATGCTACGATTCCTGTATCAACAAGAATTTAATCCACAAAGTGAGGACCAACGTGTTGCGTTATGTGGTTAATTTTTCGACTGTGGTGACTTAGAAAAAATGAATGAAATCAAATAAAAATCTTTAATCAATATATCTGATCTAAAGAAATCTTACTACTAATAGATCCATTCAAGATTATTAAATCCACAAGTAATAAATATGGAGTACAACTAACGGAAGAGCAGATTAAAGTATCCAACAAAACTGAAGATATATTAGACTTTAAGCTGGCTGCATGCTTCGTATTTCGTAAAAATTTGATGCGAGCCATCAAACAGATACATACGCGTACCTGTAGCGGGATTCCCAAACATCTTAACTTCGATTACGTTAACGTTCACTAACAACGATTATAGCTTGCAGTAACAACTGCCGTATTCCCAAACCTATGCTTAACTGCAATATTTGCTACGAGTTGCATTAATAAAGTTAGCGTAATCATTGTTAACAAATATTGAAAATATGGCAGTATTGGCATTTGACAGCTTATATTGGTGAAAGATTAAAGGATAGAAAAAATAAAAAAGAATCAAACAAAAATAAAAATGCAAGCAGCAAAAAAAAGAAGCAGCAGTGCAACAGCTGAGCAATACAAGCTGATGCTGGACTTTTTCGTGAGCCGATGCTGCCAAAAGGGTAGTGATGAAGAGGTGGTAAGGATAGCCAGGGATATCGTTGTGATTAAACAGCTAGTGTGTGTTGCGAGATCTCTCTAGCAGGCTGCTGCTGCTACCTCTGCTGCTGTTACTGTCACCCAAGTGCAGCTTATGTGAATATGTTTATAATATAAAAGCAATGAAGTCGATTTATTTGAATTTAATCTTTCATTATATATTTCGTTGGTTTGTTTTTGGGGTTTTTTTGTTTTTGTTCTTGTTTTGACTTTTTTTTACTTTATATTTATATTTAATTATTTACGGTTGCATTTTCTTTATAAAGGCAATAAAACACCTTTCTAATGGCATGTCAATAAACCCCACCAACTTAACCGTTACCGAGTTGTGGTCGTGTGAAGATGAAATCGATTGAAACTACCAAATTTCAACTTTGAGTGCAAATTTCTCAGAATTTCGCGTAATAAATGAAATTTTTTTTTAAGATCAATTTTGTAATTTGTTCAATTTTCTTTTCAATGACACCAAAAACATAAACATATCTTAAAAAATAAAAAAGTTGGCTGTACTTCTTATAATATTTGTATTCTTCACAACTTCACAAAAAAAACCTTATTTTACGCTTAACGTTGATATTTGTATGGTTAACAACGTCTTAAAATACGTTGTTAAGCTAGCTACAGATACGTTAAGATATTGTTAACGAACTGTCAAAGCTATCTACAAAAATATCTAAGGTTGAGTTTGGGAATACGAGTTAACAATTTTTGTAGCTAAAACCAGTTAACGTTAACGTAATCGAAGTTAAGATGTTTGGGAATCCCGCTACAGGTATGCAAAACAAGTTCAAAGTTGGATCCAAATTTACTTCTGCTTCGTACACAAACACATCCAACAGTTTATTAAACTGAAAAAACCATTCTGTGAATGACAAAACTTTAATAACAGTCAAACGCACTCCAAGCACATTCCCTGCAACCCTTTGTCCTTATTTATACAAAGTAATAATGTTCGCTTTCAACTTTCTGTTTCTATCTTCGATGCGCCGTACAACATGTACAATTTTTGTTCGCTGTATAAATATTTTATACTTTTGCTTTGAACGCGTCATTTATCATACACTACTGCGCTATTGCGTTAGTTTTATTAAAACAAGTATATCAACGCAGTAACGCATTGAAGTGCTTCAACTCATTAACGCAGCGCTGCGCAACAACTTTTACTGAGACAGTGGATTTTAAAAACCGCAGGCTCCCGGCTATTATTATATTTTCTCCCTAAAATATTCGAACTTTAAATATGCACTTTTCTTTCATGTCTTGTAGTGAAATATATGCAATTATTTTAATTTCCCTTATTTGACACATAAAATATCATATGAATAATTTGCATTTCATTTTGAAAAATATTGATAAACACATTTTACAACATAATTAGTTCCCCATTTTTATCCCATTTAAGTTTGGTGCTGTGTTGGCATATAAAGCATCACTGAATAAAAGCAAACGGAACAATAAAGTGGTCGAACCTTTTTGGCTTTGACGACATTTTACAAATTAACATTTACTATCACGTGTGGCCGCAGCGTAATTTGTTGATTATTTCGGAATATTTTCGAAGTAAATACATATTCTTTATTGGCATGCTAGTACTATCACGTGTGTCTGCAGCGTAAGTTGGAGCTCTAGTTTAATCCTTAAATGCCTGATTTTTTTGATTGGCAGGAAAAAAATGTGTGTTATGCCGCGTTTCCATGTGATCTTTCAGTATCTTATCTTATCCCATATCACAAAACACATGCTATAAAGAGCGAGATGCATATATGTACTTTTTCCTATAAAAATATGACATTTGCAAAATATGTAAACAAATCAATTTCTGCAAGTTTACTGATTGCAAGACGTGCTTCTTGAAATAACTTCTTGTCTACGTACCCTAAATCGTTTTATATAATTATTATTGTGCAGACAGCATCAGGTGTTGCAGGTAATCCAATTCGTGTGCCACAACTGCAGCAGCATCAGTGAAATCACACGAAAAAAAATATAAAAAAAAAGTTTTAAAAAAAGTCTTGGTGAATCTACCAAGCACCAAATTAAAGAAAAAAATCACTGATGCTTTCCATAAATGCGCTTAGGAACTCTCTGGCCAACTCTACATTGCGATGGTTAAAAAACCAAGAATGTTTATTTATTTTAAATCATATCCCTTGACCTGATTTGATTTTCTTTATTTTTCAATTTGTATTCGTAATTCTGTACTATTTCAAAACAATTTATATTGGCGCAAATAAAATTGACAGCTTGACAGCACAAAAACTACAACTATAAAAATTAATGTCATATTTATAGCATGTGATCAACTTTTATAGCAAAAGTTCAAGAAGTTGAACTTTTTCGATCTCCTAGCATCACAGGGGATATCACATGCTATAAAAATGAAAAAGGTATACCTGTTTCACACTCACATTCATCAATGCCATAAAGTAGGGCTCACATGCTATTTCTTTCTTACAAAAAATGTGATACTAGAAGATAATAGAAGATCACATGGAAACGCGGCATTATGTAACTTTAAATTGCGAACAACTTTTATTCTACTTTCTTTATGGTACATAGAAATTACCTGTTCGGACCCTTTTTTTTACAATTTTTTTTTTTTGAAAATGTTTTGCAGAAGGTTTATTTTATTTATATATTCAATGCTTACGTTGGTTATTAAATACACTATTGAAACAAATAAATACATTTTTCGATCGCGAAAACGCCAAATTTTAAAAAAGCAATAGCTTCCCGAAAGTTCATAATTTACTAAAATTTCGTTTTTTGGAGGTGCTATCTCTTTACCGACTAAAACACATATCAAACGAATTAAAAGCACGTGTCTTCAAATCAGAAATGATGGCGCTTAGATCATAGAACAATAACATACAACAAAATTAACAAAATTATATGGAAAAGATGCGTAAAAAAAGACTAAAAGCTTTTGGATCCTCGCGGTACCACCAGGCATTTAAGGTTTAAAGCCTATATATAATGTATATGTAAATGTGAGTAATTGTATGGTATTAGAGCTTTGACTATATATAGAGAACCTATTGTGGAAATTAACGGGTTTGTAGCATTTGAAGAATATTCCAATTCTTAAAAATAACTTCTATTCTAGAAGTTTAAGCTATTAAAAAGTAAGTTTTTATACAAAGATTGTTCATATACAAACTTAAAATATAGATATTTTAATAGATATTTTAAAACAACATAAAATTAAGCTAGATTTTAGGTGTAAGATTTACTAATTTTATAAGATTTTAAGATTAAAGCAGATTTTAGATAAGATTTAAATGATTGAGCTCAATGCATATAGTATAGTTCATGTTTTTATGCTCTAAGCAGTATTGTTTTTAAACTATACAGAACAAATTTAATTATAATATGTATTTGTAAAACACCAAAAATACAAAAAAAAAAGAAATTGCTTTACTTCAGTTGTGTAGAACTTGAGCAGCTTTCCGCAATTTTGTTGATGTGATCAAAGATTAATAATTTTAAAAACATTATATTTTAGTTTCTGTAACTACACAAATTATGGGCATTTTTCGAGCATTTTATAAATTAAGCTAAGATTATAAATTGAGGATTTTCTATAGGCAAAAAATGTACAAAAATGAAATTAATAAAATGATGTCTACACAAAACCATAACAACATACAAAAACATGAAAATTTAAAATATTGTATGTACCTAAAATATATGAAATTTTAAATTCTTTTTGAATATAAAATCTTGTAAGTATCAAAATAAAGTTATCATATCATAGTGATGTTTTATCACATATATCGCACGCTATCTACAAAAGAGACACAGCTCAAAATTTTAAAATTTTCAACGGACTCCACACAAAACAAAGAGACAAAATTATTTTTTTTTTAACTAAAGAGTTAGAAGATAAGTGAACCATATTGATAGTTGATGGAGGTAATCACTACGAATAGTTTAACATTAAAAAGTAAAAATCTGTAAAATTTGACTTGTGCGTGTTTTGTAGATAGAGTGCGATGTGGTGTCTTGACACCCATTGGCCGAGCGTGGGTTTCAGCCGCCTGGGTAGCAGGACAACTTCAACGCACTTTATTTAGATCTTTAAATTTAAGACTCTGAATGGCACAGTAATCATAAAGAACATTTCGGCAAGAACAATCACTATTATTGTGTACTGTATAGGTTACAAATTAAAATAGTCATATTTTTATTTTTACAATAAAATAATCATATTTATAGCAAAAATTCTTAGACGTATGCTACTTACATCGATATAACAGGTACATAACACTGATAATTGTGCATTGCCGATCGAGAAAATTAAGGCCTGACTATAATAGCCACATGCTGGCAGACTGATCTGTCAATATAAAAGCGAGCTCATATAAATATATGAGCATATCCATAATTGGAATTGCGACAGTTTTGTTAAGTTTCGTTAACTTTCATTGGCTTTTTATAGAGCGATTCAAATCGCTCACAGCATAGGCAAAAGTAAAAAATTTTTTTATTTAAATTTATTAAACAAATTATTTAATCCAAACAGCAAAGGCTACGATTGTTAATTTTTTTATATTATTTTGTGTATAAATTTAAAAAATATCGCACAATTAATTAAACGCGCACAAAACCGCAAATTGTATTGTGACACTTCTTAAAGTCAATGCATGGTAATTATGGGTATTTTTTATTCTGGCAACAGCCGGCTGACTTTCCGTTTAGTTTTTGGCATAAAGTACTGATTCTGAGAAATTCGCTCTCAAAGTCAAAACTTAGTACTTTCAACTGATTGATTTCATCTTCACACGAGCACAGCTCGGGAACGAGTAAGCCTATAATGTTGGTTGATATATTGTTAAAAAGGTGATTTTATTACCTTTCCAATGAGTTCTTTAAATACGTATTATGTGTTTTTCTGCTAGAAACAATAGCATGAATCAACATCGTGAAATACTTCTTAACCCCTTAGCTCCCAAAAAGGAGCAGCGCCGACTTAAATTTCAACATATTATTGATCGTAAGAAAATTACAAATCAAGCCTCATTTTTAGTTTTTGTTGTCATTTTCATGAAACCTATCGATCCTTTAGGAGCTGTGTGCTTAGGTTACAAATTAAAATAGTCCTATTTTTATTTTTACAATAAAATAATCATATTTATAGCAAAAATTCTTAGACGTATGCTACTTACATCGATATAACAGGTACACTGATAATTGTGCATTGCCGATCGAGAAAATAAAGGCCTGACTATAATAGCCACATGCTGGCAGACTGATCTGTCAATATAAAAGCGAGCTCATATAAATATATGAGCATACCCATAATTGGAATTGCGACAGTTTCGTTAAGTTTCGTTAACTTTCATTGGATTTTTATAGAGCGATTCAAATCGCTCACAGCATAGGCAAAAGTAAAAAATTTTTTTATTTAAATTTATTAAACAAATTATTTAATCCAAACAGCAAAGGCTACGATTGTTAATTTTTTTTATATTATTTTGTGTATAAATTTAAAAAATATCGCACAATTAATTAGACGCGCACAAAAACGCAAATTGTATTGTGACACTTCTTAAAGTCAATGCATGGTAATTATGGGTATTTTTTATTCTGGCAACAGCAGGCTGACTTTCCGTTTTGTTTTTGGCATTAGAGTATGCCAGCATGTGTCTATTATAGTTAGGCCTTTAGAATGAAAGCAAGAATTCTTATCCATATAATGTCAAAATACAGTCCAGCCATATCTCTTAAAAAAAACCAGACTTTACTGAAGCTTGTAGGATTTCTCAAAACAGTCTTCGAAAGCAAATTAGTTAACATAAACTAAAGCTCAAGTCATTTATACATATTATTTTGTTTTTAATTATTAAAAATAAACAAAAGCTCAAGTATTTTTACATAATATTTTTATTTTTATCCGACAATAAATCCCAACAGAGTATTTTGTCTCACAAAATTTTACAAAATTCAACAGGTGGCAATATGAACTCCGAGTTTGACAGAACATGGATATTAATGGAAGCATTCAGCGTAGTCAACTGTTGTGAATTATTATGGTAGCGATACTTTAGTGTGCGATGTTTTTCTCTGAATGTGGTGTTACTCTAAGCGTCAGAAAAGTTGTTAAAGTTTAGAGTTTAGAGTCAAAGTTTAACCCCAACTTTCCTTAAAAAAAGAAAAGATTATATTTATCTCATTATTTCACCATTCATTCTCTAATGCTCAGTACTTTCAGGTGAGTACATGCTTTCGAATTGATCAGTCGTGTTGTTATTCAAGGCGTTCTTTGAAAAAAACATAAACTTGTAACTACATTTTTTGAGGTGTGCCAGTTGCAGGATTCCCAAACGTCTTAACGGCGATTGTCGATGTAGTTAACTAGAGAAAACTGTCATTTACTATGAAACTGTGCACGCACAATGACCGATAATGACAACTACGATTATCGTAACTGTTTGGGAATCCTGCTACTGATACAGTTAAAGGTTAAAGCACTCAACAGTTGAGTTCAGTTGCGGGATTCCCAAACGCCTTAACGACGATTGTCGCTGTAGTTTACTATCGACAACTGTCATTTACTTTGAAACTGTGCATGCTCAATGACCGATAACGACAACTATATTATCGTTAACTTTTTGGGAATCCTGCTACAGGTAGCATAGAATTTTTCGCTCGATTAAATGAAGTCTGCTACCTGATCAGTTTTAGTGAGCGCTCAAATAATTGTACCATTCAGCGAATTTTTACACAACTGTTGCCAACTTTTGACTTCGCTGAATGCGCCCAATTTCTCGGAACTCAACTCTAATGTGTCTTCCTGGGTTCTTATACCATGGTTAAAAAAAAGACTATTTTTTGATTTCGGAATTCCGAGGTTGCCAAGAAACCAAAAAATAAAAAAAATAAAATATTGCGGTCAGGGGCCCTCGGTCGAGTACGAAGTTCCTTACGCTTTTTCTTCAACTCCGAATATAATTCAAAATAAATGTTGTATACACATTTTTTTTTTTACTTAAGGCTCAACCAATTTATGCGTAAGCAAATAAAAGTATCAGAGAGAAGCGCGAACAAAACTCGAAAAAACACTGCCATATATTCAACAAGAAGCAAAGTAAGCACTAGAAAAAATTACAAAATGGATCAATTCAAATAAATTGACAAATAAAACTTATTTTGTTTTTTTTTTCGAAAAGAGTTGCCAACACTCTTTAAAAAAATTATGTTGTGAGTATAAATAACTTTATTAAGCTTAAAAAAGGCTGAATTTCCCAGCGAAACGTACGCAGTTTTGATAAGATTGCCTGAAATATAAATTTTTAAAAAATTCTAATGATTTAAGTTTATAATTCGTTGCAAGAATTCGTTCAAGCGCTCTCACTCAAGTTTTCAAAAGTAAACGAAAATTGAGAAACTTAACGAAACAAATGCTTACGTAAAAAAAGCACAACCAAAATAGACGAAATGAGACGATTGCAACTTGCCGAACGTCTGACGAGTTGAGACGCTAGCAGTTCGTTTCTTACGGAACAAAAGTTATGGACACGCTGTTTCGTTCAGCTTCGTTCATTTTGGGCAACAACATTGAATTGCATTAAAGCGAACATTTTCGTCTCTAATCGTTACGGAGCAACTCGTCTATTTTGGTTGGGCCTAAACTTGAACGGCTGCAAACAATGGTGTACAAGAACGTACTTTGCTCTCTTGCTTTTGTTTGCTTACGCACAACTTGGTTCAGCCTTCAAAATTACGTCTTACAGCGCGGTTTGTATGAGGGTATTTTCACAAATTTTTTCAAGGTCATGTAAACGTTTTTGGGGGACACTTTAGGGTATACATACAGCCTTTAATATTCATCGTACAAAGATAAAACTTATGCTAAAATATCATTTATATCGTATGTGGGCAAAATATACCGTAAAATTTAAATTAACATTTTTTGGGGATGCCGATGGGAATAAATGTTTTTATTTTCAAAATGGCACTACTGTCACTGACATTTGTGCCAAAATACACGTCAAAATATTCATTAGTGTTTGAGTTACGCGTGCTTTTGTAAATAGCTAAAAGTGAATTTTTCAACAAACTATTCAATAACGCAGTTCGATTTAATTCGCTTATTAATCCGCTAATTTAATCCGCTGCCGAAACGTTGAAAATGTTGCAGAAGGCCTACGGTGAGCAAGTTCTATCGAAAACAAGAGTTTATGAGTTGGACAAAATATTCGAGAAGAGTCGAGAAAGCGTTGAAGACGAGGCACGGCCAGGACGACCATCAACACATCAACTGATGAGCTACACGTCAACAAAATCAAAGGTCTGGTGCTCCAAAATCGTCGATTGACAGTCCGAGACCTTACTGACCTTGTTGGAATATCGGAAGGATCAGTGAAAACTATTTTGAGTGACCGTTTAGGCCTCAGAAAAGTGAAATCTCGATTGGTACCAAAAACGCTCAATTTCATGGAAAAACAGCGCCGCGTTGATGTGTGTGAAACAATGCTTTCCGACTATCAAGACAAAATGAAACGCATCATAGCTGGAGATAAGACTTGGATGGTTCTACGCTTACGAACCCGACCCGAATCGGGATCAATCGGGTGAATACCGTGCCAAAGATGAGCCGAGACCGAAAAAATCACGGCAAAGCAAGTCACAAATCAAGGTCATGTTGACAGTTTTTTTTTACTGTAGTGGTATGGTGCATTACGAATTACAAATTCCCGATATTTTTTGACCACTGTAGTAAATAAGGAAAAGGTGGAAAATAGTAGTAGTAGTCGAAAATATTAGTATTAAATGGTAGTAGATATGAGAGTAGAAATAGTAACAGAAAATAGTAGTGAAAATAGTGGTGGAAAATAGTAAGGCAAAATAAAAGAACATAAATAGAATACAGTAGTCTTCAAAATGCCTAGGAAATATTAGCAGAATTAGTTATACAAAATAGTAGCAAGTAATGGTAGTAGAAAATAGCATTAGAAAATAGAAGTAGAAATAGATGTAGAAAAAAAATAGAAGTTAAAAGAAATTTCACTTAAAAAATACTTCTATATAACGGCAACCGTCATGAACATACACATTAAGGTGGGTCAAAAAAAAAAAATTTTTTCGACACTCATATTCTGCGAGCTGGATTCAAGTAGATCTTAAATCCAAAAGGATATCGGAATTGGTGGAACCGTCTGCCAGAGTCTGTTGTCTGCTTACGAAATCGTTACATTTCGTTACGAAGTCGTGTCAAACCTTTCATACAATTTCGTTACGATTTCGCAACGAAATCGGATTTCGCAACGAAATCGGATTTCGAAATCAGAAAGATTTCGGAATATTCTTAACGAAATCGTAACAAACATTTTGCAATCTTTCCGATTTCGGAATCCAATTTCGTTACGAAATCGTAAAGAATATCATATGAAGGGGTTGGCACGACTTCGTAACGAAATGTCCTAACGAGTCTTAACGAAAAACTTACGAAAAAGTTACGACTTCGTTCAGACAGTTCGAAAAAAAGGAAATTTCATTCTGTTCGCATTTCAATATGTCGTACAAACAGTCACATAACGAAATTCTATATAAATTCGTATTAAAAGTGAAACTGTTACGATATTTGCGCAACAAAATTGTAACGATTTCTTTAAGACAGCTCGAAATAGTTACGAATTAGTCGGAATTTCGACGACAAAGTCGTCAACTATGGTTTGCTGGGAGATTGCATCAAGTCTTTTTAACAAAACTAAATTTTCTAAAATTTACCAAAAAATATCGGATTTATAGCGCTTTTTGCTAAAAATACCCAAAATTTTGACCGAATTCTGAACACTATTGCACTAAAAAAATTCTCGAATCTAACAATCTTCCCATTCTTTGGGGGCTAACTTTGGGGTTCTATATACCTTTCATTTGCACCCTACTTTTGGGTAGTTATTTTAGATTGATAAAAACTTAAGGCGAAAAAACCTTTGATTTTTGGCGAAAAAATGATTTTTGTTTAAATCAAAAACGCTAGCAAACGATTCCACCGATTTCGATATCCTTTTGGATTTAAAATCATCTTGAATCCAGAGATCAAAATATGAGTGTCGAAAAAATTGTTTTTGCCTCTGAACAAAACGATCCACCTTAATACTTAATAACCTTAATACTTAATACTTAATGTTCGTTTTTTATGATCGATATAATTTGATAAAAAAACAATTTCTTTAATCTGACCGAAAAACATCGATTAGGTGATTGATTTCTATAAAAAAATAAAAAATAAATAAAATAACTTTTACTTCTGATCTAAAAAATATCGATTTAAAAAAACTTTTATTTCTTATTGAACAAATAACGATAAAAAAATAAATTTAGTTCCTGATTGAAAAAATAACGATCAAAAAATAATTTTTATTTCTGATCGTAAAAATGACGATCACAAAATAACTTTTTTTATTTTTGACCGATAAACTAATGATCAAAAATATTTTTTATATCTGATCGAAAAAATATTAATCAAAAAATTGCTGCTATAAATGATTGATTGATAGCGATAATCTTTATTGGCGGTCCCTGAATAACTTTTATTTCTGATCGAAAAAGTATTAATGAAAAAATAATTGCTATAAAATTATTGGTTGATAGCGATAATCGTTATTTGCGGTTCCTGGAAATCATGTTTTGTCTCAGCTATATCAACGTAATCAGCTTTTTCAATTTGGACTTAACTTATATACTACTATTCCTTAAAATCAAAATAAAAAATAGATTAATTGTCGTGTTTAAAGTTTAACTAAACTTGAAACGAAAAATAAGAAAAATGTCACTATTTTTTCACACATTAAAATGTTTTTTTTTAAGTCAAAACCGAATTATTCCATATTATTTGCGCATGATTTACTTTTTAAATATTTGAAGAAGTGTTTTTTATTCTTTAGTTCAAAAAGTACGACAAATATTTAGTTTATTATAGTAATTGAACAAATTTTATTTGATTGGCAATCACGCCAATCGTGCAACATTTTCTGCCGGGAGTTGTAAAAGGGAGTTTCGGCTTGTAAGATAATGTTCAAAAACTTTTTGAAAATTTTTAATGCAAATGTGTTCATCAATCGTTAATATTCATGAGTGTAAAATAAAAAGATGATATGTCTTTATCTGCTATCTTAAAAATGGAAACTCCCCTTTACAACTCCCGGGAGAAAATGTTTCACGATTGGAGTGAATATTTCCATTCATCGAGTTTGACAAGTTATACTACAAAAGTAATACAATCCGGTTATCCAGCTTATAAGTCTTAGACTGCCCACAGATTTAACGCCGATGCCGACTGGTTAGCAGACAGGTTGCTTGTTGACACTAGTGCGGGAGAACAACAATAAAGCTTGTTCGCTAAAATGTCCGCATCGGCGTTAACTCTGTGGGCAGCCTTACACTGCAGCGCTTGTTTACATACCTGCACTCCCCTCCATTATCAATTAAATATCAAATAATTTTACATTATTAAAAATTCACATTTTTTATTTTAAAATGAAAACATATGCATATGTATATTAAGTTCATATTAAAAACTGAAAATTCTTAGAGATATAATAACAAATAGTTTTAATAATAAAAATCACGTTTCATTTTTACAAAATATAACAATAATTAATGAATATTTATTATTTTAACAGATTGAATCATAGGTTATGAATCCGCTGTTTTATTTGATTCTTATGATAATTATATGTTGAAAAAAATATTAATTGAAAATATCTACAAAATATCAAAAATAAAGTACCTTAAAGACTTAAAGCCAATCTGAGGAAAAAAACTTTACCACTTTTGGTTATAAAACTGCCAAAGTGGCAACTCTGATTGTAATCTCAAGTTTCTAGACACGACGATTTGAACGATCTATGTTGATGTGAGTCCCCTTTTCCACTCGGCAATTTTTCTTGCCAGCAAGTTTTCAATTCCCTTTTGAACTTGCCATTTGCGTTTCCACGTTGCGTTGAATAGTTGGCATGTTTAAAATGTGGCTAAGCAGTGCCAAAAAATCTGTCATAACAATCAAACCTAAATTAGCGCGGAAGCGTTTTTTATCTGTCAGAAATTTCTCATGCCCATACGATTTATAAGCAGCAAACCATAATAACTTGGCGGCAACGCTGAGCGGTTGGAAAATCCAATTTTGAATTTAATTGCGTTAGGAATTAAAGTTGGTTGCAGAAGGCAAACAATTTTGATGTGACAATTCTTAATGTTATTATTTTTAGCACGCTCTTGAATTAACAATATGGAGGTAAGAATTTTGTTGATATTATAGCTTAAGAATAATTTTAACTACGGTGGACACTTGAAATTAGATTTAAAAATAAAATATTCTCTAGTACATCTAATTCGTTCATGTTTTATTTTTTGACATTTGCTTGCCGCTAACCGCTTTCATTTAGGGATGGTACTTCGGCGTTACAGCTCGCCGTAAAAATGATACGCTCAATACGCGCTGATTTGGGCGTTTTCCACAATAAATATCATTTATATCGTATGTGGGCAAAATATACCGTAAAATTTAAATTAACATTTTTTGGGGATGCCGATGGGGATAAATGTTTTTATTTTCAAAATGGCACTACTGTCACTGACATTTGTGCCAAAATACACGTCAAAATATTCATTAGTGTTTGAGTTACGCGTGCTTTTGTAAATAGCTAAAAGTGAATTTTTCAACAAACTATTCAATAACGCAGTTCGATTTAATTCGCTTATTAATCCGCTAATTTAATCCGCTGCCGAAACGTTGAAAATGTTGCAGAAGGCCTACGGTGAGCAAGTTCTATCGAAAACAAGAGTTTATGAGTTGGACAAAATATTCGAGAAGAGTCGAGAAAGCGTTGAAGACGAGGCACGGCCAGGACGACCATCAACACATCAACTGATGAGCTACACGTCAACAAAATCAAAGGTCTGGTGCTCCAAAATCGTCGATTGACAGTCCGAGACCTTACTGACCTTGTTGGAATATCGGAAGGATCAGTGAAAACTATTTTGAGTGACCGTTTAGGCCTCAGAAAAGTGAAATCTCGATTGGTACCAAAAACGCTCAATTTCATGGAAAAACAGCGCCGCGTTGATGTGTGTGAAACAATGCTTTCCGACTATCAAGACAAAATGAAACGCATCATAGCTGGAGATAAGACTTGGATGGTTCTACGCTTACGAACCCGACCCGAATCGGGATCAATCGGGTGAATACCGTGCCAAAGATGAGCCGAGACCGAAAAAATCACGGCAAAGCAAGTCACAAATCAAGGTCATGTTGACAGTTTTTTTTTACTGTAGTGGTATGGTGCATTACGAATTACAAATTCCCGATATTTTTTGACCACTGTAGTAAATAAGGAAAAGGTGGAAAATAGTAGTAGTAGTCGAAAATATTAGTATTAAATGGTAGTAGATATGAGAGTAGAAATAGTAACAGAAAATAGTAGTGAAAATAGTGGTGGAAAATAGTAAGGCAAAATAAAAGAACATAAATAGAATACAGTAGTCTTCAAAATGCCTAGGAAATATTAGCAGAATTAGTTATACAAAATAGTAGCAAGTAATGGTAGTAGAAAATAGCATTAGAAAATAGAAGTAGAAATAGATGTAGAAAAAAAATAGAAGTTAAAAGAAATTTCACTTAAAAAATACTTCTATATAACGGCAACCGTCATGAACATACACATTAAGGTGGGTCAAAAAAAAAAAATTTTTTCGACACTCATATTCTGCGAGCTGGATTCAAGTAGATCTTAAATCCAAAAGGATATCGGAATTGGTGGAACCGTCTGCCAGAGTCTGTTGTCTGCTTACGAAATCGTTACATTTCGTTACGAAGTCGTGTCAAACCTTTCATACAATTTCGTTACGATTTCGCAACGAAATCGGATTTCGAAATCAGAAAGATTTCGGAATATTCTTAACGAAATCGTAACAAACATTTTGCAATCTTTCCGATTTCGGAATCCAATTTCGTTACGAAATCGTAAAGAATATCATATGAAGGGGTTGGCACGACTTCGTAACGAAATGTCCTAACGAGTCTTAACGAAAAACTTACGAAAAAGTTACGACTTCGTTCAGACAGTTCGAAAAAAAGGAAATTTCATTCTGTTCGCATTTCAATATGTCGTACAAACAGTCACATAACGAAATTCTATATAAATTCGTATTAAAAGTGAAACTGTTACGATATTTGCGCAACAAAATTGTAACGATTTCTTTAAGACAGCTCGAAATAGTTACGAATTAGTCGGAATTTCGACGACAAAGTCGTCAACTATGGTTTGCTGGGAGATTGCATCAAGTCTTTTTAACAAAACTAAATTTTCTAAAATTTACCAAAAAATATCGGATTTATAGCGCTTTTTGCTAAAAATACCCAAAATTTTGACCGAATTCTGAACACTATTGCACTAAAAAAATTCTCGAATCTAACAATCTTCCCATTCTTTGGGGGCTAACTTTGGGGTTCTATATACCTTTCATTTGCACCCTACTTTTGGGTAGTTATTTTAGATTGATAAAAACTTAAGGCGAAAAAACCTTTGATTTTTGGCGAAAAAATGATTTTTGTTTAAATCAAAAACGCTAGCAAACGATTCCACCGATTTCGATATCCTTTTGGATTTAAAATCATCTTGAATCCAGAGATCAAAATATGAGTGTCGAAAAAATTGTTTTTGCCTCTGAACAAAACGATCCACCTTAATACTTAATAACCTTAATACTTAATACTTAATGTTCGTTTTTTATGATCGATATAATTTGATAAAAAAACAATTTCTTTAATCTGACCGAAAAACATCGATTAGGTGATTGATTTCTATAAAAAAATAAAAAATAAATAAAATAACTTTTACTTCTGATCTAAAAAATATCGATTTAAAAAAACTTTTATTTCTTATTGAACAAATAACGATAAAAAAATAAATTTAGTTCCTGATTGAAAAAATAACGATCAAAAAATAATTTTTATTTCTGATCGAAAAAATGACGATCACAAAATAACTTTTTTTATTTTTGACCGATAAACTAATGATCAAAAATATTTTTTATATCTGATCGAAAAAATATTAATCAAAAAATTGCTGCTATAAATGATTGATTGATAGCGATAATCTTTATTGGCGGTCCCTGAATAACTTTTATTTCTGATCGAAAAAGTATTAATGAAAAAATAATTGCTATAAAATTATTGGTTGATAGCGATAATCGTTATTTGCGGTTCCTGGAAATCATGTTTTGTCTCAGCTATATCAACGTAATCAGCTTTTTCAATTTGGACTTAACTTATATACTACTATTCCTTAAAATCAAAATAAAAAATAGATTAATTGTCGTGTTTAAAGTTTAACTAAACTTGAAACGAAAAATAAGAAAAATGTCACTATTTTTTCACACATTAAAATGTTTTTTTTTAAGTCAAAACCGAATTATTCCATATTATTTGCGCATGATTTACTTTTTAAATATTTGAAGAAGTGTTTTTTATTCTTTAGTTCAAAAAGTACGACAAATATTTAGTTTATTATAGTAATTGAACAAATTTTATTTGATTGGCAATCACGCCAATCGTGCAACATTTTCTGCCGGGAGTTGTAAAAGGGAGTTTCGGCTTGTAAGATAATGTTCAAAAACTTTTTGAAAATTTTTAATGCAAATGTGTTCATCAATCGTTAATATTCATGAGTGTAAAATAAAAAGATGATATGTCTTTATCTGCTATCTTAAAAATGGAAACTCCCCTTTACAACTCCCGGGAGAAAATGTTTCACGATTGGAGTGAATATTTCCATTCATCGAGTTTGACAAGTTATACTACAAAAGTAATACAATCCGGTTATCCAGCTTATAAGTCTTAGACTGCCCACAGATTTAACGCCGATGCCGACTGGTTAGCAGACAGGTTGCTTGTTGACACTAGTGCGGGAGAACAACAATAAAGCTTGTTCGCTAAAATGTCCGCATCGGCGTTAACTCTGTGGGCAGCCTTACACTGCAGCGCTTGTTTACATACCTGCACTCCCCTCCATTATCAATTAAATATCAAATAATTTTACATTATTAAAAATTCACATTTTTTATTTTAAAATGAAAACATATGCATATGTATATTAAGTTCATATTAAAAACTGAAAATTCTTAGAGATATAATAACAAATAGTTTTAATAATAAAAATCACGTTTCATTTTTACAAAATATAACAATAATTTATGAATATTTATTATTTTAACAGATTGAATCATAGGTTATGAATCCGCTGTTTTATTTGATTCTTATGATAATTATATGTTGAAAAAAATATTAATTGAAAATATCTACAAAATATCAAAAATAAAGTACCTTAAAGACTTAAAGCCAATCTGAGGAAAAAAACTTTACCACTTTTGGTTATAAAACTGCCAAAGTGGCAACTCTGATTGTAATCTCAAGTTTCTAGACACGACGATTTGAACGATCTATGTTGATGTGAGTCCCCTTTTCCACTCGGCAATTTTTCTTGCCAGCAAGTTTTCAATTCCCTTTTGAACTTGCCATTTGCGTTTCCACGTTGCGTTGAATAGTTGGCATGTTTAAAATGTGGCTAAGCAGTGCCAAAAAATCTGTCATAACAATCAAACCTAAATTAGCGCGGAAGCGTTTTTTATCTGTCAGAAATTTCTCATGCCCATACGATTTATAAGCAGCAAACCATAATAACTTGGCGGCAACGCTGAGCGGTTGGAAAATCCAATTTTGAATTTAATTGCGTTAGGAATTAAAGTTGGTTGCAGAAGGCAAACAATTTTGATGTGACAATTCTTAATGTTATTATTTTTAGCACGCTCTTGAATTAACAATATGGAGGTAAGAATTTTGTTGATATTATAGCTTAAGAATAATTTTAACTGCGGTGGACACTTGAAATTAGATTTAAAAATAAAATATTCTCTAGTACATCTAATTCGTTCATGTTTTATTTTTTGACATTTGCTTGCCGCTAACCGCTTTCATTTAGGGATGGTACTTCGGCGTTACAGCTCGCCGTAAAAATGATACGCTCAATACGCGCTGATTTGGGCGTTTTCCACACGGAGCAATTGAAAAACAACGCAACATCAACAAATGTTGCTAGCCCGTGTAAGTATACCGAAAGCTTCAGATTAAGCAACTTTTTTACAACTAGTTGGCAGTACTTTTGAGATAAGTTTTATGCAACGCAGCTTGGTGCAATTTATATCAGCGACTTGTGTTTTTCTTGATAATTTAAAACAATTGTGTGGTAGTTCAAGGCAAGAAAATTATTAATTAAATTCAGAAAAATTGTGATTTATGTTTTTTATTTTGTATATAGAAAGCTGCAATGACCGAGCAGTTAAAAATATAAAGCTAGTCGAGATATATCCTTGCTTAAGTAATTATAAGCTGCAATGAGAGATCAGTGTTGAGTTGTGTGGGACTTGCTCATCTGAAAACATAAGTTGCAATAATGTTTGTGATTGCTGTAGCTTGCAACATTCTAAGCAGTTGTGTTGCGGTTGGATTACTTTTCAGTTTCTCCGTACGGAAAAGGCCTTAGGTTTGACTGTAAGACCTTTTGAACACGGAGCAATTGAAAAACAATGCAACAACAGCAAATGTTGCTAACCAAAGTAAGTATACCGAAACCTTCAGATGAAGCAACTTTTTCACAACTAGTTGGCAGCATGTTTGCGTAAAGTTTTATGCCACAGCTTGTTGCAATTTATATCAGTTACTAGGCCCAACCAAAATAGACGAGTTGCTTCGTAACGAGCAGACGAAAATGTTCGCTTTAATGCAATTCAATGTTGTTGCCGAAAATTAACAAACGTAATTTAACGAAGCTGAACGAAACAGCTTGTCCATACGTTTTGTTCCGTAAGAACCGAACTGCTAGCGTCTCAACTCGTCAGACGTTCGGCAAGTTGCAATCGTCTGGGTTCGTCTATTTTGGTTCTGCCTACTGTGTTTCCATGGCGAGTTTACTCGGGGTAAGAGTTTTCGTTGAGTTGACAAAATGGCGTTGCTAACTCGATAGCGTTTCCATGCGCAACATCGAGTCGAGTTGAACTCGTCAATGGTCGCATTCAGCGGAGTCAACTGTTGTGAATTATTATGATAACAATACCTTAGTGACCGATGTTTTTCTCTGAATGTGTTGTTACTCTAAGCGTCAAAAAATTTGTCAAAGTTTAGAGTTTAAAGTCAAAGTTTAACCCTTAACTGGTACACTTGAACTGTGGGACCATGCTAAGAAAAGAATATATTTCTCTCATTATGTCATCATTTATTCATTTACGCTCAGTACATTTCAAGCCTTTAGGTGTGTGCATGCTTTCGCATTGATCAGTCGTGTAGTTTAAGGCGTTCTTTGGAAAAAAAAATCATAAGCTTCTAACTACATTTTTGACTTGTACTGTTTTGACTTTGAGTTAAGGGTTAAAGCACTTAACAGTTGTGTTCATGTAGCATAGAATTTTATCGCTCGATTAAATGGCGTCCGCTACCTGTTGCGGGATTCCCAAACACCTTAACGACGATTGTCGCTGTAGTTAACGAGCGAAAACTGTCATTTACTATGAAACTGTGCATGCACAATGACAATATTATTATCGTTAACTTTTTGGGAATCCTCCTACTGATCAGTTTAAGTGAGCGCTTGCATAATTGTACTATTTAGCGAATTTTTCAACAACTGTTGCCAACTGTTGACTCCGCTGAATGCGGCCAATTTCTTTTTGACATTTGTGTCTTCCACTCGCCATTTTTTCTTAATACAAATGAATGCAATTCACTTTGACAGATAGAACCCAGTTAAATCTCACAAGTTTCGTGGAGCTTATGTGGATTTAACGAAACTCAACTCAACTTGCGTTTCCATGAAGAGTTAACCCCGTGTAAGCACCGAGTAAACTTGCGATGGAAACGCAGTAAGTGACTTGTGTTTTTCTTGGTAATTTAAAAAAACAATTGTGTGGTACTTCAAGGTAAGCAAATTATCAATTAAATTCAGAAAAATTATGTTTTTTATTTTGTATACAGGAAACAGCAAATAGGCGAGCAGTAAATATTAAGCTTATACAAGAAACAGAGTAAAATCCCTGCTTATTTAATTGTAAGCTACAATGTGCCGGTTTCCACTTGCCAAGTCTTGGCGGTCAAGTTTTTGACATTCCCTTTTGAACTTGACGATTCAGTTTACACATCAAGAGTTGACGATCAAGTCCGAAAGAATAAGAAAGAGTTACACATATAAAAGATTATGTGTGCTAGGGAAATAGAACAAAAACTTTAAGGTAAATTCGAGTCTGCTACTTCCCCTTTCCTTGTGTTCCGTTATCCCACAAACTCGCTTGCTTTCAAGAAAACTTGATGTGTGGAAAAGGGGACAATGAGAGATCAATGTTGCGTTGTGCGTGGATTGGCCATCTGAAAGCACAGGTTGCAATAATGTTTAGAATTGCAGTGGTTTGCAACTTTCTAAGCAATTGTGTTGCAGTTGAATTACTTTTCAGTTTTTACGTGTGGAAAAGGACTAGCATTAATATGAGCATTAATTTTTTTTTTTGTGACAAGCGTAGCGTGTATAACAGCTGTAAATCAGAGATAGATATAGGAAACTTCATGTTTTTCAAGGTTATTTCTTCAGCTTCAGCTTTTTCAACTCTCTTTATTTATGGAAAACTTACGAATTGTGTAAATTTTAGATTGGATGCCTCTTGATATTGGTGAGTTTTTCATTTGCAAGTAGTTTTACAGTCTTGCACATTTCCGTTGGGTTTGGATGTCCCATGATTTTGGGGAGTTTCCTGTAGTTTTTGTATTAAAGGGTGATTTTTTAAGAGCTTGATAACTTTTTTTTTAAAAAAACGCATAAAATTTGCAAAATCTCATCGGTTCTTTATTTGAAACGTTAGATTGGTCCATGACATTTACTTTTTGAAGATAATTTCATTTAAATGTTGACCGCGGCTGCGTCTTAGGTGGTCCATTCGGAAAGTCCAATTTTGGGCAACTTGAATGGCGATCGCTATCGTTCGATGCTAACAAACTTTTTGTTGCCAAAAATGGAAGAACTGAACTTGGTTGACATGTGGTTTCAACAAGATGGCGCTATATGCCACACAGCTCGCGATTCTATGGCCATTTTGAGGGAAAACTTCGGAGAACAATTAATCTCAAGAAATGGACCGGTAAGTTGGCCACCAAGATCATGCGATTTGACGCCTTTAGACTATTTTTTGTGGGGCTACGTCAAGTCTAAAGTCTACAGAAATAAGCCAGCAACTATTCCAGCTTTGGAAGACAACATTTCCGAAGAAATTCGGGCTATTCCGGCCGAAATGCTCGAAAAAGTTGCCCAAAATTGGACTTTCCGAATGGACCACCTAAGACGCAGCCGCGGTCAACATTTAAATGAAATTATCTTCAAAAAGTAAATGTCATGGACCAATCTAACGTTTCAAATAAAGAACCGATGAGATTTGCAAATTTTATGCGTTTTTTTTTAAAAAAAAGTTATCAAGCTCTTAAAAAATCACCCTTTAGAATTGAACATTTTGTGTTAATATTGACTAAAATTTGACATAATCAGGACATAAGGATATGCCTTTCCCACAGTCCAAAATCAAAGTCTCCTATCTTTTTATCTCTGCTGTAAACAAGAAGCATGGAAGTTTAGTCATGGAGAAATTCACGGTCGAATAATGCGTAGAAATTCGTAAAATTTACTACAAATATAGTGAAAATTTTGCGGAAACTTCTTGGACACTTCTCGGTTACCATAACGCACCGTTTCGCAATACTGTGGTCAATTTAATCAATAAATTTGAGTATACTGACTCTGTTGTGCCGCCCGTTCGGACGAAAACACAGCCATGGCAGCAGTCAGTTTTGATGATGACGCAACAACGTCGATTCCTTTTCGTGGTCAGGAATTGGACGTAAGCAGGAGCTCCCTAGAGCTGAAGCCTGCAGACCATGCGCAGCGTCGCACGTTCCCAGATTGGGTGTTGGGGAACATCATCAAATTGATCACAATTTTGCGATGAAAATCATTTTCAGTGACGCAGCCTATTTTGATCTCATTGACTACATTAACCAGCAGAACTGCTGCATTTGGGGCACGGAGAATCTAAGAGCTTTCCATGCACCCACAATGGTGCACTGTTTGGTGTGGATTTTGGGCTGGCGGTCAATTCTTTTTCGAAAATGCAGCTGGAATTGCAGTTACGGGGAATGCTGCCCGATATTGCGACATGCTGACAAACTTCTTTTGGCCCGAAATTGCTGATATGGATCTTGACGACATGTGGTTTCAACAGGACGGTGCCACTTGCTACACATCCAATGACACAGTGCACACTTATTGCAAACGAAATTCGAAGGGAAGATTATTTCGCGCCGAGGTGATGTCAATTGGTCACCGAAATCATGCGATTCGGCGCCGTCGGACTTCTTCCATTGCGGTTTTCTCAAAGGGACGGTCTATGCCGATAACCCCAAAACGATTCAGGAGCTGAAACAGAAAATTTAAGTGACAATTGCAACAATTGATCCAAAATTATGCCAGAATGTCGTGGAAAATTTCATGAAATTTATCAATGCTTTATCAACCATGACAAAATAAAAAAATGTAAAACTAGAAAAAATAGGGAAACTATTTGTCTGCAGAATAGGCCCGTAGCCTAGGAGGGGGAAAATGCTTAAAAATTCTCTGATAAACACTGGTCGCGAATCTCTGAATTGGATGTATTGCTGTATATTTCAGTATGAGTTATAAATTCGCAAATAAAATACGTCCATATTCAAACTTTTAAAAACACAATAATTAACTTGATTCAAATGAAATTCGACAGAAATAAAATACGTAATAAATATTATAGCTCGAAAACTGAATATAATGTTATAAATTGCAGGAAATTAGTTCATTATGTTTGTGGAAAAATTATTTTGTGCAATTTTTAAGCTTAGAAGATTTAAATTCATTAAAAAATTCTTATGAATACAAGTTTTTTTTAAATCTTATATACAATAAAAAACATTTTTCACGTGCTTACAGAGGTAACGTAAATATTTTTGGTTCATAACTTTAGCTACTTTCTGAATTAGTGCAAATAGTGTTTTTTTATTTATTTTTTGTTTTGATAAACTTGCGAAGCATCGTTTGAAGCTTGTTCCTTTTTGTTTTTAAATTAGATTTAAAAGATAAAATATATACGTTTTTTTTTAAATTTGTTCATTTTGTAAGACATTCCAATTATATTTTCAGTTATTTTAGTGAAATTTTGTGTCATATAAGTAAGGCTATTATAAATATTGTTTTAGAAATAATTATTGTACAAAAAAAATATATCTTATTAATTAATTAATTTTATACATTGGGTTAAGGAAAAAAATCGTTGCTTTTCCCCGTAGTTGGGAGCAATAAACTTAAGAAATATCGTTTCAAGCTTCTTATTTTTTTTTAATTAGATTTAAAAGCTAAAATAATTTTTAATTTGTTAATTTTAGATATTTTTTTGAAATACACTTATTTTAGTAACATTTTGCGACATAAGGAGGCTATTTTAATAGTGTTTTCAAAGCAATTATTGTGGAAGAAAAATATTTTTCATATATTTATTAATTTTATATATTTGAATAAAGAAAAAGTTCCTTGATTTTTCCCTAGAAAAGGGAGCTAGCCTTATCATGACATATTTTTTTATTTAAAAAAAAAAAAAAATAAAACATTGTGGCATTTGTTAATTCAGTTAAGAGTAATTGCGTTTTGGAAAAAGTTCTGAAAAAAACACGATATATTTTATATCACTTCGATCGAGACTATAAAGCTGCGGCCGTGATGTTTATGGTTAAGATGTCTTCTCAAGAAATTTTTATGTTTTTAAGGCGATGTCTCAATTAATATTATATATAGATGTTTTAGGAATATTAAAAAAAAATTTTGCAAGTTAAATTTCCAGGCCGTTTCAGAGATATTAGGTCTGTTCCCGTACTCCAAAGTTGTAGTCCAATTTATCAGTCCGCGAAGCCTTCTCGTACTCGGAAAAATGGTAAAAGAGTTTGCAATCGAGAGAGTAAAAAATGTCCTCTCCCTGTCAAAAGTTGCAAGTTTAAGTCTGAGAAATTAGTTCTGACAAAAATCGTAAAAGAGTCAAACTGCTTAAAATCGGCTGTTGACAAGTTATTAAAATAATTGCAAAATATCAAGAGTTCTTTGAAATAAATAAAAACTATTGGAATGGAAACCAGGAACATGGTAATTTGTGTAAAAACTAAACATAAGTGTAAATTTGAGAATTAATTTAAAAATTGTTTTAAATCTTTAGCATGTCGTCTGCACTGCCCATGCTCTAAGCCAAGCCAGCTCTGGAGGTGAACAAACAAATCTGTTTGGTTCAAAGAATTAGCTGAGCATTAAGAATCATCAAGCTCATGTCATTGGTTGGAGATCAAACCGATTTATTCTTTTATAAATATAAATTTAATACAATGATTGTGACAATTTTTCTTAATTTTAACAATTGATTTTATTTGACAGTTTACACAATTTAAGTCCGAAAAGGGTTCCCGTATTTTTTTTTGCACTTTTCTCAATTTTTGAGAGATTTTTCATACTCTCACACTTAGTATGCCACTCTTAGTTTTCTGTTTAGGAAGAATAAAGGCAACATTTTTTTTTTTCTTGTTCAAACCCTGTTTTCTAGCTATTGTCAAAATTGTTTTCAAATTCGAACTGTAAACATAATTTGTCTGTCGGCTCTCTCAAATTCCAGTTTTTTTTTACCCGCGAAGGAAATAATAAATTTTGTGTTCATCGTGTAGCTATGACTAATGCCAAACATACAAAATTTTTTATCAAACTTTGGTAATGTTCCGTAATTTTTCTCTCTCTCTCCCTCTCTCCCTCTCTAAATATATATATATCTCTCTATTTCTCACTCTCTTTCACTCTATCTCTCTCTAACTCTTTTTCTCCGTCACTCTATCTCTCTCTCACTATATCTCTCATTGTATCGCTCTCACTCTATCTTTCGGTCTCTCTTTGATTCTATATCTCTTTCTCTATATATATATATATATATCACTCTCTATTTTTCACTTTCTCTCTCACTCTATCTCTCTCACTCCGTCTCTTTCACTCTATTTCTCCATCACTCTATCTCTCTCACTTCGTCTCTTTCACTCTATTTCTCCATCACTCTATCTCTCTCTCTATATTTCTCTCTCTCTCATTATATAACTCTGTCTCTCACTCTATCTTTCTCTCATTCTACATCTATCTATCTCTTTCATTCTCTTTTTCTCTTATTCTATATCTCTCCCTCTCTTTCTCTCTCATTTTATCTCTCTCTCTCTCTCTCTCGCATTGTCATGGTATCCCAGCAGTTATTTTGGAGTCAATTAAAAAGGTGAACTAGTTCATTTCTAGCGCAGTTCGAAGCAGCTCTGATAAAGTACAAAATGCTTTCAGTGTAGAACAGTTCACTTTGCTTTTGTTTTCAAAAGTATTGGTGAAAAAAATTTAATGGAATCTGATCACACGTTGTGGTAGAAAACGCGTTGGAGTTGCAAACGTGTTGGGGTCGAAAATGCGTTCTGGCTATTTATTAAAATTTGATGCGCACAAGACGAAATCGGTTTTAACTCTGAAATTATCATAGTTTTAGTTCATAATATTAACAAAAAAGAAATAATTAATAAATGCCTTTTATAATAAATCTTGTGGATGGAAAAGATCGTACAAACCAGGTTTTTAGGGCCTTTGCTCCAGTACACTAAATTTTTACACTTTGAAAATGTTTACTTTAAAACTAGTTAAAAAATAACCACTTTTAGGCTACTGCGAAAGCAACCAGTTTCAAAATGTTCCTAATGCAACAAGTTTAAATAGGCAGAGTTTATACGTCATTCAAATTTAAAGAAGAATATCGCGTTTTTGTTCTCTCTTACTCTCTTCGAGATATTTGATTGAATAGCTGCTCACATGTGATTTTTTGATTGAATGGCCAATGCCGACTAAAAGTGTTGTTGTAAGTACCAGAAAAGTTGATTATGCAACCCTGTGATTGATTGATGCAGGTCTGAAGCTCCATCAAAATTTTGATTGATGCGAAGAAGTGTTGAAAGTTAATTTCCACTCTCGCAGTGAGTTCATCCTTTTTTTTCGCTGGAAAAACAATAAATTTTGAATGATCCTTCAATTTGAATGACGTGTAAACAGTGCCATATGGGGCAAAAGGAGTGTTTATGGGACAATTGTCTTTACCTATGACATCAACCCAGAAAAAGCGTCAGTTCGTTCAATGTTAAAGAGTATTGTAGTTTAACTAGTACTGGTCCTTTTTCGAACTAGTTCCGAACTATTTTAAATTTGGTTAACTTTTCTGCTGGGATGCAAGACCTTTTCCACAGGGATCAATTGAAAAACAACGCAACATTTTCACAACTAGTTGGCAGCACGTTTGCGTTAAGATTTATGCTACACAGCTTGCTCCAGTTTATATCAGTGACTTGTACTTTTCTTAATAATTTAAAGCAATTGTGTACCAATTTTTTCTTCCATCGTAAAAATCGAAGACACGAAAAAAGTTGTTGTAAACAAAACACTGTCACTTTACCAAATGTCAACGAGAGACACTGATATTTGGCAGCCTTGTGATAGACACATGTGGCAACCTACTAAAAAAAATTTTCAAATCGGACAGTTAAGACCGGTTCACAGTGTGAATGAACCTTTCTTTTTGAAAATGGTGGTATAATCCATGATACAATAATTTACAAGGTAGAATTAACCTTTTATCTCACGAGCGGCGATCGGGAGTTGTCAAATCAATACAAAGTTAAACTTTACATCTGTTTTGCTGCTTCTTCGTATTCTCTTTTCAGTGTGTTTTTGACAACTTCAAATCGCCAACAGAACTGTCACTCCTACCTTGTAAATCATTATAGCATGGTATAATCAATTTTAATGTGTCTTCAACTTTCTCCTTGTTTTGTCGTGTGTTTGGTCGGTCTTCACACGCTGGGCTTTTGCGCACAAAACTGGTCGCTGTGCAACTGAGTTTACAGCAGGAGGCTTTTAGAGTTCTGTTTAGGTCATGTTCGACCCATTAGTACGGCCGAGCGGGCATTGTTTGACCACTGATTATTTTTTTTATTCATCTAACAGACCAGAATTTTAATACATTGTGTTTTGTAGGATAGAAAGGGGATCGTTTGTTTTTTGTTTACATGAACTGCTCCAATTTGGTCAGAGCATGGATTTCACCATGGTGAAATTAAATTCATTTTTAATTAATTGATTAAATTAAATGAAATTAATTTCGCCCGGAATTATAGAAGGGAATTTTCGTATTTTGAGCAATGTTCACTAAATTTTTGAAAAATTTGAACACAGATATTTGCATTCATCGTCAATTTTTTGAAGCAAAAGAAAATAATCCTTTAAAGCCTTAACTCCTGTCTAAAAAATTAAAGTTCCGTTTTTCAATTCGGGGGGGAATTTTGTTCATAGTACTGAATAAGGTGTGCGCGATTTTTTCGCCTCCCACAAAATGTTTTCTCTACGCTTGTCACCATTTACTTTTCTACAATGTGTCTCTCTATCAACATTTTTTGACAAGGGTAGCAGAATTTGTAAACGTCACATTCACCTTGTTTAATTCCACCATGGATTTCACAATCTACTATCAACACCTTTGGAGATTAAAGCGCTCATCTGAGATAACCTCGAAATAATTTTAACATTTGCATCTTTGAAATAAAAATTTAAGTATGTATATATAACAATTAACTCTTTCTCAAAAATTACTTAATAAAAAAAAAAATTTCTCTCTCGGCCACTCTTTGGCCTTTTTTCAATACCATTATAATATACGCAAAAATTGATACCTAGTACCAAAACTTTTTGAAATTCAAGCAGTTTCGTTAGACTAGATTTGTTTCAAAAATTCAATTAAGCATGGTGGATCTTTATTGTCTGAGAAAAAAAAAAGAGAAAAAGCCACATTAAAGAATAATTTTTCAAAGTAATTGATTTTGTGCGGAAAAGTTGCCATATTTCCTTGTTTTCAATTTTATATTGATACTTATATATTTTTGTATTCAAAACCATCTTCATGAAATATTCTAGCTACGTGTCTGCTGTAGAATATATCAAAATATTAATTTTTTTTTTTTTTTTGTATTAAGTATGTAAAAGATAATTCATAATTTTCTCGTTTTCTTCAATAAAATCTATTTTTTTTTATCTATAAAACTATCTAACAATAAAATATTATTTTTCAGGAGAAGCATTTTAAGTTTTGAACAGATATAGGAAATTGCTCCACCACTTCTTAAATATAACCATTATACCAAATATGTTTCTATATTTGAATATGTTGATCCTTACACACTGTAAGGAAATATATAGAGCTCACGTGAAAAGTTATCATCACCAAAATTTCACACAATTTAATCGTGGTATAATACAATTATCTCTGTAATTAACTTAATTTTTAAGTTTTTTTAGATTGTGACGTTATTGAAGAAAACGAGCGATATTGCTTGATATGAAAAACAACTTGAATTGGTTTAATAGATAAAAGTCATTGATTACTCAGTGATCTAGTATTATTAGCATTAATTTTTCGTAGGAATTTTAGATTAGTGAAAATATTTAAAAGAATCAACATATTGTATAATTGTTTGAAAAAACTCTAAAAGCTGCGGTTTTTTTTTAAACAGATTGTTTTCTTAGTAAAAACACTGCAATAGGCTAATTTAAGGTCTGTTGTGGTTCTTTTCGCATATATAAATTGCACTACAAGAGTCATAAGATTTTGTTAAATTCTATAAAATCTTAATTATATGAAACTGACATTGATTATGAACCAAGTTTGGTTAAAAAAAAAACAAAGAAAACAAAAATATTTTCAGTCAGCCAAAACATATTTCAAGGAATATGTTCACTAAAAAAATATTCAAAACTACTAGTTAAAATTCATTACAAACTCTGTTTAGTCAAACACCCCCTTCCCCCTCCCCCACTTCCTCCATCAAAAGACTTTAAAACTGCTTCTCCAACAGCTCATTCCAGCCTTGCTTCGGTCTAATGTGTTCGAAACCTTGACGACTATGTGGTTTTATTTGCATAACAAGTTCAACCTCATCCAAGTTATTACTAAATGAATTGGAAAAATCCTCACACTGTGCATAGAAATTTGCCAACATCTGTTCATGCAACAAATGCTCATAGAGCTTGTATTGAAAAATGGCCTGTTTGGCCAACAGCTGTAAGTGACGCTTTGCTACGGGTCGCTTTAAGGGATCAAATGGTTCCTAGGGGAAAAATTTTTAATATTTTATACAAATCTTCACACTTTATTGAAGTAAAACTCACCGCAGTGGTAACTTCTTGTTGTTGATACTGCTCTGCAAAATATAGCTCGGATATACTGAAGTAGTGCTCCACCGTTTCGAGCAGACTTATATGAGTTTTTGTGCCCACCAGCAAGCAGTGCGCCACAAATGTATCAAACACACCTGCCAGCATCACGCCCTGACGATGTTTTAAGTTATCCACAATGCGGTGACTATAGTGCAAGATTTTGCGCGGTTTCTTTGATTCGAGTATTTCTTTGAATTCACGAAATACTTTACCAAGCATCACTATATCGAAAATGTAGACGGCACGGTTGGTGCCCACAACAAGTAGCGAAGTTCTATTGTGACGCCCATACTCCATGGGATCCAGCAATAGACTAACGACAGACTGTGTGCTGATGTCAGCCAAAGCTTTGTGATAGAGTTGATCGGTTTGATAGATGTATGTGACGTTGTTGAGTTGATCTTGTATATGCAACAATTCGCGGTTGCTCAAGTTGATGCTGAGAGATGCTGGTAAAGCATTTTGTGAGATATTGAATGCTGTTGCTTTGTTTAATATTGGCTTTGTTGGTGATGCTGAGGCACATGAAGAGGTTTCTGAGCATTCTGTGGAGTTAATGCTACTCCTGGAGTTTGAGATTTCTTCACTTTCATCAGAGTTATTTATAACTTTTATACTTTTTATCTGTGGTAGTGGCAGTATTTGCGCTGATGTGTAAACAAAATTTGTTTTAAAGTCACGCACATTAATCAATTCGATTATTTTGCAATTAAGATCGAAAAGTTTAAGAGTGCCAATAAGAATTTCGCTACGCGTCTCCACCATCAATAATTGGCCAAGTTGCAAAGTGTTAGAAAGTTCAGAGAGCAGCGCCATGGTCTGAAGGTAATAAGAAAAACAAATCATAGAAATATATTCAAATGTTATTCAGCACTTTCAGGCTTTAAAATTAGTTAATCATTCACCTTAATCATAAATTTCTATATTGAATAGATTTATTTCTTATTTTTGCAAATTTATTTACATACATATTTGCATACACAACAGCATTTCCTAATTCTTACAGTTATTTAAACGAAAATACATTTATTTACTTTTAAATTAATAAACAATTGAATAAAAAAACAAAGCACCTATCAACTAAAGGTAGTCTTCTTGCATTATGGGATTTCACACTCTCGGTTTTACATCCCTTTTTTTTTGTTTGCATGTCATTTACGCCCACTTTCCTGCGTGCCACTAGTCCTCCTTCGTATGTGATGAATCAGTTCCAAAGTAGGCACGATAGATGTAAAGGAAAAGCGCCATATGCAAGGACACCACCGCGCCCACCGCCGAATAAATATTGCTCTTCATATCCGATATTGTAAAGAACTGATCGAGCACCATAGATTTAAGTAGGAAAAATGTAGCCACAGGCAGAAATACAATTAGGGAGCAGTAGAAGAGCACGGTCTTCAAGGAGCTGTAATCTTGAGAGTCCTACAAAAAAATAGATTACAATTAAGACATATTAAGAGATAAAACATGACACTAACTTACATCTGATTGTTGCTTGCTGAGTCTGGACGTTGACGCTGCTCCACCTGTGTTGTTCGCTTTTTTGTTGGCCATTTTATGTGCTCAGTATTTTGAACGATTTTTGTTTCGAAGTTAATGCAACTCAATTGAGTTTCTTTGAGTATTTGTTGGAAACAACTTATTTATTCTACATGAGTTTTAATTTCTATAATTTTGACAACCGGCAGCACACACGAAACGTCACGTGATGACACTTCTAAATTTTATTTTAATTCGCCTTGATTAAATAAGCAGTGGCATTTCAGTTGCTCTCAAACTTTACGGGTAATTCTAACAAAATTCTTCAACATTTCGGATTTTTATCCCTTTTTCCAATTTTAGTTTACGTCGCCAGAACAGAATCTTTTTTCAAAAAACCTGCAACTTTTTTTAAGGCATTAGTTTGAAAAAATATGTATGCACCTCGTTTTTAATTTCATTTTTTTTAAATTATTTTACAAATATAACTGGATGCATGATATAATTAATGAACAAGGTAGCTGAATGGCTCCTTGTATAATTTACCTCACTTTGACCCTTGATTAATTCAATCAGAAAATTCTTCACTTTTGGAGCTCTATCAAAGCGTAAATTTGCGTTTTATTGCGCTTAAATATATTACTTTTTGCACTAAAATGCTGAAATACAATAAAAAAACCCACTGGCGACAAATGTCAAAGCAAAGTGCCTGTCTACACTGGTCTCACTCATGGCAGAATTATAAGGTAGGGCCGCTTCACTTAGTGTCCTCACGCGTCAGAGTGGATATTGAAAAGGTTGGTTAGTTGTCAAAACGACGAATTTCGAGAAATTGCAAATGAAGAAAATATTTCATGTTTCCAAGTTGCAAACAGTGAGTTCGCGTGTGTTAAATTTGTGATAATTTGAGTGAAAATATTATAAAAACATTGTAATCAAAACTATAAAATGTGAAAGAAGTCTTAAAATTGCAAAATTTAAAAATTTTTTTTTTTTAATTTTTGAACTGTTTCAATTTTAACCTAAAACTGCGAAACGTGAGCATAAAGAAATTCGCGATTAACAGCTGATTTTGACATCCAGCCCGCATTATTCTGCTTTCTACTTCATTCCTCTCCGAGTCGGCCCTACTTTATAATTCTGCCATGGTCCCACTCAACCGACTCACTTCGACGTCTACAGAAGAGATGAGGAAGTGGGGAGGTGAGATTTTCGAAGAGTTTCAAAATTTTTTAAAATCCTAGACTCACTGTTATTCTTTTTTCTTTGACATTCATCGTTGGTGGGTTTCTTTGTTGTATTTCAGCATTTTAGCGCAATATTCCGTAGTGATAATGGATTTAAATGAAAAGTAACATATTTAAGTGCAATAAAACGCAAATTTATGCTCCGATAGAACTCAAAAAGTGGAGAATTTTTAGATTGGATTAATCAGGGGAAAAGTGTGTCAAATGATGTGTGTGAACATTTGACAGCTGCCTCACATCAAAATGAGTCGGTGAAGTGAGGCTAATGTAAGCCTCAAACAAAGAGAATAAAGGTCTAGAAATTTTTAAAAATTTTGAAATTCTGGCCTTACGAAAATTTCACCTTCTCCTTTTCTCATCACTTCTGTAGACATCAAAGTGAGTCGGTTGAATGAGGCCAGTGTAGACAAGCACTTTAAGGGGCTGTACACGCCCTTCAGCGAGCTGGTAGACAATGAACACCGTGCACTAGTTTTGTACTAGCACTAATAGGTCATATACGAACTGGTGAGCTATCGTATCCTAGTAGACAAAAACGCGCTAGTAAATTCAATTAGATAAAGTGGAACAAAGCTATTTAGCAAGCTGCGCGTATAAACGTATATACATGCCGTTTTGGCTGCAACTTAAATTTTGTTGTGTTGTTCTTTTTGACGGAGTTTAGTTAAAAAGTGTTAAAAAGAAATAAAGCGAAATATAATAAAATAAAATAAATGAAACTAAATAAAATAAAGCAAAAAAAAGTAATAATAATTAAACACGTGCAAGTGGCACTTTAAGCAAATAGAAAGTGACTGAAAATGAGACAATGGCGGTCGAGTGTGAGTCTAATTGGGAACCAAATACAGCATTCCCAAGAAGTGTTTGTTTTAGAAGAAGTGGACGAATTTGATGTGTGTAGTATATACATATGCTTGTAATATTGTAATATCTCTCCCAAAGAAGCAGTTCTTGCACTAGTACGCGTTGATGCAGTGGGTGAAAATTGTTCCTTTTTGTAGGACAAGCCCATGTTAAATGCGACAGTCAAAAGCATTGCTTGGAGATAGGCGAGGTACTAGTAGCTGTCTCCTTAGTACTAGTGAATTCACTATTTTTGTACCAGTTCTTGACGCTGCAGGGCGATACAACGGCTGTACAGCAGTTGGCAGTATCAACTAGGGATGTTCGATGTTTTACAACATGGCATCGATATTGACATCGATAGCTCAACATCGATTCTCGATATTTATTGAACAATAACATCGATGTTGGCCAATTTCGTTGGCTAAATCCTTTGCTAAGGTAACATTTATTTTATTTAAGTTAACTTGAATTAAACTTGAACTTGAAGTTAACTTGAACCTAACAAACTCTCATAGAGATGAAATCGTAATAATTATTGTTGAGGAATTACATCAGCCTAAAAATGGAAGACTTTCCAGCCTTTATTTCAGAAATGAACGATTTTAAAGCAATATTTTACGTTTTTGTTGTAAAAATCAAAAACTTTTTACATAAAAATGTGATTTTAATACTAAAAATTTTGTATTTTTAAATCAAACTGTATATTTATTTTAAAATTCTGATTGAATCCAAAATTTGTCAAC
The DNA here is from genome assembly GCA_914767935.1 of Coremacera marginata. Classification (NCBI taxonomy): domain Eukaryota; kingdom Metazoa; phylum Arthropoda; class Insecta; order Diptera; family Sciomyzidae; genus Coremacera; species Coremacera marginata. The sequence goes on from OU612047.1 coordinate 127,711,120, forward strand.
TTAAAAACGATTTTTTTTTTTATTCCAGTATTTAAAATATAACAACTTTATTCTAACAATGGCCAATGTTAGAATTAAAAATTTCCAACTTTACCTTATTTTTGTCACTGTTGAATGGCTCATTCCACCAGATTTCGCGAAGGGTGGGCGTATCACCGTCTAAAAAAAAAAAAATTGACAAAAATATATGTGAATGCCCCATTATTAGAGACAACAAAAACATTTGTTAAATTTTTTTGAAATTGGTGCCCAAAAAAGTGTTTTAGGGTTTTATGTTTTCCCTTATAACTTTATCTCTAAGATAGGTATTAACTTGATTCAAAAACAGTTTTACAGACGGTTAATTGTAGTTTTTAATGGTGTAAAATTATGACTTTCCAAGTTATGTTCAAGTTTTAATAAAATCACCTAAACTTTAGCAAAAATAATCCGTTCTTTTCGATTTTAATCACCCTGTTTTTAGTATTTGAAATTTAGGGAAGTTGATAATTTATTTCCAAATATCTTATTTTGTTCATGTTTAACATTACAACATTCAAAAATGTATATAAATAATTATTGGTCTGCAGAAATAATGATTTTAAATATGAATTTACGAAAAATGTGTCCACTTTCGGACCCTGTATCTCCGAAGAGGCACATTTTAAAAATTGTAAATTTTTTTATATTTTTAGATTAACTAATTTTCAATACACTGAAAAATTTTAAGAGTGTGTTTTGTCTAGTTTTTGGAAATGTACTAAAAACCAATTTTATACAAAATCGCATGAACTTACGTTGTATAGGGAAGGGACACATCACCGAATGCCGTTATATTTTACATGAATTAACTTTGGCATATTTTAAATGTAAAATATAAAACTTTAAGACTGTACCCTCAATAGTTCCGAAAATATTAATTTTTTAAAAATTTACTATTAATTAATGTAATAGCGATGTTCGATGATCATCGATTTTCGATAAGTATTAAATAACTTTTCATTGTTCACCTGTAGTTGACCATTTTCTGGATTTGCCCACATGTAAGCCTGTTAAAAAATTGGCTGGTGAAGCGGACGCGGGTTCAGCTAGCTTATTAACTTTAAAATGCCTAAATTTTGTGTAGATTCGACAATTTAGGTCAAAATATTTAGGTTTGGAGCCAAAAATTCGGAATTTTTATTTTACAATCTTGAAAAGGATGGATGGCAATAAAATTCATTTTTATTTTAACGCACTCTTCCTTATGACGGCAGAACAATGCGGCCATTAACCCTGGATAACCAATGTTAGTCGTTTCGACTACTAGTGTTTCCTTTTTCGCTTGAAACCTTTTCTTCCAAATTTATAGTACTCTCTCTGCACTTGGCAACAGCTGCATCTCTTGCTTATCTGTTGTTGTAAAGATCGTATATATATTTTGAGCCAGAGAGCAGTTTGATTTCATTCAAAAGGCGTTTCGAATGTTTCGTCAATATACGAGCTACGATTATGCCTTCTGCATTAAAATTAATGTGCGAATACATGTACCAATCGCTGTGGTTACGAATGCCATAGAGTTCGAGCGCCTGCGATTGCGAATGCCTACGAGACACGAATGCCCAACAAAGCATGACATGATCAACATTCGCAAAAGGCAACGAAACTTCATGCTTTTATGTCCATTCGCTCCAAGAAAAAAATTTTAACTGAAGTCTGCCGTGTGGAATTTTTTATATACTAAAAATTGCAATAGTATAAGATTTTAATTTGATTGATTATTTATTTTGTTTGTTAAAATTCTGTTTTCAAATTCAGAGAAAAATTCTGTTTTTTTGGTTGAAGTTTATTTATAAATTTGTGTTATTATGCAATAAATAAATATGCTAACTTTAACATCACTACAGCTAGTAATATAATTTTTGTAACTACATATTGGCTCAGTAGCTACATATATTTGCATTATTTATAGGACTCTCGAATTTCGAGTATTTCGAATACCTACCGGTACGGCTACCCGGGTAGTTCGAATTACCTGGGCCATACGCGGATACCCAAGTAGTTTCGGGTATTTAGCTTCAGGAAGCTTAAAAGTGTTAAGCTTATTTATGAAAGTAAAGGCGCGTTTATGTTGCGAGATTGCTGCTTGAGACTGGTTTCTGTTTGTTTACATTTTTTCCCTGTGTTGTATTTTGTGAAAATTTTTGAAGAGGAAGAGTGTGAAGGGAAAGGAAACAAATAACTTGCGGTGATTTTTAATAAAAAAAGAAACATTGCGTTGTTATTACCCTATAGGAACAAACTAACTTGTTTTTAAAAACAACTAATTAAAAAACTAGTTTAAAATAACCCAGTGTATGAACTACTTTGAATTATATTAAGGCGGCATCCACTTCAATATATGAAGTAATTGAATACTACTTTAAAACCAGTGATTGATAAACTACTTTGAATTATATTGAAGCGGCATTCTCTGATGTTGGCATGTTTTAATTGAAAATTTTTATTAGATTACAAGCTCATATATATTTAACCATGTTATTTCATCAAATATTATTAACTTTAGAAATTTTATTATCTTTTAGTTATTTTAAAGTAATTAAAAAAATAGTTTAAATATAACTAATTTAACAAGTAGTTGAAAATATATGCAGACGACAGTCAATTGACTTATTTAGCGATCATCACCATACAAAATAAGTTAGTTCGTTCTATGGAAAAAAGTCAGAATTTCAACTAGTTGTGGTTGACAAAAAACTACTTTATCAACTACTTTTAAATTAGTTGATTTTCCTACAGGGTAGCTTCTAAGGTTGCGAACATAGTGAACGCCAGTTCAGACAGGCAGGCAGATCAAATCAATTGTCACATTGGAGCAATAAAGTAACCAAGTCATGCATCTCTTTTGCTAATGGGGCAATTAGTATTTGCATCGGCTTGTGATATTTTTTGTTATTTCGCATGCAATTGTTGTTGTTGAGTTGAAAATGTCAACGCGTCAAGTGCAATTTGTGTTATTGTTGCTTGTACATGTGTTTGTTTTTTAATAACAAAGAAGACAAAATTGATGATAGATGCAAAACAACAATAATAAAATGTTATTTTTGCGTATAATTCCATCAACAACGCTATGATCAATAACAAAAAATTCAAAACAATAACAAATGCGTTCAAAAGAACTTGAAAATACAAATAAGAACAGCGCACAGTGTGACATTTTATCAATCTACGAGGACAAAAGTAAAAAAAAAAATTTCCAAAAAATTAATTTTTTTTCTTGCAATAAAACTAGTACACACAGAAAGCCATTTAAAAAATTTGAAAAAGTTGCTTTATCCGATATATTTAAAACGGTCGTTGTGGTTTTTTTTGTTAGAAGTGTATCTTTTTGAAAATTCGAGCTTTAGTATTTTTACAAAAAAACAAATCACAAAAATCCAAAAATGCAAAATATGGAAAAAACAGGACGGATGATTTAAACATAGTCTGCAAGAAATTTAAAAAAACTGAAATTCGGGAAAAAAGTAATACCTGTTGAAACTTGGCCTTTTTTTCAAAAATACTTTGTGCCGTTTTCTAGCATTTCAATTACGTACAAAATTATGAAATATCGAAAAAAAGTGATTTCTCACTCGGGGTAGTTTTAATAAATCAAGAAAAATATTTCTGATTTCCATTCGAAAAATTTTTCATTCCGTTTTTTATAAGGTTGGCTTTAGGTATTTAACGAAAAAGTCCCCAAAAGTCGAAAAATGCTGTTATTTTGTATATTATTACATCTTATTATACATCTTATTATTATTACAGCTTTTTTGATAAAAAATAAATAGGTTTTTCTTTAAAAACCGAAAAACCTGCGAGTTCTCCTAAACCGGCATTATTTGTAGTAACAGAGAAGAATTTTATAATATTTTATGTTCTAATGCAATTTAATGTTTCAAAGTCAAAGCATAAAGTGTAAATTTCTCTTTATAGATAACTCAATATGCCTGTAATTAAGAGGGTGTTTGAGATAGACCCTAACTCCACAACAATTTTTTTAAGGAATGAACCAGGGAATCATATCACAATAATCTAGAGTTTGGTGATTGTGATTTTTGAGATTGGGTCAAATCGCACACCGTGCAACGGTTGAAAGTTCTGAACTCTTTCTATTATTAGGTTGCAAGCATAGTGAACTCCGATTCAGACAGGCAGGCAGATCAGATCAGAAAACACATTAGAGCAAAAGAACACATTCTTCTTCTTCTTCTTCTTCTAGAATGTTTATTGAAAGCAGAATACTCTTCTGTTTATCAATACGCTGCTAGAAAACGGCAGTGAAGTACGAAAACAAAAACTCATGCAGCAGCAGAAACTCGAGCTGCGGCAGACACTCGAGCTTTAAGCGAATTTTTCGAATGTCTTCATTGTCTTCGCAATCGTGAAAAGCTGTGCTTAGTAGCAATCGATGTTTACGAACTCGAGAACCATGCATGTATTGATTTTTATACGCGATTGTGGCTGACGACGAATGTTATTCGACTGGCAAGTAATGACGAATGGTCTTATGCAAATCTCTGTTGTGTATGTGTTTACAAAAGGAGTGTACGTCGAAACGACAAATGCGGGTTACACATCGGCGATCTCGTGTGCCACACGGAGGCCATTTTCACACGAGTTCGCTTATTAAGAAGAGTAAAAAAGACTATTCAAATTTCATCGAAAATTTTAACAGAAGATGAAATTGAACAATCTTCGAATAGCTCAGTTTGTGAATTTGAGTAGAGTTTTGATTTTATTGCTGAATAAAGCGAGGAAAAGAAGATGCAGAATTTATCAATGCTGAAGAATTTCATATTAATCTAGCTTATCAGGTTGAGGAATATATAATAAAGTTAATAAAAAAACATTTTAAGATGAAAGGATAAAAATCAAGAGATCGAAAAGAAGAGAAAATTGGCACCGTTCCGCAAATAATATAGTGCATTAAGCTGGAGGTTCAACAAGACAGGTTAAGGGTATAACTGATCCTTTATACATTTTTAAGTACTTTCCCACAGATGAAATGATAAATAAAAAAGAGCGCTAGACCAACATTCAAATTGAAAATCAGAAAATATGGAAAAGTTCCTAAAAATTTCTACTCTTAATTCAAACACACGAGCACACCACACTCCAAATATTGTGTTGACATCAGCTGAGGAGGGAAGCAAAGAAAATAGAATCCCTTAAAAAAGGGAACGAAATAAAGAATTAAAAAACAAGGTATAAGGCAATATATATAAAAAAATAGGAAGTGGAGGGACTGCCAACCGAAGTAAAAATTTAAAGCTATAAAATAACATAGCTGTTATGAATCTCGAAGTAGCTAAGGTCGGCAAGTAGACTTTTTGAACTCTTTTTATCAATTTATGCGTTATTGAATGTATTAAAAGCTATTTTTTAATGTTTATATATAATATATTTGTAACGTTATTACTTTGGTTGGGTAATCGTCAACTGACTCAGTAATCGGTTGGTAATCGCTACGATGATTGGTAACCGGTTGGTAATCGCTTCCGTAGTCGGTTGGTTACCGCTTCAGTAATCGGTTGGTAATCGCTTCGGTAATCGGTTGGTAATCGCTTCCGTAATCGGTTGGTTATCGCTTCAGTAGTCGGTTGGTAATCGCTTCGGTAATCGGTTGGGAATAGCTTTGGTATTCGCTTCGGAAATTGGTTCGGTAATTGGCTCGGTAGTCGGTTAGTAGTGGATAATTGGTTCGGTAATAGGTTCGTAATCGCTTCGGCAATCGGTTGGTATTCGCTTCGATAATAGGTAATTGGTTGGTAATTACTTCGGTAATCGTTAATTGGTTCAGTAATCAGTTGTTAATCGCCTCGGTAATTGGTTCAGTAATCTATTGGTAATCGCTTCGGTGATTGGCATAGTTATCAGTAATCCGTTCGTCTGTAGTTTTTCTCTCTACCAAAAAGTGTTCAACGCACTTAAAAAATGCAATAAAAGTAGGGTCCGGTGGGGTGAAGCGTTTCAATCTTTTTTTTTTTGGAGGCTCACAGCACCCCAAAAATTATACTTTTTTAATGGTTTTTGGCTTAATTTCTATGCGCTCGAATTTCAACATTTTCGATTTCGGCAAAAAATTATGGCGATACTTCGAAAATGTTCGTTTTTCGATTTTTGAAAAATGGTGGAGTGAAATGGGGGGGTGGCGTTTCACCAAATGAATCTTTACGTTTTCATGTACAAACATCAACATAAATTGGTTTAGTGGCCTCGGGCAGGCTCCTAAATCAGCAAGAGAATAAAATACATACTAAATAAAAGTCATCAAATATAACTTCATATTTTTTAAGAATAATATTAAGCCAACACGGCTGATATATTTACCTTGAATTTGTGTTGAGTAGTTGTCATAAAGCACGATAAATTCACTCGATCAAAAAACTTTTGGAAAAAATATTATCACTGTTTTGGAAGAGCAACACAATGTATGTCTGAACGCTTCGCTGTATCATGAAAAACTGAGCGGCAATGAAAGCAACACGCAACTGTCAGAATTTTACAGGTGAAATGCTTCACCCACCGAAATACTTCACCCACTGCACTTTATGTGTCGAGCACAGAATTGAGCTTTGTGTCTCTTGTGCTAAGATCCTACTTTAAACTTTTTTCCACTTTAATTATAAAAAATAGTTTCAAAATGGTGGAAAAGCCGTTTATAGTTTCTAAGTTATTTTTTTTTTTATTTGAAATAATATCATGTGACTTAACTTTACCTCATTGAATAAAAGTAGCTAGCCATTTCATGTAATAATTAAGTGAAATTCAAGAAGAAAATATTTTATTTTGTTATTTTTAGTAGAAATTATTATAGTGATTACTTTTTTAGTAACTTTTTAAAAGTGTGTTAGTCAAATCGACAACACTGGTTATAACGCATAAAAAATATTATTGATCATCCAGGACAAGGTTTATTAATATAGGTTTATAGCCTTATTCTGGTGATTGACAACTGTAAATTCATTGACAAGCTAGTCTTTGATGTGCTATTTTTTTGTCGAAGGAGTTGAAAACTTTCAAAATGTTTCGCAAATTTATTTGTTCTGAATATTTTTTTTAAGGTGTAACATTTTTGTCATGTTATGAGCTTTTGATTACATTTTAGTATAAGAAATTATTACAGTTGTCAATAAATTTACAATTGTCAATCACCAGAATAGGGCTATAAGTCACTTGAGAGAAAAGCACTCTATTTCCGCCTCTGCTCGAACTGTCAAAGTTAAAACTGTTAGCTAAAAATTGTAGGTTTTTTTGTCTTGATTTCCTTTTATCCATTCTGACAGTTCGACCGAGCTTCTCTGAAGTGACTTAACCTATATTAATAAACCTTGATCCAGGATTAAAATGACACCTCTTGTTGAAAGACCCTTAGTTTCCTTATACAGTTTGTCAACAAACTGTTTTTGCATAGTGAAATTATTGTAATTTTTACTTTTGTCTTAAAAAAAACTATCTTCATTTTTGTTTTGATTATTTTTTCCATTGATTTAGTATTATTTATTTAATTACAAAAATGTAGTGGTGAAAAAAGAAAAAAAGAAACAGCAGCGGCAAAAGCAACAATCAAAACTTAAAATACTTGGAAATTTTACTGGAAAGAAAGTGTTTTTACATTATAGTCTATTTTTATTAAAACTGTACTAAAACTATAATTAAAAGAATTAATATTTGGTATGATCTCCTCTGGAGTTATGGCAGCTGGTAACCTATTATATATTGGTAACCTAATAGATTATATTAACTGTTTTACGTCATATCCCATAAGAATTTATATTCCATTCTTGTTCAATAAGTTTTTAGCTCTGCACGTGTTTTTTTGGCTGCCTTTTGGCAACCTTTTTGTTTAAATACTCCCATACATTTTATATGGGGTTAATATCCGACCTCTGTAGCAGGATTAACAAACAGTTAACGATAATCATAGTTGTCGTTATCGGTCCTTGTTCATGCACAGTTTCATAGTAAATGACAGTTTTCGTTAGTTAAGTACGGCTACAATCGTCGTTAAGGCGTTTGGGAATCCCGCAACTGGGCTGATGTATCTAGCACATTTTCACAATTGAAAAGGAGCCACATCTTCACTGTGTGCTGCTATATTTCGGATAATTGTCCTGTTAGAATTTAGTTTTTTTACTAAATCCAAATTTTCGAGCGCTCTTAGTTAAATTTGTCTTCAAAATCTTCAAATATTGTTTCGCTGTCGTTGTGCGTGTTATTATAAAATCACAACATTTTTGACTCGTCACAGAATATGACATTATCCCAATAGGATTCTAGCATATCAATGTACCTTATTGTGAACTATAATATGCTGTATCGTAAGCTTCGGATTCTTACATGCTACTCTTGAAGGATATGCATTTCTTTCTGGGTATTGTCTCACTTACTCATGCGAAATAGCATCACCGAACTCTACCTTACCCCTAGAATACTAATCTTTGCCTGTGAGGCGCAGAAAATAGCTCTTATCGCCACTGAATGAAAAATGTGTTACTTTTATATAATAAATATATACTTTAAAAAATTGAAAAAATGTATACATTCTTTTGTTTTTTTAAAAACCAACATTTAATTGTAAGGTGTGTATTTTTTGTTTCAGTAAATAAAATTTTTAGAGGAGAAAATCTGTTTCTTATAAAAGTAGCCTCACAGGCGAAGATTAGTATTTAAGGGTATACATTTATGTTTAGTATTTAAGGGTATACATTTATGTTTAGTATTCTAGAGTTTAACATATTAGCAAGAGCTCTTGTAAATATTTTAGGGTTGTCATTCACTCCTTTTGTCAAGAACCGTTCCCTTCTTTCCGGAAAAATGCGTGGTCGACCGATTGATGGATGGTGATTCAGTATTTTCTCATTTTCACTACGTTTATAATGTTATAAACTGTTCATCTTGTACCAGAAAACATTTCGAATAGCTCCTTAATACTTTTCCCAGTGGAATGATTATAAAAAACTTACGGAAATATATCAAAAGATGTCCTTTTACCGGGCTTTTTTATTTCAGTTTGTAGTTAGTTTTATTCATATTAATATCTACTGTATAGCACGATATCTAAAGCGCTACAAAAGACCAAAACAAATAATAATTTGCTCTATTTGATGTAAAACATGAGCCCATCTATGAAAAAATAAAACCAATAACGGTAAATCACTTCAACAGCTTCAATATAGAAAGTGAGCGAAATGTAAAATCATTTTCTTGACATTAAAATTTCCAAGAAATCTCAAGTTGTTGTTGTTGCTTTTGCTTCTGCTGATTTATTTTCTCTTTTTTCACAACATTTTTGTCATTGAATAAATAACACTAAATCAATAAACAAAAATAATCAAAACAAAAATGATGATAGTTGGGCAATTCACAGCTTAAACGTAAATCAACAAAGCGTATTTATAGCAATTATTTTTGCAACTGTGAGCACCTCAGTATGTGTTTGCCGTATGCATTGATTTTGCAACCCTGTTATAAAGGGTGGTTAAATTTTAAGGGCCGATGTTGAATGTGAACCACACCTAAACGTCAAGTTTTTTTCTGCATTTCATTTGACATTTCTCAATTTCAAACCAACTCAATTTGAACCATGGAAAGATACACAATCGAGAAACGCGTTAAAGTTATTCCGGAATATTATGAAAATGGGCGTTCAAATCAAAATGCATATCATGAACTTCGTGATTTTTGTGATGTGATGAGGCACATTTTCACATCAGTGGATTCGTTAATAAGCAGAATTGCCGCATTTAGGAGAATTATAATCCAAGAGTGATTGTCGAAAAACCAATGCACCCACAAAGAGTGGCTATTTGGTACAGTTTATGGGCTGGCAGCATCATCTGGCCGTATTTTTTCCAAAATGAGGCCGGTCTGGCATTTACTGTGAATTGTGTTCGCTAGCGTGAGATGAGAACGAACTTTTTATGGCACGAATTGGAAGATATGAATGTGGACGATATGTGGTTTCAACAGGATGGTGCCACTTGCCACACAGCTAACGAAATAATGGCTCTTTTGCGCGACAAATTCAATGGCCGTGTTATCTCACGTGGTTATCTCACGTGGCGATGTCAATTGGCCGCCAAGATCATGTGATTTGACACCGTTGGACTTCTTTCTTTGGGGTTATTTGAAAGACAAGGTGTACGTCGATAAGCCAGTAACAATTCAAGAGCTAAAGGATGAGATAATTCGGCACATTAACGGCATAGAACCTCACTTATGCCTCAGCGACATCGAAAATTTGGACCATCGGATGGAGGTCATGGTGGCCATTTGACCGATATTTTGTTCCATACATAATTGAACCATACCAATATTATCATAATAAAAAGAAATGAGAATAATTTCCTAAATAATTTGTGTTTTATTCAAAATCAACATCGGCACATAAAATTTAATCACAATTTTACATGCTGTAGATGGAGCATAAAAATACGAGACACAAAAAACACATCCAAGGGCTACTTTTATCTACACGTGTTTGCGTATTTGCGTTTGCATGCAAAACAACAAAGAAAACTACGCTTACGTAAGTTGGCGTAAAAATAACAAATCGTAAATTAAACAGGCCTGTGTACTTAACCTGTGAATAGCCCGTGTTTTTTAAGACAAAAGTCAAAATTACAATTATTTCACTATGTAAAAACACTTTCTTGACAAACTGTATATTGAATTTTTATTTTTAAAATTTTTTCAACAAATTTTTAGATTTGTCTATTTTCGAGCAAAATTAAGGCCAACAATTATTACACGAGTAGATAATAATTGTATGCTCCGTTATGTTTCACAAAACTGTAATTAACAGTTATTCGCATTACCAAGGTGGCATCTATGCTGCTTACTTCAGTGTTTCACAAACTACACGAGCAACAATGAATTCGCTGCATATAACCAAACATTATCAAATACATATTAATTTTACATATATACAGGAAAATTACAATCAGTTTTTCAACATACAGCGTGGCGTTTACTCAAAAGAATATTTTTTTCTATTCTTACCTATCTTGTTTACTTTATTTTAGTAATATAAATCACGTTGAAAAACAAAATCGGGATTTATCACACAGAATAACACGCAGTAAAAAGCCCCGAACTCATCCCGTTATCAACACACGTTTTTGAATATTTTAATTTAATGTGAAAAGAACACAAGAATTACGTGTAAAATGCGAATGATGCTAAAGTGAGTTGCAAGAAAACGTTGGATCAAAACAAAAGCGACAACGGCGAATTCAGTGCTGCTTGTGGCGCAACATTTTGTCGCCCATCCAGTGGCATTGTTGCCAACTTTGTGCTTTTCCCACCAAATTTGGTGCATTTTGAAAATTTCGGCGCAAGAAAAATTAGGTGACTTAATTTGTAAATTAACTACGACCTTCTTTCATAACTTTTTAAGTTATGTGTTTATATAACTCCAATAATTTTTAAATTATTAAAGCTTATATTTTATCGAGTTTAAGGTCAATGTTGCTTTCCGAAGAATTGCTTTCCGGTGACTTGAGTTTTTTCCACATGGAGAAACTGAAAAGTAATCCAACTGCAACACAATTGCTTGAAAAGTTGCAAGTCCAAACATTATTGCAACCTATGCTTTCAGATGAGCAAGACACGCACAACGCAACATTGATCTCTCATTGATATTGAAGCATTATTAAATTAATTGAATTAGCAGGGATATTTCTCTACTTCTTGTATAAGCATTATATTTGTTAACTGCTCGTTCAATGCTGCTTCCTGTATACAATATAAAAAACATAAAGGATATTCACTTCAGCGCTGAAATTTCAGAAATGCTGAAATTTAGGAAAACTTTAGTGCAATTGTTGTTGTTCTGGTTTTCCGAAGTTTGCTTAAATTTAATCATCTATTGAGTTGATGAAAAATAATCGTCGGAAATTTGGGAAAAAAGCTGTGTTCAGTAATCATAAGCGAATCTGTTTAATGAGTGTGAGTCATTGTGAATATGATAATTTCTATAAGAAGAAGAACATTCTGTCAAATCTCGCCTACATTCTAATGAAATGTCTGCAATTTAGAAAGAAATTGCAATTCAATTAATTTTTTTTTTAATTGATTTATAATTTTGATGACCGCTTATAAAAATTATTAAATTATAAAGTACATATATGGTACATGTACATGCGACAAAGAGACTCTTTGTCTGCTGACATGCATCGCTTGACTAACGAAATGAAGCGATGGCGATTTTAAGGTTGACAGATGCATGTGAAAAAACGAAACATTAAAATCGGTCGCTCATTTCAACTCGTCGGAAATTCCCGATTTCTGAAATTTCATTAGTGAAGTGAATACCCTTAGGGCTATGTTATGCTGGCGGTCATGGGCACGTCATGGGCACGCATTGTTGTTGTTTCAATGTAAATTGAAAAATTGAGAGCGAGAGAGAGAGAATAAATTTTGCACACCACGGTCACCAATTGATTCGATAAAAATATGAAATCACGGGATCAGTGTTCAAAACAGTTCAAAACAGTGTTCCTTTGTGGAATTATTCCCAACATTTGTGTTTTCGCATTTAAATAGTACAATTTCAGTGCGAAATGTATGAAAGCAGTAATGAATCCCGCCGAATAGCAACACTCAGCCATGTTCAACGATGATACTTTTTTCGGATAAAGTACTAAAAGTAGCAAAAAGTATACTAATGTTTGGGGATCACATGACCGTCAGCATAACTTAGACCCCTTTCACATTGGTCAAGAATTGAATTCAATTTTCGGAGCTTGTTGGCAATTCGCCGCAAATCGGAAGCGACGAAGGGGAGAAAAAGTTGACGGTCTCGATGTCTCTGCACCGTAAATTTTTTCGTGTTCCGTTTTGTTCTTTTCGCATTTTTCTCAGATTACTTCATTTTATTTTTTTTATATCGTCGTGCATCTCTCTCTCTCTTATTAATTTGTTGACTTCAGTCGCTTACGTTTGCTTGCTTTAAATTTTAAGAAAACAAGCAAAAAAGATATGGAATTGAATTCAATTCTTGACCAATGTAGAAGCTTTCGTCAAGTCCAAAAGAGAACGTAAAAAAAAATTGCTTTCAATTCTTGACCAATTTGAAAGGGGACATACTTTGGGCACAGAGCTCATCAAACGATAAAAGAGCGCAAAAATTGACGTGACCAGGGATCATTTGACCGCCAGCATAACATTACCCTTATTGTTGCTTTCACGTATCACACTATTTTTTAAATTATCAAGAAAAACGCAAGTCGCTGATATAAATTGCAGCAAGCTGTGTTGCATAAAACTTAACACAAACGTGCTGCTAACTAGTTGCTTCATCTGAAGGTTCGGGTTACTTACATGAGCTAGCAACATTTATTGATGTTGCGTTGTTTTTAAATTGCTCCGTGTGGAAAAGGCCTTAAAGTCATGTTTAGTGATTGCATCATATTTAGAAAAGATAAAACTGAAAAAAAATGTTTTTTAAGGTTTGCACAAACCTTTAACAGGTTTAGTTAACAGGAACTAGTTTTTTTTTTACATTTAAGCAATTACCAGTTCAGAATATAATTTAATTTACAAATATACTAAAGCATAAGTAATTTTATGCTTAAAATTCGTTTAGTAAGTTTTATTTAAGTATTTTAAGTGAAACCTGTGAAACCTGTGAAATTAACTCTTTTGACCTGTACCCTTAGAGCTAGAAAATTCTTTCTATAAGTTTTTAAATGTAAGGCGGCTAATTTTACTTTATGAAATAATAAGTCTTATTATGAATAAAATTTCCCCCGGAATTGAAAAAGGGAGCTTTCATTCCTTAGACAGGGGATAATGCTTATAAAGATTTTTTTTCTTGTGATCTTAAAAATTGACAATGAATCCAAATAATGTGTTTAAATTCTTTAAAAATTCTGTGAACTTTGTTAATAATACAAAAATTCTCTTTTTTAATTCCGGGCGAAATTTTCTTCACAATATGGCCGATTGCTCTTCGCTCAATTGATTGGGAAAGTGAACTTTTCAATCTAGATGCAGTTTCAAGTTTTGATTCTTTTGCTAATATTGTATATTTAATGTGTAATGATTTTATTCCAAAGTACAGGGCAAAAGTCTTTAAATTACCGTGGTTTACATTTGGTCTTAAAAAACTTGCGTAGTAGGTTTAATAAAAAATTTCTAAAAACTAATGAGAATGTGTATCTCTATTAATACCGTCAGTTTATGAGAGAATTTAATTTCCTTAATAACTATTTTTATAAAAAAATATGAGTTAAACACTAAAACTACCCCCAAAATCAGTTTTGAAGTTTGCCATTGCCAAACAATTTCATTTTCGAATACTTTTCTGAACTTATTTTATCGCTTTCTAATTCATCATCTGTATCTTATTTGCTTTCCTATTTAAGTCAATAATTTTTTTTGGTATTCTGTTTATTCTGTACTTTTTAAGGATTTATGTAGATATTTAATATTTCGTTAAAAATAAAAGTTTTTAATTAAAAATTAATTTCAGATGTGTTTGACCCTTTTTACATTGGTCAAGACTTGAAAGCAATGAAAGTGAGAACAAAAGGGAACACGAAAGAATTGACGGTACAGAGACATTGGTACCCTAAATTTTTCTCCCTTTCGTCGCTACCGAAATGCGGCGAATTGCCTATAAACTCAAAGACTTGAAAGCATGCCTTGCCCAATGCAAAAGGGGGCCCAATGTTTTTTTTTAGATTTTTGAAACATTATTCGACTTGATTTTTTTTTTGAAAAAAAAATTCGCCGAATTTCTTCTAATTCCGTCAAATTTACTGAGCCAAATGACAAATTTTGTTCTAAGCATTTGTAGGTAGTTTAATTGTCTTGATTTAGAGATAGGTTGCTATTTATGACACTACATCCTGGAAAAAGAGGACATTTTTTCAAAGAATCATATCTCAAAAACCTATCCATAGAAAATCTTTTTATTGTGATATTCGTGTTAAGAAGGCCAAAGTCCATAAGAAAAAATTAGTGGCATGTGGATCACAAAATGGGTGGCGCCTAGTGTAATCGGTTGGTAATCGCTTCGGTAATCGGTTATTGGTTCGGTAATCGGTTTGTAATCGCTTCGGTAATTGGGTAATTGGATGGTAGTCGTCTCGGTAATAAAAAAAAAACCCAAAAACATGTTTGCCTAGCAGAACCACTAAAATCTAGTTTCTTTAATTAGAATCATTTTATATTAAAGGATTTATTTTTTGATAAATTTTACAACTACAATTTTTAGGTATTTATAATATAACTTGTTTACTTTGCATCACCTTGTACCATCGAACGAGCTTTAAAATTACTGTAAAATCATGCACATAATTACAGTTTTTTACTACATCAATGTTTCGCAGCAACTTAAAATACTTAAAAACTTATTGACTGCACTTTATCGTTTGCCAACTTTGAATTACTCACCAAAGTCAAGGTCATATTTTAAAATGTGTACTTAAAAATTTGTATTCCCACTTTTAACAGAATTCATAAATTGCCTCATTTAAACGATGTAAAACAGTCGATAAATGGTGAGAAAATTATAATTAATGCCAAAAAACCTGAGTACATTTTTTCATTTATCGCCATTTGCAACCTTTTTTTATATTTACTTTTGACATTGCTTTTAAAATAAAAAATTTAATACTTTTTTATGCCGTTGACCTCACTTTGCAAAGCGACAAAGTTTTGTAGCGACAACTGAAAGCTTCGCGCAATTTCAAAAAATGTTGCTTATTCAGTTGAACACTTTTGCTGAAAGTGTACGTGTGAAAAGACGCTTGAATTAAAACAGAAATTAATATAAATAATTAAAATAAATTCTCAAAAAAAAAAAACAAACAACAGTTATAAATTAAAGTAAGTTTTTAGCATACAATGGTTAACTGCATAATTAATGTGGGAAAAGAATGCAAACCAAGTTCGTGCAACAAACTTGGTTGCGAAACATTGCAAGCGAAAAAATAAACTGCGACATGCTGCGTGCTGGCAAGGCAACACGATTTGTTGACTTGCAACATTTCATGTTGAGATGTTTCTAAAGATTTTTAGATAGCCCAATTTTACAAATTAGGAAAAGTGGAAAATTTGTATGTACAAATGAAGTTTGAAATTTGCAATACAAAAATCGATTTTTACGTTAGCGAACACAAGTAGAAAAATAAAAACAAAAACTACAGCGACAGCGCCGGTGGCGACGCACGACAACGTCGCCAACCGATGAAAAATTGAAAGCAAGAAATTCGCTTCGAAGCAATCGATTCATTCAGTCGCTGTTGTGTTGTGATTGCGGGTGTTTGTACAAAACTCCAAGTGTCTTAAACCAAACGTAAAACCGCGTGTGAATAAAAAAGTGTGGAAAAAAATTGTTGCGAACGAAGTAAGTGTGGGGAAGAAGGAAGAGGAAGCAAAGCCGAAACAAGTTGACAGAATTGCCGGTTTCTTGTGTTGTTTTTTATCGTTCTTGTTGGTTTATTTTTAACAACTGCTGTCATTAACGTCGACGTCAGCGTCGTCGTTTTTAGCAAAGCTTGCTTGTTTCAGCGTTCTTTTTTTCTTGCTTAGCTTTGCTTGAAATTAATTATCAGCAATTTAATTTTAATAAAATTTATTTCCTTAACTTTTGTTGTAGACGAATACAAGTACAGTTGGAAAAAAGTGTGTGCAACGCATATAAGTTAAATAAACGTATTAATTGACGCTGCTGCTGACGCAAAGGAAAAACGTATACAGCGATTAAAAAGAAAAATTTGGAAATTTTCCGCTGCGTTAATAAACACAAAAAAAAAAGACAAGAACATCAATTACAACAACAACCATAAACACAAACAATGGTTTTGACCAATTTCGAGTGTTGGGCAAACGCCGGCAGCGCTGGAAACATCTCAGCCGACATTGAACATCATCAGATCAGTGGCGCTGGCAACATTGGTGCTGGCGTCGCTGCTTCGCGACATGTTGATCTTTTCAATCCACGTGCTGTGCAGCAGAGCTTGGGGCAGGTTTCCCAAGTGATGTCGCCCAATGCTGGCGTATCACACATTAGCTCCAATGGCTACTACGGATTCTCCTATGTTAATGCAGCGCATGAGTTGAACAACAACAACAATAACAACAATAATGATACGATTTGCAACAACAATAACATGTGCAATCATAATTTAAATGTTGCCGCTGTGCGTTGCAAGAAACGCTTCTTCGTCAACGATGACGACTTGTTTGCCAACATTGCGGGCTGCAATCCTACTGCCGCTGTCGACAGCGAGACGGTTCATGGTCACTTTGCTGCTGAGCCTACTGTGGCTAAACGCTGCCGTTACGATGATGATTTTGCCGCTCAGTATTTCAATGGTAAAAAAAATGATTGTTTATTTTTTATGTTTATTTTGTGCTTCTTTTATTTATTGTCTTTGTTGGAAGCACATGTTTTTTGTTAATTTTGTTTGTTGCTTTGTAATTTAATGTTTTATTTTTTTAAAGGTCAGTAGTACCTTTCTCTTTCCGCTCCCCTCGTTAATGTTTTTATTTATAACCATTTTAATTACATAAATAATTAGTTGTAATGACTTATAAGCACTGAAGGCAAGCATTGGTCTTCTTTTTTTGCATTTTTGTTTGTATGCAAAGTGTTTATGCTGCAGCAAGAAAACGTTTTTATTGCTTTTATTTAGCATATCTTAACTTGCGTTAAGTTCGTTCAAGGTCAAATACCTTGAAATTCGGTCTTAAACGGACCATGACAACAAATCACCGTCTGACGGAACTGCTACAATATTTCTCTATATAATTAGCCTGTGTCTCCGTGCAAACATTACTCTCTTCATTCACTTCACCTCTTCTTAGCTCAGATTAGTTCACCTTGGTATATATTTGGTTTTTCTCAAGCGAAAGTAAATGATCAAAATAGTCCGAAAGTTAGCGAAACATCAAAAATTTTCCACACATGACATAATCTGTTTAAACAAATTTGAACATTTATTTCAAACAAAAATTACTTTAAATATTTAAGAAAAACCATAAACGATAAATTGACCACACATGTTCCACCCTCGTGCCATTGAGTAACGCAGAGAACGATACAAATTTTGCTATTAAATGGATAAGAAAATTTATCACTGTCATTCTAATTTCAGAGTGACACAAAAAATGATTGGAAAATTTGTCATGAGTTCAATACTGCTGCTGTTATTTGCTGTATAGTTTCTTTTGCAAATCCAGCTAATTGTCCTTAACGTAACTTCAAATAAATATTTTTTGGTATGAATTAAATTAATTTATTCAGCTTTGCATGGTTCTTTTGTGAAGAGGGAATTGTAGTTAACTCTGTTCAACTATAGCAGGCACATTAAATGAAATTAAATTAATTGCTACCGCGTATTTCCATAAAGCGATATCGAAAGTAGCCGAATCAATAAAATTAAAACATATAAAAACAATGTAAGCCAAACGCAAATAATGTGAGCTATATAGAATTAAGAATCACCTTATTTTTGTAAAAATTTCTAATCCGTAAACTATTTATGAGAAATTAAATATATTAAGAAAAAACTTTTCATTAGCTAAATTAACCCTCTGGGTCAAAAATAATTTAAATTAAAAAAAATTCGAAACGTTTTTTGTAAGTTAATATGATGCTACTGAAGTCGAAAAAAAATATTTATTGTTACCTGTGATGTCGCATCTTACAGTTAGGGGATGTCGATTATATTCGACATTGATCCTGAGAGGTACCAAAACTGGTTACATGAAAAAATGTTATTTAATGTAAGTAGCTGGTATTTATATAAACCTTTTATGGGCAGCAGCGATCTAAAGTTTGGCGAATACAGTAAATGACTGGGGGTTCTCCTCGGCAATTGGAAGGTTTTTTTGATCGCTTTATTCTGTAGTCTTTGTAGTTTTTTTAACTCGACGGTATTTTTATAGGCCCAGCTCATAGACATATAAGTTCGATGAGATTGGAATAGCGAAACATAGATTAGGAATTTTGTTTCCGTAGAAAGCTTATTTTTAAATTTATACAGCAGTCCTATTCCATACGAGTACTTGCTCTGAATATTTACTATATGGTGGTTCCAAGTAAGATTTTTGTTCATCGTAAGTCCCAGGAATTTGACTTTTCTCCTCTACGATTTCCGTTCCGTTGATCTAGTAAATCAACACCGCCCATGATCTCATTGTATAATCGTACAACTTGGGGTATGTCAATATAGGCATATTCGTTTGAATCTTTTTCCCACCGTTTTGCCTTATTTTCAACTCCAATTCCAACAAAATTGAAACTTTATTGTCATACCAACGAGTAATAAGTACGACACCATTTGCATCAACACATTCAGCAGAAGATCCTCGGCCTCTTGATAGCATTTCCTTTTCACCAGGCAATTGGGGAATATATTAATGCGTATGATTCCGGCTGTATTAATTTTGCGTTGTTTCAATATTTCAAAGAGTTGATAAGAAGAAAAGTAGTTGTCGAAAAATAGGTTTTGACCTATGGCAATGCTTGGAATACGTTGACATAACTGAAGAACAACAGCCGAACCGAAGCCAACAGTCTGTCTTCACTACTTCTTTGTCTATTGGAGTTGTCGATCCTTGATATACAAGAAAATCATATAGGATTCCACTTTTACCGCATAAGAAAAAAAACTTTAATACCCCATGGGCAGGGGTTTCCTTTAATATATTGTTTTGCGTCAAATTTTCCTTTGAATGGAATTATTTGCTCATCAATACAAAGATTTTCTTCTAGTGGTAAACTCGATAGGCTATTTTTTACAACATCAATAACAGCTTTAACTTCGTATAGACGATCTTTGCTCGGGCCTCTTTTTTTCCATAACATCAACCAAATGCAAATTATTTCTAATCGAGAAGAAACGTTTTCTAGTCATATTTTCTGTGAAGAATGCCATTCCAATCGAGGGGTCGTAAAACATTTCAACCCTGGGAAACTTCAGGACACCCATCAGAATATGATGTGCAAAAACTGTTCGTATTTCATCAACTGAACATTCTTTGAAATTTAACTGGCCATTCTGCTGAGCATATAAATTAGTGTAGTGCGCAGTTTTAATAAAGAAGTCGTCAGTTCAGTATTTATTAAAATACGAAAAAGGTGTACCGAGTTCAAAATCTTCAGCCTCCTGCATCTTCTCAAATTCAAAGGCTGTTGAAGGCTGCTTTATTCGATTTGTCCGCCAAGAAATATTTTTTTTTGCTGTGCAGGGCAATGGATTTTCTTTGCTTGACCCAGCCTCCTGAATATCAACTGACATATCTGTTGCGGGTTTTTCAGCCTTCAAGACTTCATCTGGAATAATATCCCGTTCTCTTGATTCAAAAAATTTGTTATTTACATGTTCCACACATCATATTCTATCAATTCTTCATTCTGATCCTCATGTTCTTCTTCAATATCCAAACAGTTTTCAAGGAATTGAAAAAATTCTTCGTCATCAAAACCTCTAAACTCCATATTTTCTGCAAATTGGTTATAAATAATAACAATTTTATATAAATAGTTTCAATTCAGCAAAAAAAAACTTACTTTGTGGGTCAATGTCAATTATATTCGACACCAATATATGATGAATTATATAAACTCAGCCAACACTTTTTATTATTTTTCGGGATCGAAACGATTATTTACACTTTTAAACAATATATATATTTTTCCAAACGAGTGTGATCACTTTTGAATAGTTGAATTTTAACTCAATTATAGGCAATCGGGCGCACTTGATGATAACAAAGTAAACAAAAAAAAACCATAAATGAAACTTTACAGTTTTAGATAAACATTTATTTAAAAAAGTAATCTCTCTCTGACTATATAAATTTAAAGAGAGAAGGTTGTCAGAAAATTAACAGTTACATATTTGATGTCAAAATACCCTCTCATGCAATGTCGAATATAATCAAATTTATGTTTTTAAAAGGGTATTTAGGATATGGCTCGCTCTTTTGTCAAGGGTTATGAACGTCTTGATTGAAGACGAACTGTGAACTGTGAACGAACTGTGTCAAGGAACATGGTTATTTTTATGAAGCATGACATAAATAAGGTGGAGGAAAACATTGCCTTAATTTATACCACTTGATATAAAATAAAGCTTTTTTCACATGGTGCTTCGTTTAAATAGCCCTATAAATCCCAATAACGTTGTACTTGTGGTCGAAACCAAAATTCAGATTTTTTTTTTAATATTCGTATTTATAAGAAAATTTAATTTTTTTAAAATAAAATGTATTTTATTAAAAAGAAAAAAAAATGTCATATTATTTAGTTATTTTTAAATACTGTTCATTTGAGAGATTTAAAGCAACGTGTAAAGCAATGATTTTATTTAATATTTTAATTATAATAATTCTTAATTCTTTAATTTTCACTTTAATAATTCTGAAAAAATTTTCCAAAAATTTTTAATATTTTTTTTTTCAATAATATTTTCACAATTTTTTACTAATTTCTATCAGTAATATTTAAATTTTTTTTTTATTAAATGCATTTAAATATTTTTTAATACTATTTTAATTATTCATTTCATACATTTTACTCGGCTATTCATACATTTGCCGAGTCCGCTAGTATTATATATATATAATAATAAATTTATATATTATATGTTTAATAAAATATGTCAGCGGTAACATATTAATGACTCTAGAATCATAAGTAATGACTCTAGAATCATTGAGCGGTATTCTTATGAGCGATGAGTGAAAGCGGTGGCACCCGTCGCTCATCGCTGTTATGAGGATGCTTCGTGGAAGTGGTGGTTGTTGTACGCAACCGTACGCACTCGCATTCGATTTTTGATGGATGATTTATAGTCATTCGTTCGAATCATAGACACGTTGCAGTTCTCTGGTATATACAGGCCGAATATTCCATTTTGATCAAACACTAGGTGTATGTTAATATATAAAAATTATCTTATCATTGTTTCAATAAGAAATGCCATAATTTGACAATTTTCTTAAGGTAGGAGTTTCCAACCCGTTCTCATAAATAGGTTACATTTTCCTCTTCACTTCTACGCACTTAACTCAGTTTCCCTAAAAAATGAACTTACGCCACTTATGCTCTGAGCAGCTCATATGTAGAACTTTTACATTCGATCATTTATTAAAGCGACCCCACTGTTATTTCATGAGTATGAACAATTATATTAGCAATATAATCATCGCAACTCGTCAAAGGTTTTGTCATTGTTTATAATTAAGTTTACTTTGACGGCATCTATTTGTGTTTTATACAGTTTATGTTTAGTGACACGGAAGCTTGTTTGTTGTAATTTCTGATGATTCTTTCAATTTTTTATTTTAATCTTAATTGTAAAATAGACGACCTATCTATCTATGTTTATTCTATCAAATATTTTTTTAACAATCATTCTTGATTATAACATTAAAGACCGTCAGAGACCTAGGTACATGCATGGATTCTAAGCTATCGTTTAACATTCATCTCACTCACTATCCCCCACCGGCGCATAATGCAAGATTTTAGAGTTGAGCTCTTGAAACTATCAAATGCAAAGTGTGCAGTCTAAATATTTTTTTTAACGATTTTAAATTAAAATTGTACGAGCTTTTCAATTTCGGCAACAGTTTGTATATCCTTGATACATAATGGTCCCATTTAATTTTTTCTACACAACGGGAGAAATTCACGTAATTTTGACCAAAAAAGATGGTTTTTATTTTGGCAAGACAAGTGAAAAACATGTATTTCTTGTGAGAATTTATTTATTGTTCAGGTTAGCAAAATAATAAATATTAAAAACAAAGATAATTTTGCACGTTATCATTCCGTCAAAACCCTCTTTACGGGAGTAGTAAAACCAGGTATGCAAACTCATGCAAAAATACAAACTCAAATGACAGAATAGTTCGATCCATTGGTTTATGGTCGTAACATCATTGTTTTTCTATAGATTAATTTTAACCTTTGAACAATAGTTTTAATTTAATAGTTTCAATAGTTTGCTCCTTAACAGCATCATCTGCGAATTCCACTTTAATTGATAACAAAATAATAATGGTTAGTAAAAATTAGCGAAAAATTATTTGCATTTGGCCGTCAAGATCTCGGCATCGCATCCATCCTTGATAAACGCTTCCTTTTCTGACGCTGTCTTTGGCGATAAGAAAACAATGATGTTTGCAGTTCATACAAATGTTGAATGATATCAACTGCGGTAACATTACCGCCTTGAATTTTAAGCACATATCTCGGCACAAAAACGGGTTTTTCGAGAGCAAAAACAGGTTTTGGTTCGATAAAACAGTAGTCAAACCTGCCAAAAACAGCAGATATGGGACCATTATTAATACATTATGAGATAT
This sequence comes from Coremacera marginata, assembly GCA_914767935.1. Taxonomy (NCBI): domain Eukaryota; kingdom Metazoa; phylum Arthropoda; class Insecta; order Diptera; family Sciomyzidae; genus Coremacera; species Coremacera marginata. Next base: position 127,734,457 of record OU612047.1, read on the forward strand.
AAGATCTCGGACTTGGAACTTGTTTATGCCATGCGCAAATATTTAATTTAAGTGTCGGTTTTCTTTTTTAACACAATTCAGATATTATTCATCAACTAACTTTATTTTAATTATAAATTCGTTTCCCTGTTGAACACATTAACTGAAATCCAGGATCCTATTCTTAACGAATTTTTCAACTTTCGGTATGCTTTTAAAATTTCAAGCAATGAACGAACTATGAGAATAATATTTGGTTAATCCTCTTTCCAACCATATATAAATTTGTACCGCCTTGGGCCGTCTGTTGAATAACATTTATATTTACATTTATAGAATACATTTATAGAATAACAACATGGAAAAATTACGATATTTTTTTTAAAGCGAAACTTTTTCTTTTTCGTGTATAAATTTGATATTTAAAAAAAATTAACTTAAAAATTGTACAAACAAGTAAAAAACTTACTTAAAACGTAATAAGAGAACAAAAAAATTAAATATAACATTATATACATCGAATTTAAATGATTTTTCAGATAAATTTCTTCTAAAACCTAAAAAAAGCCTAAAAATATACTATTGCATACTTTTCAGATGCGTATAAAAATAAACAAAAAGACGGTCAGTCGAACCATCGTGTTTCTTACTTTGTAAAAATTTCGATTGATGATATGAAAGGCGGGTTCGTGTTTACCCCCCCCAGTGCTCTGTTCCTTGGACAAAAATCAAAAAGTTCATGGAAAAGAAACCCAACATGTTTGATATAATTTTTGATGGTCAATAAAAAAAAATCGCCCAAAATTGCCCAAAAAGTAAACACAGGGCCATTAAATATATTCCTTTAACTCTTTGAAACATGTAAAATATACTCCGTTTATTTTCCGCTTTTTTAATATATTGGCTTTTTAAAAATGCTCTATCAGGCCATTTCTTCTCCGCGTTAGAATTAATTTAGGCCTTAAATTGAGCAATAATTTTTGAATAAGTGAACTTTTGGCATTTTGTTATCTTCTTACTTTTTTGTACAAATCTGTTACTATATTTTTTTAGTATTTTGGTCGAGTTTCGTTAAGATCGGTAAATTTTTATATGCACCTCTCATACAAAATCATGTGGAAAATTAATATAGGTCCAAGAGAGGTACCCCTAGGATCCAACCGATTTCAACAATTTTCAGTACACATCTATGCGTCTATTTCCTTTACTTTTTGACCAAGTTTCGTTAAATTCGGTCAAGCTTTGTTTGTATCTCCCATACAAAATCATGTAAAAAAATTAATATAGGTCCAAGGGAGGTACCCCAAGGGACTGACCAATTTTAATAATTTTTCAAATTTTTCTTAATTAGCTTAAACTGAAGAGTATGCAAAATGTCATTATCATAAAAGCACTCCTTCTTTTTTTGTCGCTTGCTTGTATGGGGTCGAAGCACTGTGCGCCCCCCAAAAACCTTGTCTTCGGTCCTGGATTGTGCAAATCTCTATTAACCTTTATTTTCATTATTAAAGAAGCAAATCCTCTCCTGTACTGTGTGTCATGAGACACAAAAGCAATTTAGCCTGAAGGATAGAACTGCATCTAATGATGAAATTGAGGCTATGCACGAACTTGGTCTATCACCTCTCCATGCTAGAATAATCCTAATCTATAAAAGGCAAGCACATTGCTCTGCACCCAATATCGCTTAAACTGTAATTATTTTTGCGATTAGCCTGAAAATTTGCACAAAAATTTTGTTTGGTACTTATCAATGACATGCTTGCCTTTTATGTATGTGCATACTTTCAGGCTGAACATTTTTCAGCCAATATGTTGTAAAAGCACTGTAATAATGGCAAAAAATAATTACAGTTTAGCGTTAATGCTTCCAACCCGTCGTGGGACGGGCTTTTATACTAGTATAACATTAAATTTCTAGCGTTCAAAAACTCTACGTCTAACTTGTACATTTAAAGTATGTACAAGGAAGCAAACCAGGAAGGGAAAAACAAAGAACACACGAATTTTAGGCATAATAATATAACAGGGAAAATCAAAACTTTGACCTAATGACTATGCTCATAATTTCGTCTGTTATCGAAGTATTGAGAAAAAAGTATATACTGATCAGGAATACATATTGCTTGAAACAGAAAATCTGTTAAATGAATAAATCTTAGATTTTTATTATTTTTTAGTAATTATTTTGAATAATTTTATGTAAAAAATACACACGAAATATATCGTCAAGTTTTTCTTTTTTTTTTTTTTTTGTTTAGTTTGTAATAAATATTTATTTAACCCTTTCCGTGGATTTGTCGAATATATTTGACAATTCAATAATGTATTCTTTGAACATCACTGACTAACGGTTTATTTGATCTTTATGTTTTCTGTTTCTTTCATACTCATTTCCAAAAATTGTTGTTTATAAAATTGAAAGCGCAGTTAGTTAGAGTTAAAGATTAGTATTGTTTTTGCAAGAGTTAGTGCAGTTGACTTTAGGAAGCTAAAAACTCTCAACTTTTAGACTCTTCATTTTAATTTTATAGCCTTGAAATCACTTGGAAAACATAGTGAGTATTAATACACATGTTATAAGTCGATCTATGAAAAAAAAGAAGTGTGAATATAAAATGGTTAGATTTGATGACTCATTTATAGTTGTCGAATATATTCGACGTTGACACGCAGAGGTAGTACAAATTTTATCTTACATTGCAGCTATTGATAACTAATTTTCGCGAAAAATGTCGAGGGCAAAACTTTTAACAGAAGATGAGATCTTAGGGATTTTGGATGCTGATTCCGACTTTGACGAGGACATATTAGATGAATTACAAATTGGGTATGAAGTGCCACAGGTCCAGTGTAAGTATACTGCAGCTAGTGAACATCAAGTGCCCCCTGATCTTGAGGTTATGGATTTATTAGTTCCGGACGCCGATGATATCCCGTCTTAAAGTAATTTTCTAGGGACTGACCCAATGAGTTGCACTCCAAAGAAAAGCATTAGTTGGAGAAGACTTCGATCGGGAGATATTCCGGATGAAATAATTTTGAAACCAGTTATAATGACTGAAAATTTCGAAATAGGTACTCCGTTTTCATATTTTCAAAGATATTTTTCCAACGATTTTTTCACTGACGCTGCATTTTACACGAATGTATATGCCCAAAGCAAGGGAAATATTTCGTTCAAACTATGACCTGTAGATGAAGTACGTGTTGTTTTTGCACACCGCATAATGATGGGTGTGTTAAAATTTCCTCGAGTAGAAATGTTCTACGAGCCTGCAATTGGAATGACATTTTTCACCGAAAATATGACACTTAAACGCTTCTTTGCTATTTGCACCTTGTTGATGAAAACGCTCTGAAAAAAGAATGCAAAGATCGCCTATTCAAAGTGAGACCCATTATTAAGCTAGTTCGAAGCCATCTTTTAGAGTTACCATTGGAGGAAAACCTGTGTATCGATGAGCAAATCATTCCATACAAAGGCAAATTTACTGCAAAGCAATACATAAAAGGTAAGCCGTGTCCATGGGCATAAAGGTTTTTTTATTTGCGGCAAAAGCGGGATGCCATATGATTTCATTATTTATCAGAAGTCTACTACACCTATAAATGAGCACTGGGTGAAATCTCTTGGTTACAGTTCAGCTGTCGTACTGCACCTGACCCAACGCATACCTGAAACTGAAGCCGGGCACAAATTGTTTTTTGACAATTACTTTCCATCATACCAGCTATTTGAAGTGCTAAAGCAAAGAAAAATATGTGCGGCTGGAACAATAAGAGTTAACCGATTCGCCAAACCCCGATTGCCAGACGAAAAAGAAATGAAAAAGCAAGTTAGAGGATCATCTGCCGAATGTATCAGCTCCGATGGAAATGTTATAGTAACTCGCTGGTATGACAATAAATTCATTATTCTTGGTTCCAATTTTGTTGGGGTTGGCGTCGAAGACCAAGTTAAACGTTGGGATAAGGATAAAGCTGACTATGTTTTAATAAACCGGCCTCAGGTTGTTCGAATGTACAATGAAAGCATGGGTGGTGTTGACTTGTTGGACCAAGTCATACAATATTATAGAATAAATATTCGCACCGTAAAGTGGACATTACGAATTATCATGCATTTTGTTGATTTGGCCTTAACAGCAGCTTGGATGGAGTATCGAAAAGATTGCATCGCTAAAGGAATAGCAAAAAAAAATTACTGATTCGATGAATTTCCGCATTAGTGTTGCTCGATCTCTGCTCGCTGTCCAGCAATACGAAGCTGAAAATTCCAACTAAACGCAAACGAGGAAGACCGAGTAAAGTTCATGTTGGCATTGTCAAGCCCTCTACGGTGTCTGGTATTAGCGAAAGCGACTCTTCCGATGACTCAGACTATGACGATCTAAAACCACAATGCTCAAGAAGGAAGGTGTATCAAAAACCGCCACCAAAAGAAGTTCGACAGGATCAAAAAATGCAGTTACCATGTTTTTTAGATTCTAAAAGTGCTGGTCGATGCAAAATGGAGGGATGCAACAAAAGTCAATTTGTAATTTGTAAAAAATGCAAAGTAAACCTCTGTGTAAAGCGAGGAAGTAATTGTTTTGAGCAATTTCATACTGAGTCTCAATAATTGTATTAGAAACTATGTTTATTTTTCATTTTTTTCATCAAATACAATTAAACATAAATCCAAAATTTGAATATACCTGCATTTTCTTCGCATACTTTATATGGTAACAATACATATTTGTACATCCATTGAGATGCTTTGTCGAATATATTTGACAAATCGTAGCACCAAAACGACAAATTTCCATGTAAAAAAAAATTTTTCCTAGAATAAGAGATCCCAAATTAGCTTGTGTACAAATTTTCAGTTTTTTAGCGCACAAAAAAATATTTTTTCCACGGAAAGGGTTAATTTCTTTAAAAAAATCATAAAATTTCTTAATTTTTTTTAAAGAATCTAAAATGGTTCGTTTTTGGATTGAGCTACATCGATTTCTTATATACAGTGGCTCACAGCTTATTTTATGCAGTGCATACTTTCAACTTTAAGGCTCTGTAACAACGAAAGTAACAGGAATATAAATAAAAATGTAACATCATTTAAAAGATCAAGAAGTCTAGTATAACAAGGCATATTCATTTATTGTAAAAATATTTATTTAAATTGCTTAAAATTAAGAAACAAGCAATATTGCAAGGAAAATTTCATCTCACCGCTTATTTTATGCACATACTAAATTCACTCTTCGACTAACTGTTAATTCTATGATCTGTTGCTTTCTTTGTATGGTCTCTGAATGCCATTTAAAATTTGGTTTTAACTTTTTTTAGTCTGATCGCAAATGTCAAAGGGTCACTACGTGTATTTTCTAATATGGGTCGCTGTACAAAGATTGAGCAGCGTAAACTACTGATTCATCACTTTAAGAATGAACTGTCTCTGTGGAAAATTGCTAAAATTGTTAATATAAACTATCGCTTAAGTGGAAATCGCGTTGAAAATAAAGGCAGAATTGCTCTAAATAAAATATTTAACACTACTGACGAGCGCTACATAGTATAAAAAATAAGGGCTAATTCCAAATTGCCAGCTCCTAAGTTGGTCATTGAAGTCGAAAAAGGGTTGGGTAAGTCATGTAATTTTGAAATTGTTGCAAGAGTACTGCGTGAACACGACTTCAATGGCCGACTAGCTTGAAAGAAGCCATTTATCAGCAAAATATAAACTAAGCCGACTTTCGTTCACTACTCAACATATTTCGAAGATATCTGACTTCTGGAACAGTGTTATTTCGCAGACGAGTCAAAATTGAATATATTTGGCTCAGATAGGATGACCTATGTTTGGCACAAGCCGGATACTGAGCTTCAAAAAGAAAACATAACAGTACGTTCAAAAAGTCCATGGGATGACGCATAGATGGCGTTACTAGATTTTTTTCCATATGATTTTTATTTAGTACCAACCTTCAAACGATACGTATAAAAATCTGACAACAATCTGACAATTGATTCGTGAGTTATAGCATTTTGTGTGCAACTATTGTTATTGAAAAAAAAAATGGAAAAAAGTGAATTTCGAGTTTTGATAAAGCATTGCTTTTTGATGAATAAAAAGTGAAGTAGAAACCAAACAATGGCTTGATAAATATTATCCGGACTCTGCTCCATCGAGACAAATAGTAGAAAAGTGGATTGCTGAATTTAAAAGCGCAGTGGACGTCCAAATCAGACTGTTATTCCACAAAACAGCAAAAAAATCCACAAATTGGTTATGAACGATTGCAAATTGAAGGTGCACGAGCTAGTTGACATTGTAAAGATATCAGATGGTAGTGCTTTTACCATTTTACACGAACATTTGGGTATGCGAAAGCTCTGTGCAAAGTGGGTGCCGCGTGAGCTCACAGTCAAAACCAACAACAAATTGATGCTTCAGAGGAGTGTTTGGCACTGTTAAACCGCAATAAAATCGAATTCTATCGTCGATATGTGGCAATGGATGAAACATGGCTTCACTATTACACACCAGAATCCAAAAGACAGTCAGCTGAATGGACAGCAGTTGACGAACCGAATCCAAAGCGAGAAAAGGCCCAACAGTCGGCTTGTAAGGTGACGGCGTCTGTATTTTGGGATGCGAAAGGAATAATATTCATCGACTATCTCCAAAAAAAGGAACCACCATCAACAGCGACTATTACTGTGCACTTTTGGATCGATTGAAGGCTGAAATCACCAAGAAACGGCCACATTTGCAAAAGAAAAATGTTTTGTTTCACCAAGACAATGCACTGTGTCACAAATCGATGAAAACGATGGCAAAATTGCTTACCCACCCACCGTATTCTTCAGATTTAGCCCCCAGCGACTTTTTCCTACTTTCAGATCTCAAGAGAATGCTTGCTGGAAAGAAATTCAAGTCCAATGATGAAGTAGTCGCTGAAACGGAGGTCTATTTTGATGAGAAAGAGAAATCGTACTATAAAAGTGTGGTATCGAAACGTTGGAAAATCGATATATTCGTTGTATCGCTCTCGAAGGCAACTATGTTGAATAATATGATCGAGTTTTATCAAAATTTTGTTTTTTCCTTACTTATTCTACGGACTTATTGAATGACCTGTTATATTCTGCACTTTATAGTAAGTCCCACAAAATATTGACACCAAATCGCAGTTAAAAAAAGAGCCAAAATTTAAAAAAAAAAATTATTTATGTGTATATATCCATTATAATATGAACGATGCCTTTATGTGCAAAGCGTTTGCAAAACATTTCCATGATAAAGTTCTTTCAACGAGGAACCATTTATTAATCTTGTATTCAACGGGAAGAAGAGAAAAGACGACATACCTTTAAAAATAAACAACGATTATAGAGTCAATTTTAAAATGGAAAAGTAAATCAATATAGATAAAATGACAAAAATATTGTTGGAAAATAGTTAAGATAAGATAAACAATTGAAATATGGCAATCCGCAGTTTTATATAATTTTTTTTTATTAATTTTACTTAAATTTGAATTTTTTTTTTAATAATTTTTGGTGGTTAAAAGTTATCAAATCTCAAGGTTATTTATATATTTAAGTCTTTTGAGTTTTTTTTTCTAGCTCTCTTTGATCGCTGATAACTAGAACTGACTTTGCTATGACTGTGTTATACCCTGTCATATTAATTTAAATTCTTTTAATTATTTCCAAAGTACACACACATACTCTTTCAACTACATTTATTTGCTTGTACTGAACATATAAATGTTCTTATATGATTGTTACTGTATTAATTTTTAACGTTTCAAAATTAAATTCCCCCCTTTTTCTGGGTGCAACTTGTTTATATCGCGCCAAAATAAAAAACCAAACATTTTTGTTGTTTTTTTTTTGTTTTCTTTGTTCCTAATGATATCAGCAGCTGCCTGTCGCTTGTTCAGTCGTCAATTCAGCTACTGAGAGTAAATATTAGTATGTGTTCTGCCGATATGGACAGCGGCGCGAAATGCATGGCATCGCTTGCTATTTTTATACAATTGGGTCATGCAGCCGCGCTTAACATTCACGCCAAAGTCACACAATTTTTGCCGCTGCTTCAGCTGGTGCTGCTGCTTGCTACGTTACAGCTGTTTGTTGTCCCAAACAAATTACAATTAAAATGCTCTTTTTGACGCACCAAGTTTGAAGTGTTTTTTTTTTAAAAACTAATTTTTTAATGGAAAATTTTCGAAATCAAGTTCTTGTTTTAAATTTTTAAATCGTTTTAAAATAATCTTTGATATGAAAATTAGTAAAACATTATATTAATGATGAAAAAAAAAACAACACAACAATAATTCAAAAATAATGAAATAAAAAAATGGATGAAAAACAATTTTAAAAAATGTAAGAATTAAATAAATAAAAAAAAAATAATGAAGGAAATATAAAAGTAGAAAAAAAACGTAAAAAATAATAAAATAATTCTAAAAATAGATAACAAAATTAATAATACATAAAAAATAATTTAAAATATATAAAACATAATAACCCAGTAGGCATTGGCAGGCCTTCGAAATGCTACTAGCAGGCCTTAGAATGGATGTCGGAGGCCTACCCTACTCATATCCAAGCCCATATACTTTTCTATATGAAATGGCCAAATTTTCCACTCTCCCTGCTTTAAAGAGGCCTGCTTTAAGCACTCCTTTAGAATGGCTTAAAGAAGAGGTTAGCCAAAACAATTAAAAAAAATTTTTTTTTTTTAATTTTTTTTTATGTATACCTACCTATTTATTCTGTGATTTTATTTTATTTTACATATTTTTGTCAGATAAGAATATTTCTAAGTCATGACGTTGATTATTATTCAGTATTTTTGAACTAATATAACAGGTCGTTCAATAAGTCCGTAGGATAAGTAAGAAAAAAAACAAAATTTTGATAAAACTCGATTATATTATTCAACAAAGTTGCTTTCGAGAGCGATACAACGAGTATAGCGATTTTCCAATTTTTCGATACCACTTTTATAGTACGATTTCTCTTTCTTGTCAAAATAGACCTCATTTTCTGCGATTACTTTATCATTGGACTTGAATTTCTTTCCAGCAAGCATTCTCTTGAGATCTGAAAACAGGAAAAAGTCGCTGGGGGCTTAATCTGAAGAATACGGTGGGTGGGTAAGCAATTCGAAGCCCAATTCATTCAATTTGGCCATCGTTTCCATCGATTTGTGGCACGGTGCATTGTCTTGTTGAAGCAAAACTTTTTTCTTTTGCAAATGTGTCTGTTTCTTGGCGATTTCAGACTTCAATCGATCCAAAAGTGGACAGTAATAGTTGCTGTTGATGGTGGTTCCTTTTTGGAGATAGTCGATGAATATTATTCCTTTCGCATCCCAAAATACAGACGCCATCACTTTACAAGTCGACTGTTGGGTTCTCTCCTCGCTTTGGATTCGGTTCGTCGACTGCTGTCCACTCAGCTGACTGTCTTTTGGATTGTGGTGTCTAATAGTGAAACCATGTTTCATCCATTGTGACATATCGACAATAGAATTCGATTTAATTGCGGCTTAACAGCGCTAAACACTCCTGAAGCATCAATTCGTTGTTGTTTTTAGTCGACTGTGAGCTCACGCGGCACTCACTTTGCACAGAGCTTTCGCATACTCAAATGTTCGTGTAAAATGGTAAAAACATTACCATCTGATATCTTTACAATGTCAGATAGCTCGTGCACCTTCAATTTGCGATCGTTCATAACGAATTTGTGGATTTTTTTGATGTTTTGTGGAATAACAGTCTGATTTGGGCGTCCACTGCACTCCACTTTTCTACCATTTGTCTCGATGAAGCAGAGTCCGCCGGATAATGTTTATCAAGCCATTGTTTGGTTTCCACTGTATTTTTTTCATCAAAAAGCAATGCTTTATCAAAACTCGAAATTCACTTTTTTCCATTTTTTTGTTTTCAATAACAATAGTTGCACACAAAATGCTATAACTCACGAATCAATTGTCAGATTGTTGTCAAATTTTTATACGTATCGTTTGAAGGTTGGTACTAAATAAAAATCAAATGGAAAAAAATCTAGTAACCTAGTAATCTATGTGTCATCCTATGGACTTTTTGAACGTACCGTTACGTTTCAGAAAATTTTTTGTTTACTATTTAAATGTGTGACGGGTGTTATGAGAGTCATATTTTTTGTGCCGGGTGTTACGGATAACATATCAAGTTTAAACAATCTAGAACAGCGGTTTTAGATATGGTATCAAACTTAAAATTTTACAGATCGAAAACAGATGAAATTATAAATGATCCTATTTTTGATTTGAGATACTCATATTTATTTGAGCCGCCGCATTGCAGCTTCGTCGAAGTGGGTATGAATCGAGTTGCGTGCGCTAAGAGTTGAGTAGGTTTTTGTACTTGATTTCTAAGAGTCGCAAGAAAGCTATCCGTTACAGATCACTGGTCGGTACTCGACGTTGAACTCGCTTAAACAACAACAAATATGTATGCTTGTGTGCTAACGCAACTATTTTTGCACGTGAATTTTGTTGTTGAAATAGAAACTAAATTTTTGTTTGTCCAAAGCCATAATGTGCAATATTTTCTGTGTTTCTTTTTTTATAAAGCATTGGCCAGTATTTTTGCGTAGCCCCCACAGAGGCTATGCGAAGCACCAGGGTTCTGCGGAGCACACTTTGAGTAACGCTGATCTAGAATATCGATTCCACTAATTTACTTAATTTGAATAACAAGAACTAGCTGATAGCTTAATAATCTTTTTTTTTCAGATTCCAATTTAAAATTTTTACTGGCAGCTAATTGATGCATAAAACGGTGCCCACAGTGTTGTTCTATTTAAAAAGTAAAAAATTATGTTCGGAGTAACCATTTATTTTAAGTTTTTTAGGATATGACACTAAAGTAGGACTAAATCGTTTCCAGAAATAGTAGAATTTAATTCAATATCTTAAAATATAAAATTTTCGCCTTTGTTTTACCGATTACTTTGTTTAACGATTATCTTGGAATGCTCCTTATCTGAAACAAAAAAAAAAAAATTTGGTGAGAGTTTAAACCTAATGTGAGCGGCTGACTAAGAGTTTTTTTCAAAAAAAATTAATTAGAAAAGATGGTTGCTACGCAAATTTAAAATTCAAAAAACGGCATAAAATTTTAGGACAAAAGTAGCTGTAAAAATTGTTTGAGGTCTTTAAAAATAACAAGAAGTCAGATCCACAAAATATATTTTTTTTAATTACTTAGTGGCGGCCGTGGTGCAGTGGGTAGAGGGCGTGGCCCATACGCCAGAGAACCCTGGTTCAATTCCCACCTGACTTAAAAAGTTTTTTAGTTCAATTAATTTTTCTGTTCCTCCGTCACCTCTCTGCAGACAATGGCAAACCTGAAACCATGAAAAGTTTCTTGAGGACATAAGCCGTTCGGAATCGGCATAAAACTTGTAGGTTCTCGATCATTTGTATTGAAACAATTTACAACACGCACAACACAACCTACAAGTTTTATGCCGACTCCGAACGGCTTATGTTCTCAAGAAGCTTTTCATGGCAGTTTTGTACTCTAAGGTTTGCCATTGTCTACAGAGGGGTGATGGCCGAACAGAAAAATTAATTCAATTAAAAAAACTTTATGTGTTAGATGGGGGGTTCGAACCTGGGTTCTCTGGTGTATGGGCGACACACTACCCAACTACGCCACGGCTGTTATCGATACCTGGCATTGCAGATTAAATAATAGTTGCTTTATCAACCGATAATTTTAAAAATATATGCAAAATTTCGCAAAACAAAAGCTTTTTCGCGAAACTAGTTTTTTTTAAACGGTTCGATAGATAACTCGATATCTATTGGTTCAATTTCAATGAATCTTAGTGAATTTTGTTCGTAATTTTGTCATTTAAGGTATACTTTAACTTTCGCCATAATTTTAAAAAACCCCTCGGATGTCGTGCGAAGGGGGATGCCGAATTAATGGTCTGTACTTTAAAATGACATTTGATTTTTTTGTTTCAGATACATGGGAAAGGACATCCATCGAACCGTTTTGGATGTCTTGTTTTTTTAATGTCATTTTCAGCGCACTCTATATAAAAGCGTGAAAATTATTTTCAAAAAAAGAAAAAGAAAAAGAAGTATTTTTATGTATATAAGCTGTATAAATTTAAAAAAAAAAATATAACTCCTTGTGTCTAAAAAAAATTTTGAAAAAGCTGCTTTTTTCTCTGAAATCTAATTCATAAAAGGGGCCTTATAAAATTGAAACTAAAAGGAAATAAAAATTAAAAGGAAGTCAAAATTAAAAAATATAAAAATCAAAAAATATAAAATAAAAAAATAAATGAAATTAAACTATTAATTAAAAAATTAAAAAAATAAACATTAGCAAAAATAAAAACTAAAAAATAAAAATAAAAGAAATAGAAAAATTAAAATTTGTTTTAAAAAAAAACAATGAAATAAAAAATAAATCAAAAAAAAAAAAAAATTTTTTTTTGTAAATTAATTTCCACCTCTTTCCATAAGCTTTATGTTATGTGGTTTTATAACTAATAATTTCTAAAAAAAAAAACTACGGAAATGAAAAAAATTAAGTAAATTGAAAAAAGAAATAAAAATGGTTAAAATAAAAGAAAAACTAAAATAAAAATAAAACAAAAAATAAAAAAATATGAAAAACAAAATTTCTTTGCTAAAATATCTACCCTTAAATTTTTGAAAAATGTTCACTCTTCGCAAGTGTTTCCGTTGGTACAATAGCACAAAATCAAATGAAGGTATCTGCTGCAGTATGTAAACAAATGTTCGACCTGTAGAAAAACGAAATTAGATGTAGATGTTATTATAATAATTTTATCTTTAACATTATCAAATTTTTATGTACTTTTTATAAATATTTTTCAAATATTTATAAATATTATAAATATTTTTTCATTTTCAGATTTCTTCAACATGCAAGCTGCCACAGCTGTACCCACACAAATTGGCACAATGTCCTGTCTCATGGACACAGAAGATTTTAATCAGCCACTCCCAACACACCTTACACAACAAAAACAACAGCAACTACATCATCATCATCAGCAGCAGCAGCAGCAGGAGCAGTCAGCGCCGCAGCAACAGGTAGATGTCGCTATGGCGGCGACCTCTCCGCACACTAATATTTATGCCTCAAGTAATGCATACCACTCCTTACAACAACAACAAGAACAACAACCACAAGTACAACAACCACAACAACAACAACAAGCGCATTTTCAAGGACATTTACATCGCGCTAATAGAGATGTTAGTCGTTGCATGCTTTCGCATATGATTTAGTCGCTTGCAGACACAAACCAGACCACACACACACACTAAAGCTTAATCTTTAACCCTAAGTGTGCATCCTTACTTAAACCACTCAAAGCAATAAACATCCTCTTTGTAATATAACACAAGAACGTAATCAACAACAACAACAATAATGCACCTGAACTAAATATTAAAAAGCAATAACTTCAAACAAAGAAACAATTTTAAATGCTTAAAATTTTGGAACATACTCATAATTTCAAAAATTTTCCAACACACACACACACACACACACACACACACTATTTCGAATATTGTGCTGCTGCTACTACTCATAGTGTGCATTTTGTATTTTTGTAACAGTCATGTGGGCGTCAGTTGCGCGTTTCACTCTGCTACTTTACCCCGCTGCTCCTCCATCTGTTTTTGCTGTGAGTTTGCTCTTGACTTTAATATTTTTTCCGCGTTTATCTCATATTTTACACACATTGCGCGTACAAAAATTGCTTTCACTGCATAAATAGCAATTATTTTATTATACCTGTAATTCAAAAATATATTAATTTGAGTGCTTTTTTTTCTTCTTTTTTTTTGTAATTAATTAGTTTATAAACTGTACATACTTGCATACAATTCTGTAATGTACTTATGCAATATATAATATAATTCAATTGATATATACATATCTTATTTATAAATAAGTCGTAAGTTTTTAATTTCTTTTTTCCTTCATGGAATTGCGAAATTTAACTTAAAAAAATGTTGCAATAAGTAAAGGCAAAGAATGATCAAATAAATTGAGTTTAGGAATGGAAATATTAAGAAAGCAACAAAGTTTGTTTGGATATATTAAAACATTTCATTTATATATGTGTATAAAAGTATTCAAGTTTTAAATCTTCTTTTTAAAATTAAATTTCTTTATGACTTTATTAATGTAGTAACTACATATAAAGTAATGGGCAAGTTTTAAAAAATGTAGGTACAGATATCAAAGTTCATTGTTATGATTTTAAAAGATACTGTAACACGTTTTAATAGAACATATTTAATAGTTTTTTTAATAATATACAAAAGACGTAAAAGTAGATTACTGCTTCGGACATATATACTTTGCTTGCCGATCACGAGTCTATATTCTCTTTCTTCAAGCCATTTAGGTCTTTTATTATTGCTGTAATTTTATTTGGTACGACAAATAATTAAAAAACTGGACGGACGGTAATAGATAAATTTATTTTTTATACCTTATAAGAATTCGTAATCTTTATTCGTTTTTAGCTTTATCCTGAGTTGTGAATATCCATTTATTCTCTTGAATTAGATATTTATTTTAGTTCTCCCAAAAGTACTAAAAACATAACAACTTATTGACTCGTCTTGAGTGTGAATTTTTAACGAGTTTTTAAAGAAAGACTTGAAAATATTGTTTAAATTTAATATTTATTCAAAACAACAGTACATGACCGGACAGAAAAAGCAATAACCAGACAAACCTTAAAAATCTTTACTTTGCAGCTTTTGAGCCCGAACAGAACCAAAGCGGTTGTCGGATTCGCCCTGTAACAAGATACATGAAAATCTATGACTTCTAATCTAAATCTTCTGACGGAAACCGCCAGAATAGAATTTATTTTATTTTTCTCCGACGGCTCTATTTGAGTGGCGAAAGTGTTGCCATTTTTTTGCTAAGAATAAGCTGTGTTCAGTGTAATTTTCTTCTTCTTAAGATATACTGCTTATTACAAATAGAACATGTGATGACATAAAAAAGACTACGGGTGATGTTATGCTGGCGGTCAAATAATCCCCGGAATTTAAAATATAATAAAAATGATGCCCCATCGCTTCAAAATTCAAAATAGAAACATAAAATGCGAATAGAATTATAAACAGATTAAGAATAATAAACATTAACAATAATTTCGAACTATGTAATATGCAATAAAAGAAACAATAGCTTAAAATTAAGTTAAATAAAACTTAAAGAAAACTAAGTTAGCTTTTAAATGCCTTGACTTGCTTTCTAACTGACAAAAACAATAAACAGCTTAATAACTAAAAACATTAACAAAACAGCCAAAACTCATTAACGAGACTAAGAACAACCAGTACATGACTTGAAGAACAAAAATATAGCAAAACGAACATTTATTTGAAACGATTTTTTTTTTTTTGTATTCTTTCAGACGACGTTGAATGCAATTTAAGTGCTGCAGATTCAGTTAAAGGCAGCAACAATAAATTACTTATTATTAATAGCAACAAGAAATCAATGCAAGCCGCATTTTACACAGCTAGTAGTAATTTCAAACATATCTTCTATTCAAAAAGATAAGAAATAAAAAAAAAATTAATTTTTTAACTCTTCTCTAGAGAATTTAAAAAAATTATCACCGAATGCAGCAGCAGCAGCAGAGATAAATCAAAGCAATCAACTGTTGCATACAGATGCAAAACTCGAAACGTTGTTTGCCGCAACGCATGGTGGCAGTCAATATCATTGTTGGCAATGTTGCAACAACAATAACAACAACAACTTAATTTATAACAAGCCCAGTAAAGCAGACGATGAGAATTTTTATGAAGAGTTTTAATTTAGTGGATTGTATTTATATATATATTTTTTTTCAATTCAATGAGTTTTGGCATTTTGAATAGTTCCAACAACTATTTGTAAAATTCTTGTAAAAATCACAAAAAGCAATAAGCTCAGCTTTAAGCTTTCAACAGTTTAGTTTTAAAAATGTAAGTTTTATAAAACTGCAAGCTTTAATTGTGTACAATATTAAGATAAAATTATGGCTCGAAAATATGTAATTGTAAACCCTTTGCAGCACAAAAAAAAAAATTGCATTTCACAACATAAACTGAATTATTTGAATTATAATTATTTTTTTTTATTACCTACTGCTTCGTGGTTGTGTTTCTCAAAGCCAAACAATCTTTAATCATACCCAGTGTAATAGTATTCAACCGAAGATCTTCATATAATGTACCTTCTTTTTTTGTAGGCACAACATAATTAAAAATTGTATACTCACAAAAAAAACTAGTGTAAGTCTGATGAATTAAATTTTGTATGTTCTGGCAATGTAATGAATTGATTGTAATGGAATGTTATTTTTAATAAATTACTATTTAGTTTAAACCTTTAACAAAGTTTGTTCTTATTATCATGAAGCTTCCTAGTCATGCTCTTCCAGAGAGTATTAATTATATAGAGATTGCATCAAACTCTGCGCCAAATCTCAGGCATGTGTTAACAGAGTTCTTTTTGCCTAAAAACGAAGAAAGAAAACGGTTGATTATGAAATGCAAGTCGCATCGCAATGAATGCGCTTTTGTTCTCATTTCTCGACCTAATTCGCATTGGGCATATTTCCAATGAATTTCTCAGAAAACTTCCAAGATTGAAATGTTATGGAACAAATTATTTAGAATTTGCAAAAGTGTATCTCTATGTTATTGGCATGTTTTAATTAAAATAATAACTGTTTGTTTCAAAATGTTAAGTGCACAAAATTCATTTACTACTGTGGCCAAAAATTACTTTGAACGGGATGAAATTAGTTTAGAAGAATAAATAAATATTTTTTGATTTACAAGCAAATTCCCGACATCGGACTCGGATTTACTTCCGATAAAGGATGAAGAAAGCTCGATTTTACTGATGTAAAGACGGCTGCTAAGATTTGGTTCATCATCGTTTGATATTCCTAATAACGAGTAAGAACAAATGATAAATTGCTTTTTATAATTGTTGCTTTCAATATACAGCCCAATTCTTAATGAAAACTCCCCGGGAATTGATAAATGGAATTTTCGTATTTTTAACAATGCATATTTAACAATATAAATATTTGCATTCATAGTCAATTTTTAAGATAACAAGAAAAAAATCTTTAAAAGCATTATCCCCTGTCTAACAAATGAAAACTCCCTTCTTCAATTCCCAGGGAAATTTAATTTCATTCAGAATTGGGCAGATAGATTAATTAAGCTTTTTCGGTTGTCCAAAGAAGCTTTTACTTTTATTCTTGATGAAGTAAAAGTAGAATTCCCTTCTCGAACAAGTTTTAGAAAATCTAGTCGATGTATTAACCAGAGTCAACTTAGGGGAAGCTAAAACCAAAATGTCTAATGACTAAATGCAGAAAGCTCTTCAACGCAGCAAAATGCTCGAGAGCTGAACGTGATTGAGCTGCCTACAAGGTAGCTCTTAAAATATTCAAAACTAAACTAGAAAAGCTAAAACATCCTCTTGGAAACAATTCTGTGAAGGAATTTTTTAGAGGCATCCAGGCTGCGTTAAAATCACGCTACTACACCATGCACATCCGGCTATTACAAAAGGTCGGATGGCTCATGGACAATGTCTAGCGAAGAATCTCTTGATCTTCTCTTAGACTTGCACTTTCCTGACAGCGGTGAGCCTGTGTGTGCACCCTGCCTCTTCTTACCTGTTCACAGCAGGAGGTCGAAGGCATAGAAAGTTAAAATGGGCGATAAACAGCTTCAAACCCTACAAATCACCTGGACCTGACGGCGATTATCCCATAGAAATACAAGAGGCTTTGGTTACAATAATGACCTGGCTTCGTAATATTTTTAATGGCTGCATAAGTTTGTCACACATTCTCAGAGCTTGGAATAAGGCAAGAGTGGTCTTTATACCCAAGGCAGGGAAGACATCACATACCATCCCTAAAGATTTCAGGCCCATTAGTCTAACGTCCTTTCTATTAAAGACGTTGAAACGCCTTTTAGATCTGTACCTCCTCAGTAGCATTGATTCTGCATTACTAGCGGCTTTACAGCATTACATTTACAGCTTTACGGCCCTACAAAAACTGGTTGGGACCATAGAAAAATCCTTCTTAAATAATGAGTTTAAGCCCGAAGTACAATAGAGCGAGAGTGCGTTGCGAGACAACGTAAAAATCTCGCATGAGCTGTCAAAGCATTTTCATAAGCAGAGTTTTTATGTAGCAATTTACAATGCTTTGCGATGCGTTTGTGCGGTGCGACGTATTTTCAAAAATTTGAAAAACAACGCGTGAGTTTTATTATTTGTTCGGCTTAATGCGTTTTTAAAAAAGAAACAAATTGATTTCACGGAGAGACTGAACTGAATTTATTTATTGCTTAACGTAGACTGACTCTTAACAATTTTCATTTAATAAACTTAGTAGGTACTTAAAATCTTAATGCTGATTATGCGTTTTTATATTCTTAGTTTTGCAATACAGTTTTTGTGAACTGCAGTTTAATTCAGTTCACACACTTAGGTTTTTTGCTGTATCGGTTTTCGCTTTAACTGTTCTTATTTAATTTTATATATTCTTTATTTGTTCTATAAATTCCTCGAATTTATCAGGTGTAGTGTTGCTGTCTGCTTTGACATATGTGTTTGTATATGTAACTACCCCCCCCTTTAGATTCGAATTCTCCTGAATTCTTTTGTTTAGTTTTATTGTTACATATTCATTTTTTATTAATACAATAATTAAAGTGATACTTATTATTACAGCTAAGATAAAACTACATCCATAGGATACATTACTATGATATTTCAATTTATTTATTTTCAAAATATTGTTTTTGTTTTCTTCAATTATATCACTGAAAGTTATCTTTTTTGTGAAATTTTTAATATTTTCATATTTAATTGTTAGAACTTTTGTTTCATCTTTTTCAATAAAATTAGAAAAATAATAATCTTTAATATGAATTGAGCAGTTATTAAATTGTACTATATAATTTCCATTTACAACAGTTTTATTATTGTTACAGGTATGCTGAACTGATACGTTTATTGCATTCTTTATAATTACTGTTTTCATGTCTATTGGTATTACTTCAAAATCTTTACTTTCAACTAGTTTACAATTTTCTTTTATTATACAATGAGTGCTAGGATTTAATTGTCCCAATTGTTTGCTTTCCTCGAATCTATAAGTTTTATTTTCGTAAGTGAATATTTTTTCAATTTCAGAATCAATCTCGTTACGCTCTTTATTTGGTATTGGTATTATATTCCTTATGTTTACATGTACAAACAGCTTAGGTATCTTAATGCCAAATATTAGGTATGTATCGTTAAAAATTGCTGTTCCTAATTGAATATACTTAAGCTTATTATAATCTATGTCATACTTTAAAATTTCTCTACTTGTTAAAATATTTGGATGGATTATTCCATATTTAGCTGAAACTATATTATCTTGTATATGATCAATTTTATTTTTTAACAATTGTATTTTTGATAAATGCTGTAGATATATATTTTGCTCATGTTCTTTATCAATATATTTATTTATAGAATTTAGGCCTTTCTCTATTTCTTGCCTATCACTTTTTACAATTTCTTTTAATTGATTTATAGCTGAATTAAAATAATCGTTAACTTGAATTTGTTGGTGAACTGACTCGTTTGTTTGTAAAAGATGATTATGAATGTCCTGTCTGTCGTAGTCGTCCATCGTTCCAAATAGCCATTTTGACATGCTTCCTATTGCATTTATCAGTCCGCGTTTTTTTCTGTTGGTTTTTGGAACCAGTGTTAATATTTTATTTCGAACTTCTAATAGTTCTTGCTGAAGTACATCTTTATGCATAGTTTTCGTTAATATAATGTTGTCTGTCATTTCGTTTACTATATTTTCGAAGTCTCCTACGTTGATTATATGAATTATTATGTCTGTTTCTTTTACTATTTCCTGTAGTCCCAGTTGAATATCTGTAAATCCTGTTTGCTCCGTTAATTCAGTTATTGTCATTTCTCCTACAGTTACCGGTGTACTTGTCATTATCAGTAGAAGGATTGCCATTATCTGTAAATTTATATTGTCTTTTAATATTACATGGATGAATGTTGTTCAAAGGTCCTTTTTTGTATTTAGGCTGTTCTTTATGTCTGACGGCCTTATAGTTTTTAATAAATCCTTCCTTTCTTGTTTCCCTATAATCTTCTCTGTTCAAATTAAGTTTATCAATATTTCTTCTTTTGCATTCTTCTAGATTTTGTTTAATTTTTTCTAAATCTTTTCGTCCTTCTTGAACTTCTTTTGGTGTACATTTTATGCTAGAATGATATCTTTCATTATAGTTTCTAATTGCACGTTGAATCAATTGCTGTATGGGTAAATTTTTGTAGATTTGATATAAAATCCTAAATTTTTCTGCAAGTGTGTTGTGAAATCTCTCTATATCGGCATTCCCAGTGTGACTGTTGGGTTTGGTTAAATGCAATTCAATCCCTTGCTCTGTTAGAAACTCTTTTAACCTTAATGTGTTAAACTCATTGTCTGCTATAATTTTTTCTGGTTTTCCAATTTTAGTTATATGTTCTTCTAATTTTTCTATTAAAGTTATGTGATTTCTATTACTCAGTGGATACCCAGTTCCAAATTTAGAAAACTTATCTATTGCTGTTAAAAAGTGAAATCCTTTGATTACGTAGGTATCAATATGTATAACTTGGTTTTTGTCTGATGGGGTTTCTGTTAAGTAAAATTTATTTTTAATTGGGTGCCTTTCATACTTTACTTGTTGGCAAATGTCGCATTGATTTATTACTACTTGGATTAATTCCATAAGTTTTGGGAAATATATTTTATATTTTATTTTATTGTACGTTTCAGTGATTCCTGAATGTAGACTTTCTCTAACATGGTAGAATGCTATTTGTTTTACTGCTTCAACCTCTGTCTCCATATCCTGTGCCCACATTGTACATTTAGTGAATGAAATTTGTTTATCGTTTGAATACATATTAATTAATTTTTCCTGTACTTCATTATAGCTGTGCTCAGATAATTCCGAAAATATCCCTATTTTTCCTTTTGAAATATATCTTCTAAAAATTTCTCCCATTTGATCAAAGTCCCTTTCTGCGATAAAAATAATTCTTTTTCCATGTATTTGTTTAAATTCCTCGATTTTGTTATTTGTCAGGATTATTTGCGTTTTGTATTTATTTACAATTTCTTCTTTTATAAAGAAATGATCGCCTAAATCTTCTTCAGCTGAGTGTACCGTTGCCATTGATACGTCGTCTTCTATATTATTAACTGATAAAATATCTATGTCTTTATCCCCTTCTTTTTCTAGAGTTATGTCTTCACTGTTTTGTATTCTACTCAAAAAATCTGCCACCCTGTTTTCTTTACCTTTTAAGTATTCAATCTCAAATTGATACTCGCCTAATTTTAATAACCACCTCTGGTGTCTGGGTGACATATCTTTTCCTCTGTATTTCGAATGTAAATATTTAATTGGCTGGTGATCGGTAGAAATTTTAAATTTTCTGCCATAAATGTAAGGCCTGAAGTAATTTACGCTCCACATTATTGCCAAAAATTCTTTATCCGTCGCAGAATAGTTCTTTTCGTGATTGTTTAATGTTCTCGAGGCATAACATACTGGGTGCCCTTCTTGTGACAATACTGCACCAATCGCGTAGTTGGATGCATCTGTCGTTAATGTAAACTGTTTTTTAAAATCAGGATAGCGTAAAATGGGATGTGTGCTAACTAATATTTTTAATTTTTCGAAGGCTTCAATGTAAGTTGGATCCTTAACATTGATTTTTGTATCCTTTTTCAGATATTTAGTAATTGGTTGCGCAATTTTGGCATAATCTTTTACGAATTTTCGATAATACCCTGTTAGACCCAAAAAGCTCTTTATTTGTTTTTCAGTTTTTGGTAACTCTAAATTTTGAATAATTTCGATTTTGTTCGGGTTAGGCTTCATTCCATCTTTTGTTAAGATGTGCCCTAAAAATTCCGTTTCCTTTTTTAAAAAATTACACTTATCAATTTGTATTTTTAGATTTTTGCTTTCGAGAACTTTAAAGATATCTCCTATTGCCTTAATGTGTTCAGTTAATGACGTACTAAATATAAGAATGTCATCTAAATAGACGACGCAGGTCTTGTTTATATGATCTCTCAAAATTTCGTTCATCAGCCGTTGGAACGTGGCTGGTGCATTTTTGAGGCCAAACGGCATTCTTATGAATTCATACAGTCCATGGGGTGTAACAAATGCCGTTTTTTCTCTATCTTCCTGTTTTACTAAGATCTGATGGTAACCTTTCGCCAGATCTAACGTAGTGAAATACTGAGCTCTACCTAGTTTGTCTAGTATAGAGTCAATATTTGGCAGTGGGAATTTATCATCTATTGTCACCTCATTAAGTTTTCTGTAATCAATAACTAACCGATACTTTTTTTCACCAGAGTTGTCCACCTTTTTCGGTACCACTATTAATGGGCTTGAGTATCTGGATTGGCTTTTTTGAATAATGCCCTGTTCTTCCATTTCTTTAATTTGTTTCCTAACCTCCATTTCATGTTGGGGTGGATATCGGTATAATTTTGAATTAATCTGCTGTTGTGTTGAAGTTTTTATTTCGTGTTGGACTTCAGTAGTGTTTGTTAATCTATCACCTTCTTTAAATAAAAGTTTATTAAATCGCTTCAAGAGTTTAGTTACTTCTCTAAATTCTTCTGCATTTAAATGGTCTAGTTTTAACCTTTCTATATCTAAATCGCTAGTTTCTAGAGAATGAATTTGTTTAAAATCGTAAGGGTTATTTAGAAAATTACACTCTTTTTTATTAAGCATTATCGTTCTTTCTTCAATATTTATTTGAGCATTCAAAAAATTTAATATGTCCATGCCTATTATGAAGTCATACATTCTACCTCTGAATGATGTTACCTTCCATCTAACCCTTGCATTGTCAGGTAAATTAAATTCGTCAGGTCCTTCTGTGTGTACTTCATAATTAATTGAGTTTTTGTTTGTTAATGTACTAAATGTTATTGGTTGTTTTAATTTAATTTTTGTAAAGTCGTTTATGTCACTACTTATTAGACTAAAGTTTGCTCCCGTGTCTACTAATGCAACGTATATTTTTTCCTCAATATTCAATTTTATTTTCGGTAGACACTCCGAGGCTGCTTCGTAAAAAAAATGGTATTATTAATTTCATTCTCATAGTTTATTTCAGGTCCTTCTGGGCTTTGCCTATCAAAGTTTAAGCGATTTTGGCTAAACCTATGATTAGGGTGTCCTGCCATTCGAGGATTATTATAACTTCTTTCAATATTATCAACCTCCATGGGTTCCGCTTGGTTTTGTCTAAATGGATTCAAACGAACTTGGTTGGAGTTTGGTCTAGGATACCCTGTTTGCTGTAACCGTTGGGAGTGCCCTGAGGGGTTATTATTTTGGAATCTGTAGCGTCCTGAATTATTAAAATGATCCCTATTATTATTTAAACCGTTTTGTTCTTCACGTCTATGAAAACTAGGGTTCTCGTTATTTTGTTCTTGATATTGTCTATTGTGATATGTCCTATTTGGATTATTAAAATTTTGTTTATTATGATATTGATTTCTATATCTTTCTTCCTTCATATATCTCTTATACTCTGGTCTTATGCACGTATCTTCAAATCTTCTTTGATTCATTATAAATAAGATGTCTTTTAATTGTTTATGTTCGTAAATTTTGTCTAGTAATGTCCCTTGTGTTACTTCTTTAATAGTGTTTACTAACAAGCTATCTATGTTTGTTAAGTCTATGCCATGTTCACCATTATAATATACAATTAATTCGTCAGTTTTATACTTAATATTTTGTATTGTAATAACTAATTCACTTACTGTATTTACTTTTAAGTTGGCAATTTGCTTATAGATTTGATGAGGCTGTGTATCCGGTCTGTACCTCAGTTTGAGTGTTTCCTTGATGAGTCTCCAATTGTCTGGTTCGGGAATATTGATTATGGCGTTTTTTGCTTCGCCTTGGATGGTTTTGTAATATATGCTTCTCACTGCTTCTTTTTTATGCCTTTCGTCTTCGAGTGTTGATATTAAGTATTCTATGCTGCTGAAGAATGAGTTAATAGACACGTCTCCTTGTCCTGTAAATATCGGAAGATGGTTGATATTTTTTAATGTTCTGTCTAGTTTGTGCTGGTCCTGCTGCTGTCTCTGTTGGAGATCTACGTAAGCTAGCCTTAATTGTTCGAGTTGTTGCTCCCTTCTCGCTAGCTGCTCCACTAGGTCAACGGGGGCCATTTCTTGTTCCATTCTTCTCTCGTCAAATCTTCTTTGTCTTGCTTGCCGAATCTTGTTGTTTGATAGTGGCTTGTCTGCAAAAAAAAATTTTTTTTTTTTTTTTCTTGCACACTTGCTGCACTTCGCAGATTTTCAGTTGAGTGTTATCACTTGTTAGCTGCGCTTTGTATTTAATATTGTGGTTCATACACCAATTTTCTTTGTGTGTATTCACTGCACTTATTTAATTTTATTTAATTTATATTCTAGAGGGTTCTCCGTCAACTTTCTGGGCTGATTAAGGAATCACAGAATTTAGTTAGGTGTTATAATTTTACGGTTTTCGTTTCACGCTCCTTTCAGTTTTACTAAAGGAGTACCGACTGCGCCAGTTTTATTATTTGTTCGGCTTAATGCGTTTTTAAAAAAGAAACAAATTGATTTCACGGAGAGACTGAACTGAATTTATTTATTGCTTAACGTAGACTGACTCTTAACAATTTTCATTTAATAAACTTAGTAGGTACTTAAAATCTTAATGCTGATTATGCGTTTTTATATTCTTAGTTTTGCAATACAGTTTTTGTGAACTGCAGTTTAATTCAGTTCACACACTTAGGTTTTTTGCTGTATCGGTTTTCGCTTTAACTGTTCTTATTTAATTTTATATATTCTTTATTTGTTCTATAAATTCCTCGAATTTATCAGGTGTAGTGTTGCTGTCTGCTTTGACATATGTGTTTGTATATGTAACTCGTGCGATGATGAGTTGTCATGAAAATTCAATTGAAAAATAAAAAACAATTTGAGGGCATGGCTGTTTGTAATTTTATGTTTTATAAATGAGTTTGTTTTTAGTAAAATTTAATACAAAAAAGTCAGATTTTAAGTTATGACAATTTTGCTTCACTAGTTTATGTGTTACTTCTTTTCACTTTGAAACAAGTGGACGTGCGTATGTTGTAATAAGAACATAAATTATGTGATACTTATGTTCAAGGATATTTAAAATTTTCATTTCTTTGTGCATTTCTGACATTGTTATAAAATAAATGGATATTTTTTTCTATTGTTACGCTTCTCATTGTACATTGATTGCGAGGACAATGCGCGTAAGGTTTCGTAACAAAATCGCATAGCTTCAACGCATTTGTATTTCTATCGCTATTGTATTTCAGGCTTTACATTGGTTGCCTTTTTATACATAGAGGGAGTTCTTAATAACTTCACACCACAATCAATACGAATAATAATTACAGAGCATCTAGATAAGCTACTTAATAGCAGATTAGTTCTATCGGACCTGGGTGCACATAGCGCTATAAGATCTGTCTCAAGAGGCGGGCCTCGAGGCGGTGTTCTCTCTCCACTCCTTTGGAATTTGGTAGTTAACGACGCGTACTGCTATCTCTTGAGTGAGATGGATGTGTAGTGGCAGCCTACGCCAATGACCTAACAATCGCAGTTAGAGGCAAGTTTCCTACTACTCTATGCGACATTATGGAAAGAACAATCTGCCAAGCCCTGTGGTCTTGGAGTAAATCCGATTAAAACAGAGCTGGTCCTATTCACCAGGAAATACAAAATTCTGCCCTTAACACCAATCATATTAAATGGGTCCATTCTGTCTCAGCTCAGCTGGAAATTAAACACAGCAGAGTGCAGGGACAAGATGGGGGTTCTCGCTCCGTATCGTTCACTGGCTGTATACTGGGGTCATTAGACCTATTCTTCTACACGTAGCCGCAATATGGTGACCTTCCTTAGACAAAGCCACATATGCATCAGCGGTGCTCTGAGAACAACACTGACTGCTGCTTTAGAGACTATACTTTATCTTCTACCACTGGACCTGGTTCGGCGATAAGACTAAGAGAACTGCGTGTATGGAAAAGTCTGACAACGAGACATTTATCCATACTTAACAATTTCAACTTCATTCCATCAAGGAGTCATTTCTGTAAGCCCTCGCTTTTCTTCGAAGGATGTTATGGTACGCTTATTGGACATACTGGGTCAATGGTGCCCCATGGAAACAAGGATGTTTATACTTCTGTACAGATAGATCAAAATTAAACGACAAAACGAGCTTGAGGTATCTCTGGCTCATAGGCTTCCTGACCACTGTAGTGTGTTTCAGGATGAAGTGATGGCAACAAGGGAGGTTACATCACGACTTTCACATAACGTTGTCTCGAAACGGTAAATTTATATTTTTTCAGACAGTCAGGCTGCGTTCAGATCGATTAAAGAAGAAGTAGCCAACAGCTTCAAGGTAGCCAAAGAATGCCGGGCTTCATTAGGTGAAATGTCGATTTTATTTCAGCATCAACCTAATATGGGTACCAGGGCAGAAAAGCATAAAAGTAAATGAAAAGGCAGACGAGCGTGCTAGAAAAGGGACTCGAGCGGCATCAGCGATGCTGAACCCACCGGGTATCCCGTTAGCGACTCCTAAGCGGCTTATCAACAATAATATTGCATCGAAAGCCTCAAGGTTTATCTGGCCGACTCTAAAATCCGGGTGATCGAGACCCCTTCTTTCACTGGCAAGGCCAGAATTAATTATTTATACAGGGTGTCCCGCAATTGAGTGCAACTATTTACGGAGCTGAAAGGTTATGTCAAGCTGAGCAAAAAATCATATGGGAGGGGGGTCTATTTTCACATTCTTAGGAGCTACAGGGTTAATTAATATTTCATGACTTTGATTCACGTTATTGTTTCTAGCAGAAAAACTAACCAACATAAAACTTATTTTGATGTTTTCTAATAAGTATAATTGTTTTAGTACAGCCAACTTTTTTCTTTTTTAAGATATGCTTATGTTGTTGGTGTCATTGAACAGAAAATGAAATAAGTTACAAAACTGATTCTAAAAAAAAACAAGTCTGCTAAGCTTGAGACAATATTTGAGACAATATACTGCCGTTCCCAGTAGACAATATTTTGGCGACAGCACAGTCGGCCAAAATGAGACAGTTCGTGCTCCAATGGTACAAGACAATGGCGAGGCTATCGTGCCTGACGAAGAGGAGAATGAGGAGAATAAAGCAAACAATGAAATACCCCGCCTGTGAGGAAGTCAAAAAAGCAAATAGATACTCAAGCAGAGAACTTCATTCTATGTTAGATGGCTGAAAGGACTTTGCTGAGTGTTTGTTCCACCTTCTGTACAACGGACACATTTAGTGTTGTGACGTACTTTGGCCTTGTTTAAACTCTTTCTATTTCTATTAAGCTCGTACGTATTGAAAAAAATGTACTTTTTCTAATCGTCGGCGGTTTTTGTGGCAGGCCCAACACTGCTTTAAATTGATATTTTGAATAAATATTCGCACAAATTTATATTTTGTTCATTTAAAGTTCGCGTTTTGAATGTGCCAAGAAATAACAATCGCAACCGTAAGGCGAACTGTTACATTCGTATTTCAAAATAGGGTGTTTGTGAAGCAAAAAAAAAGCGAAAGCGCTTTTAATAATTTGAAATTTCAAAAGCGCCATTGTATTTCCGCATCGCATGTCATAATCGGCTCCTGTTAACCTTTTGTTAACGCAGGCCAGATATTTAGCAGAGTTGATTCAATTTATTTATACTCTGGTTCTTCTATGTTGTTAAGTGTTCACTTTTCGCAAATTATTTGCATACTTGTAGGCATAGCTATTTATTAGCGTTACTGTAAATAGCAGATCTGTTAAACAAATCATTATTAAGCGTGCCTGTCGTCACCTTTTCTTTTAACTAACAGAACATTTTGTAGTGCAGAATTCAATTATGGATTTTTTATTTTAAGGTCTAAATTTACTGTTGTTTTTGTTTTCTTGAAGTGAAACTTTTTATGGCTTGGGTATTACACCATTACATGGGCGTCCGCAGGATTCTTCCGAGGTAGAGAACCATTTAGGTATTATTTTGGAATGCTCTTTAAAAAAGATGACCTATGGAATTCTATTTTCTGAGATGTTTGGTGAAAATTTTGTGAACAACGTCACAATTTTCATCGTTCTACTGTGTGGACAAAATTAAAAATTTTTGTATGATTACTTTGTTTGTTCTTAAAAAAAAATTCGATTGTATCTGAAATCCTCTTTTATGAAGGGTGTTTTTAAAATTTGCTATCCTGAAAAATACAATTTTAAATATTTAATCATGATTTTTTTTTTAAATTTTTAACCTTAAAACGCAAAATTATTGCCCCTAATAACGTCCGCGAATCGAATTTTCCAGTCGAGTCGACTCAGTTGGCGAACTTTCAATACCACTTTTATAACGATTTCTCTTTCTTGTCAAAATATGGATTACTTCATCATTGGACTTGAATTTCTTTCCTGCAAGCATTCTCTTGAGATCTGAAAACAGGAAAAAGTCACTGGGGGCTAAATCTGGAGAATAGGGTGGGTGGGTAAGCAATTCGAAGCCCAATTTATTCAATTTTGCCATCGTTTTCATCGATTTGTGACACGGTGCATTGCCTTGGTGAAGCAAAACTTTTTTCTTTTGCAAATGTGGCCGTTTCTTGGCGATTTCAGACTTCAATCGATCCAAAAGTGCACAGTAATAGTTGCTGTTAATGGTGGCTTCTTTTTGGAGATAGTCGATGAATATCATTCCTTTCGCATCCCAAAATACAGACGCCATCGCTTTACAAGTCGACTGTTGGGTCTCTCCTCGCTTTGGACACGGTTCGTCGACTTCTGTCCACTCATCTGACTGTCTTTTGGATTCTGGTGTGTAATAGTGAAGTCATGTTTCATCCATTGTCACATATCGACGATAGAATTCGATTTTATTGCGGTTTAACAGCGCCAAACACTCCTCTGAAGCATCAATTCGGTGTTGTTTTTGGTCGACTGTGAACTCACGCGGCACCCACTTTGCACAGAGCTTTCGCATACCCAAATGTTCGTGTAAAATGGTAAAAATACTATCATCTGATATCTTTACAATGTCAGCTAGCTCGTGCACCTTCAATTTGCGATCGTTCATAACCAATTTGTGGTTTTCTTTTTTATGTTTTGTGGAATATTAGTTTGATTTGGGCGTCCACTGCACTCTGCATCATTTGTGCCACGTTTAAATTCAGCAATCCACTTTTCTACCATTTGTCTCGATGGAGCAGAGTCCGCCGGATAATGTTTACCAAGCCATTGTTTGGTTTCCACTGTATTTTTTTTTCATCAAAAAGATGCTTTATCAAAACTCGAAGTTCACTTTATTTTCATTATTTTTTTTTTAAATAACAATAGTTGCACACAAAATGCTATAACTCACGAATCAATTGTCAGGGCTCTCATCATGTATGACGAGAATCGTGTGACGATATCGTTTTGATGATACTTTATCATCACGCAGCCTAAAAATATTACTATCGTCATCACCATATCGTTTTGCTTGCTTCATGTATGTCTGCCAACTGTCAAATGCTCTCGTTTTGACGATTGAATTGCACAATGGATAATTTAGTAGAGTTTGTGCTTTTTATTTGATATTAATTCATTAAATTTATAAAATTAAAATGTTTCAGAGCCGGAATTTTATTATTTTTTTGTTTGACGAAAAAGAGTTGTTACGACAACGCAGGATCCTTTGAGATACATCGGATTCTTGATGTGTGTTTACAATACTTCAGTGTACGTAGTGCTAATAATTTGTTTTGAAATAAATTTAGCTTGCGTGCTTGCGACCTAATTGTTGGCCAGCTGCGGGTGTTCATCAACAAAATTGATTAAAAAATTAATTACAATTTCCATTTGCTTAAAAATCACCGCTCTAAAATATAATTTTGAATATTCAGCAATACTTACATTTCTGCTGCAAATATCACATCCAAGCACAAAAAACAATAAAAAATTTAAGCAAATATCACTTTTACTGAACATATGTTTTTTAGTGACTTTCAAACTCTATCAAACTGAACGACAGACGAGACGACAGTGATGCGTTTATATGAAGCAAACACTTAACGATATCGTCGTATAGTATCGTTTGGACGATTACCGTTTTTAAATTTACGTGATGAGAGCCCAGATTGTTTTCAAATTTTTATACGTATCGTTTGAAGGTTGGTACTAAATAAAAATCATATGGAAAAAATCTAGTAACGCCATCTATATGTCATTCTATGGACTTTTTGAACGTACTGTTATATTGATATTTTTATTACTATTTTTTTTAAAATAAGGAGTTTACCCCTTTCTAAGCTTATCTTAAACGTTCTCGTGGATTACCTACTTTAATGAACTCATTTTTCCCTACATACCAGTTGATGCTCGACTTTTTTTAAAATTGCATTTGTGTGATTTGAATATTCTAGAATGTTCAGATAAAGCAATACCCTAAAGATATGAGGCGTAGAGGCTTGAAAGTTCAACCCTAAGGCCTTTTCCACACTTGGTCAACGCAACTCCAACTTAAGTTGCTAGCCTGTGTATTTATACCGAAACCTTCAGATTAAGCAACTTGCACGCAACAAGTTCTCGACACGCTTTCAACTTGTTCAACGCAACGCGGCTTTCCGCAATTTTCATCGGCGGCTTGTTGCATCAGTTTGCTTGTTTTGTGAATTCAATTATTTGTAGTACAGTACGCTTTATATTAATCAAGGTGAATAACATGCAATAATAATAGAGTTCAGCTACTACAGCTTGATCGCACTTCCTCAGCATTAACCCATCTAAAGCCACTACCCAGTAAACATTGAAAAAAAAAAATATCAATGTTATGGATACCCGTGACCACAAACAAGTTAATGTGGGAAAAATTTACCCACCAATAAATGGGTTGGACTCAGGGACAACACAAGACGTAACAACTAACCATCCGTATACATAGATCTAATTACTTACTTACTTACTTAGGTGGTCGTAACAATCCGTGTCCGGGTTTCAACCGACCTCATCAGCTCTCGCCAAGCGCCTCTGCTTTGCGCGCGCCTTCTCCAATCGGATACACCAAGTGCGGTTAGGGCTTCCTCAGCCTGGTCCATCCATCGGAGGCATGGTCTCCCTCGTCGTCGTTGACCAGCAACCCTCGCCTCGAGCACCTAGTCGCTGCACAGTTATACGCCGGACTACGTCAATGTCATCGTAGAGCTCATACAGCTCGAGGTTCATTCGGATGCGATAGTCATCGCCGACTCGAACAGGACCGAAGATTTTGCGAAGAACTTTTCTCTCGAACACCCCCAGAGCGGCTGCGTCAGCTTGCGAAACTACCCATGCCTCAGCGCCATAAAGCAGCACAGGTAGAACGAGCGTCTTGTAGAGTGTTAGTTTTGTCGATCGAGAGAGGGCTCTGGAACTTAGTTGCTTACTGAGCCCGTAGTAGCACCTATTAGCAATTATTGTTCTTCGCTTTATCTCCAGGCTGATTTCGTTTTTGGTATTAATGGCGGTGCCAAGGTAAACGAACTCCTTGACTACTTCAAAGTTATAGCTGCCGGATGAAACGTGGGAGTCTAAACGCCGAGCTCCCTTATTTGTAGACAGCATATATTTTGTTTTGCCCTCATTTATCGTCAAACCCACTTTGGCTGATTCCTTTTCGATAGCGGCGAAAGCAGCGGTAACATCTCTCTTGGTTCTACCGACAATATCAATATCATCAGCGTACGCAAGGAGCTGGACGCCTTTATAGAAAATGGTGCCATTACGATGCACACCGGCCTTTCGTACGATCCCCTCCATGATTATGTTAAAGAGATCGCAAGACAGTGGATCGCCTTGCCTGAAACCTCTTTCGGTATTGAAGGTTTCGGAGAGGTCATTTCCTACCTTGACGGAGCTGCGTGTGTTGCTCAACGTCATTCTGCAAAGTCTGATCAACTTTGCAGGTATACCGAACTCAGACATTGTTGCGTATAGGCAATCCCTTCTCAGGCTATCGAACGCTGCTTTAAAATCGACAAAGAGATGGTGTGTGTCAATTTGATTTTCGTGGGTTTTCTCCAGGATTTGTCGTAGCGTGAAAATCTGGTCTATGGTGGACTTACCAGGTCGAAAGCCACACTGATAAGGTCCAATCAGTGTTTTTGTAATCGGCTTTAATCTTTCACACAGTACGCTTGAGAGAACCTTATATGCGATGGAAATAAGACTGATACCTCTATAACTTGCGCAGATTGTTGGGTCTGCTTTCTTAAGTATAGGGCACAGTACGCTGAGGTTCCAATCGTCGGGCATGCTTTCTTCTAGCCATATTTTGCTGATGAGCTGATGCATGCGCCTTATCAATTCATCGCTGCCGGTTTTAAACAATTCAGCTGACAGGCCGTCAGCACCCGCTGCTTTGTTGTTTTTGAGTCGTTGGATAGCAACTCGAACCTGTTCATGGCTAGGTGGTGGTACTTCCACTCCGTCATTGTTGATTGGTAGCTCTGAACTGCGCTCTCCATGGGTGGCATTGGTAGAATCGTCGCCAGTAAGTAAATTGGAGAAGTGCCGTCTCTACAATCTCAGCACACACTGCGTATCCATATTCAGATCTCCATTTTCGTCTCTACAAGTGGATGCTCCGGGCTTGAAACCTTGGGTTAGACGCTTAACCTGTTGATAGAATTTTCGTGCATCCTTCTTGCCCTGGTATACCTCTAGTTCCTCACGCTCACTCTTTTCCTGCTCTCTTTTCTTGCGTCTGAAAAGGCGCCTCTCTTCCTTCCTCTTTTCGCGGTAGTTTTCTCGCACGGCTCGCGTTGCAGCTGACTGCAGCGTTTTTCTATATGCGGCGTTTTTTACTGCGGTCGCAATGCGACACTCCTGATCATACCATTGGTTCCGAGGTTGTGGGCGCCGGAAACCAATGACTTCTTCAGCGGCAGCGCGCATGGAGTGGGATATATGCGCCCAAAGTCCTCCGGCGTCGTCGGGTCCAGAGGTTGGTTGGTTGAGCTTAACCGAGAGTTGAGCGGAGTAGGCTTCGACAGTCTGTTGTAATTGCAGCTTAGCGACATCTAGCTTTCGTTGCATTCCTGTGCGTATGTTCTTCGCATTGCATAATCGCATGCGGATCTTGGCTGCAACAAGATAATGGTCGGAGTCAATGTTGACCCCCCGAAATGTACGCACATCTAGAATACTAGAGGCATGCCTTCCGTCGATTACAACATGATCAATTTGGTTTCGCGTTTTTTGATCCGGGGACAGCCAGGTGGCCTTGTGGATGTCGAGGTGCTTAAATCTGGTGCTACTAACTACCATGTTTCGCGCCGCGGCGAAGTCGATCAGTCTTAGACCGTTGTTCGTGGAGGTCTCATGAAGACTGAACTGACCGACAGTGGGGCCAAAGATGCCTTCCCTTCCGACTTTCGCATTAAAATCGCCGAGGACAATTTTCACGTCATGGACCGGAAGGTGGTCGTATACGTCCTCAAGACTAGCGTAGAAAGCGTCTTTGACGGCTTCGTCCTTTTCCTCCGTCGGGGCGTGCGCGCAAATAAGGCTGATGGAAAAAAATTTTGCCTTGATGCGGATCGTGGCCAATCTTTCGTTGACAGGTGTGAACCGGGAAACAAGGTGGCATAGTTTCCGGCTAACAACGAATCCACATCCAAATTCGCGCCTCTCCGCATGGCAGCTGTAGTAGATATCACAGTGTGCTTGTTTAGAGCAGCCTTGCCCTTTCCATCGCATTTCCTGGATGGCGGTGATGTCAGCCTTTATTGTTTTGAGGGCTTCCGCCAGTTGGATAATGGCACCTTCCCTATAAAGGGTTCGGACATCCCAGGTGCATATCCGTAAATCATTGTCCGTTTTTCGTTTGCGGTGGTCGTCAACGTAATTGGGGTTCTTATCCGAGGCTGGTTTAGTTTTCATTGGGCAGTAGTAATGTGGTGGGACCCAAACCCTGCGCACATTCCATGTTTAAGGTCTATGGAGTGACCCGCCGCTTAAATTAGCCGTTAAACTGACGGATGCCAGTTTGCCGTTGCCCAGGGAACACCACGTGGGGGTTTGAGTCGACTTGAGACGATTTCGACATGGATAATGCTGGCCTCGCCAGGTTGAGGCGGTCAGACACGTTGCCATGTGAAGGTTCGCCCCCTGTTCCCCTAGATCTAATTACACAACTAATTTTAATCTACTTTTGAGTTGACCTTTTGACAAATTAACATCAAAAAAGCTACAATTGTTAACAAAGGAAATCATGCGACTTAAAGGAGCAGTAGCCATATAATTTGTTCTACTAAATGGCAAATAAATTAAGTTGTTAGCGTTTCTACTGCTTCTACGGTTAGTGTTAAAATTTATGTGAGAAAGAAGTTCTGGAGAATCGAATACACCTGTAATGAGCTGGTGTAAATATACGATATCTGCCGATTTCCTTCGATCACCTAAAGACTGCATTTTTAATAGTTTTAAACGATCCTCATAAGGAGGAAGGTCTAATATGTCAGTTCCACTTAAGCCCCTTAGAGCAAACTGAACAAAACGTTTTTGGATTCTTTCTATTCGATCAACATGCACATTGTAACTTGGGGACCAAACTTGACTTGCATACTCTAAGTGAGGACGCACGATTGCATAATACAACGTTGTAGTTGTAATCATGCTATTAAATTCTTTGGCCCAGCGTTTTACAAAACCAAGCATTGAAGATGCTTTTTTACAAATATTATCAATATGAATGTTAAACGACAGCTTAGAATCCATGCATATACCTAGGTCTTTGACGGTGTCTACACGACTCAAGGCAGTATCTTTAATCTTATAATCAAAAATAAAATTATTCCTTTTTCGCGAAAAGGTCATAGTTTGGCATTTATCTGGATTTAAAAAACTTTTATTATTTTTAGAACACCAAATTTCAAAGGATTTTAGATCAGACTGGAGTAGATCTGAATTATCTCTAGAATTAATCGTTTGCATATTTTCATATCATCGGCATAAATAAGCAGATGAGAGTGTTTAATGACGTGAGTTACATCATTGATAGCTAAAATAAACAGAAGAGGACCAAGGTGACTACCCTGAGGAACACCTGATCCAGCAATAAATTCAGAAGACAATGCGCCTCGGAAACGTATTTAATTAGATCGCTCCACCAAATACGATTTAATCCAGTTCACAAAATATTGTGGAAATCCCATTAACTCAAGTTTAAATAAGATTAGATTGTGTGGTAGCTTATCAAATGCCTTACTAAAGTCAGTGTAAACACAATCGACCTGGTTACCAGAATCAATAGAATTTAAGTAGAATGTTGTAAAATCGATAGGCCTATCGCTAGCCTATAGTTACTGACATCGTTCCTGCAACCCTTTTTAAAAATAGGACTTATAAATGATTTTTTCCAAAAAAGTGGAAAATAACTTTCGTTAATAGATTTATTGAATAATAAAGAAAGTGGTTGACTCAAAACGGAACCGCATTGTGTTAACACTGCGGCAGGAACACCGTCAGGTCCAGCACCAAACTCCTCATCGATTGATCTAATATACATTAAAATATCCTCTGGAGTGAAGGATATATGTTCCAAAGAAACTCTGGGTTCGGAATTCATATATTCAAAGTACTCTCCATCAGGACTAAAAGAATCTGAACAGAATGATTCTTTAAAAATATTGGCGAATAGGCCACAAATTTTGACGGGATTGTCAGTAAATCCCTCAGGAGATCTAAATGAAGAAGGAAATCCATCAGATTTCTTCTTTGTGTTTACGAATCCCCAAAATTTCTTTGGATCTGTCAATATTCTCAGCTTAACATTATCTAAATATTCGTGATATAATGTAGCTGAGCTATTTTCAAATTCCAGAAACAAACGTTTGTAAGTTTCTAGGTCGTTTGAGCCTAAGCTACAGATGTATTTCTTCCATGCCCTATTCCTGTTGTTGCGAAGAGTCTTTAAATCCTTTGTGTACCAAAAATTAATAAGTTCCTTTTTTCATTAATAGAATCTAGAAGAAGAAGAAATAGTTTGCAGTATAAATGAGCAAGTGTTAAATATTAAATTAGTATAAGAAGTCGAAAAACATGAATTATTATATAATTACACATGTTGCACTACTTTTGAAGCAAGTCTGAAAGCATTCGGTTAATAGTTGCATTGCTTTTCAACTTTTTACGCTGTTGCGTTGAAGTTGCGTTGGATTTGCGTTGACCAAGTGTGGAAAAGGACTAAAAGTCAAATATTGGCATATAAAATATAAAAAATGTCGTGTATTTTTTTGAGAATTTAAAGACTTGTAGGTCTTTTATAAACGAATTCTATTTAGTCAAGACATTTTTGACATAAACTCTATTTAAGCATTAATTTTCTTTATAAACAATTTATTATTCTATTATTATAATAATAGCTATTCAGATATTATAGAATAATTAAACAATTATCCTGTTTCAAAAATATTTTCGTGATTTATTCAAATGCTTAAGACTCGATAGTTGACTCGATTGAAGTAATTTTTTTTTCTTATAACGTATTACATACATTTGAATTGAACCATAAAGCTTGTTTTAATCTTTTAAGAATTTTCAAACAACATGGTTCAACTGAAATTTTTGTAATACGTTATACGAAAAAAAATCTAGTTGAATTGAGTCAACTTAAGTTGAGTTGTTATACATAATAGGGGCCCAAATTAATTTGTTCTTTTTGTTTGACTTAATGAATTCTAAATTTTAAAATTTTTGCATGGTCATTTAACATCTATAATAAAAAATATACATTTTTTTTTGGCTAAGTTCTAGGGTGGAGCAACTGCCCTTCCGTTTTTCCCTCTGCGAACGCCCTTGGTTGCATTCCAAAATCGAATTTTGCTTTGTCATAAGCAAACATTTCTATGGTTACAAGCCAAAAAATGATAAGTTTCACAATCTATTTCCTTGTGCAACCGAAACTAGAACTTCCAGATACTTGAAATGATATTTTAAAACATTAAATTTATACATACATAAGAATTCAAGCATTCTTATTAAAAGATTATGAAAAATTTGTTTTAAATATATTTTTTTTATTACTAAATTTCATTTGAATATTTGAATCTCTATTATTTGAAATAAGAATATACGCACTACTT
Source organism: Coremacera marginata (assembly GCA_914767935.1). Classification (NCBI taxonomy): domain Eukaryota; kingdom Metazoa; phylum Arthropoda; class Insecta; order Diptera; family Sciomyzidae; genus Coremacera; species Coremacera marginata. The sequence goes on from OU612047.1 coordinate 127,771,830, forward strand.
ATGTCAGAGTTTTAATAAAATGCATACAATAAATTTTTTTGTCTTCTAATAAAATTTCGACTTGATTATTGTAAGAATTCCCTAAAGGCAGAAAAGTGCTTTAACATTAAAAAAATTTTGATTTTTAAACAATATCTATATAAAAAAAAGTGGAAAAATACTAAATACTCTTTGGTATTTTAAATGCATGCTTTTAAAGCCTACAAAGCTATAAACAGTACAACGATCTACTTTTCAGTTTTGTTGTCTCGAATAATAATACAATAGATAGATAGATAGATAGATCCATTAACCGTGTATTTCAGCGGTGGCACGCGGTTCGCCATTTTCCACATTAATATAATTTTCCTGCACATCTTTAACCATGAAATCGACCAAATTATCCAGATCGTATTTATGTTGCCAATTCCAGTCACGTCGTGCTTCTGAATCGTCAAGAACCTCAGGCCAGGAATCGGCAATAATTTGACGACCATCCGGTTGATAGGTTACTTCCAAGTTGGGTACATAATTGCTCAGTTTGTGGACAAGTTCTTCGGGTGTAAAGGACATGGCAGTGACATTGTAGACGCGACGTTTTAATTGCTCCTTTGGTGCATTCATAATTTCAACCAATGATCTATTGAAATAAAGTAGGTATTATTGTAAAAGAAAAATATCACTTAACGAATGTTTAATTATTTTCTTACCTTAAACAATCTTCAATATACATCATGGGCAGTCGTGTGTCTGGTCTAAGGTAACAGTTGTAGTGGCCGGTTTTAAGGGCCTCATGGAAAATGGCAACGGCGTAATCTGTATAAAAGAACAATTTTTACAGAAATTATTTGAAAATAGCAGTCAATTATTGATCACTTAAAAGTAATACCTAAATACAATACGATAACTTGCGGGATCTATTCTTTTTGTACTCTTTTTTTATTTGTTATTTTATGACTGATTCCCACCCTACCTGGAGGTGAAGTGTACTTTTTAAATTAAGCCATTATTTTAGTTCTCTTAGAATTTCTATGCATATAAAAGAAGAGAATAACGCCCAAATGGTTTGGAAATAAAGCCGGAAAGAGAATGGAAATTACGCCCGAAATTCAGCAGTTTTTCGGGTTTTATTTCCAAATTGTTCGGGCATAATTTCCGTGATCCAGATTCAAAGTAAGATTATCAAAGTATAAAAGAGCAGACTTGAGTAGTATATGAATGTTCCCTCTCCTGTGAAAATATCTGCAAAGATTTCCTTAATTTTATTTGTTTTTGATGTTATTCCATGAACTAGGGGGGTCCATAGACATTATGTTCGGATAAGTTTCAAATTAAGTTTTTTTTTTTTATGACAAAATGATTTGCCTCTTTACGTAATGTTGTTTTTTTATCTTCCGTACAAAGGCAAACCATTTTATCATAACGAATTTGAAATTTCTTAACTTTTCGATAAACAAAAATTCAGGCGTTTTCCCCTATTTAAATTTGGCAAAAATGTTCGATCTTTTCCGGGTCAAAAAAAATAACCGAAATTTATTGGCATAAGCTCCCGAAAAAAGTACGTAGTCGTCAGAAGTTTGGGCGATTTTTTCCTAGGAATCAATGCCCGATTTTGTATGGAAAATTTTCCGCTTTTTTGGCAATTTTTTCGGGCGTAAGTTCTGGGAGCCGATTGTTAGCTATCTTTGATTTAGTTAATAAATAGGAATATCTGGAGAACGAAAAAAAAAATTATATTTTAGTGAGCAAGAAAAGGTATGCTAACCGCGAAGGGGAGTAAAGGGGGTGATGGATCACCCTCGACCGATTTTTTTAGATTATTTGCAATTTTTTAAAAACATGATCATTGAGTGGTAATAACAAAAAAAGAGTTATAATTACCATTTCACTAGTAGTCAATGTGAACATCACTTGTTAAAAACAAAAAGTGGAATTGCGCCCAAAACAAGTAGGTGATTTTTTTGTATGAAAAAACTCAAAAGCATAAAGCAATATTTCGTTTAAAAATGTGCAAAATCACCCAATTTTTTCGGTGATTTTTCATTTGAAAAATACCCCAATATTTTATGGAAAAATGTGTGGTGATTTTTTATTTTATTATGTTATTTTTTTATTGTTTGTATTTTATTTGAAGGCGATATTTCCTATTGCCTTTTAAATTGTTCTCAGTAAAGCAAGTTCTGTTATGTACAGTCATGGTCCCAGTCAATATGGTATAAATAGCATACTTTTTAGTAATTTCAACAAGTTTAGTTTATTTCCCAAGTTTAGTTTAGATGAAAACAGCGCAACCTAAAGGGAAATGAATCCATTTTATCCTTATTGCCGATCGGTGTTCATACTCCACGCTAAGAAAATAATGCCAATAACGTCTCTCTACACCCTGATGAACAGCTTTAGTGACGTATTTCAAATTCTTATTGCAAAATTCTATAGTTTCAATTTATTTCTAAAAAGTAGTTTATTGAGCACAAAAGTAGTTTTGTCAAGAGAAAAAGAGTTAGTCTGAAACCCTTGCGAATAAAATGAAATGCAACACAACATTTGTAATGAAAAATTTAAAATCTGTGTTTGTTTATTGTGTTGTGGTTGTTTTTCAAAATATTTTATATATAAAATGGCAATTTCGTGGACAATGGAGCTTTACAAAAGTTTTTATAAATGAGTTTGAAAGTAAACCATCTCTGTGGGACATTCGACATGCTTCCTATCCTGTGAAGGGCAAAAGAGGAATTAGCCCTTAATGTTAGTCACATATCAATGCTACAACATTCCCCTGACATAACATTAAAGCAAATATGGATGAAAATAAATAGCATCAGATCCCAATACTACACCAAATCCTAAATATAGTGAAAACACACAAAAAATCATCTGTGAGCAGCAGGCAGAAATCAAAATTTTCAGAGAGAGTAAAAGAGAAGAACAAATCCCTATATACTTCAATCATTTGATTGAGGTGTGCACACCTACTATAGGCGATTTTCTTTTGTATATCTGAGCCATAGAAATAAGAGATAAGGAAGTGGTGTTCTCGTATAAAAGTGAGGCATTTCTCTTACTAGTGAATGTTTACACTAATACAGAAATATTCACTCAGGGCCGTATTCGGCTGTTGCGTATAGCTAGGCGCCATTTTTCTGATTGGAATTTCATATGAAATGTTAAGTATTGCATATGTATGTAAAAAATTAAGTCAATGATTTATGATATATACATTTATTACATAATAACTAAATATTACAAAAATAATTCTTTGTTTTACATTTATATAAGAAATTTGATATTCATGCAACTACATATATAATAAACTAATAGCCCTTAAATAGCCCTTATATATAGCTTATTGCCTAACAATAACAACAACAATAGTAATCAAAAGCTTATAACATGAAAAATATCAACACAATAAAAAACTAACATTATTGCATCAAGATTATTAGGCGCAGACTTAAGTGACATTAGTACGGACACTGTTTTTCACCTAGACTCTTTGAACGACAGTTTTTGTATATTACCAGACCCCTGTCATATGGTTAAGCTTATGGTTAAGGAACTCTTTAGCAGATATCAAACAGTTTAGAAATTCTGACAACAAAGCTATTAAGTGGCACTATCTTCAGAGGCTTGTAGAGCTACAAGAAAGAGAAGAATTGCATTAAGGAAGAAAAATTAGAAGAGCAGAAAATGAAAGTCAGGCTTGCCGTGCAAGCTCTTCAAATCTGTAGCTGATGCATTAGATTTTTGTAGAGATGTCCTTTTTTTACAAGAATTCCAAGACAGTGAAGCTACAGTTGAATTTATTAGGCAAATGAATGATGTCTTCGATATACTGAATAGTAGAAGTATTCGAAAATTTGGTTTTCAAAAGGCGCTTTGCGAAGAAAATATAGATAGTTTGATTTAATTTTCCAAAAATGTTGTTGCCTATATAAGCAAGCTTCACACAGTTGATGGGCAGTTGCTTATACTACACAAAAGAAAAACAGGGTTCTTAGGTATCATAACTTGCTTAATTAATATTGGGGTAATTTATGAAAGGTTTATAGCTAATAAAATGTTGGTATATATCCCTTTCTATAAGCTTAATCAGTACCATATTGAATTATTATTTAGTTCAATTTGATCGCATTTAGACCGAAACGATAATCCATCCGTTAATCAGTTTCAATCCGATTATAAAAATATAATAATCAGATATAGAATTAGAGAAGCGGGCGTAGGTAATTGTTTAAATTTATAAAATGTTGCTATTTTAAATATAAGTTCCACTTATCCTGTTAAAAACGATAATTTAAATAATGCAAATAGCGAAGTTGAAAATACGAGTAGTATTGATTACGGAAGTTGGTCATTCTTACACGATCATAATTATTTTTCTGATCTAAGCATTTTGACAGAGTACACTACTCACGTGTGTAGTGATTTCAACACATTCTAGTGTTCTTGTAGTTGGTTTTCGTTCCATTTCTAATACATTCTCCCTAGGTTGCATTATCTGAACATTTTGTAAAATTTTAAAATATTCTTTATTTGAACATTTAATTTCATCTCATTCTGCAACCAAATTTTTACTGCATGTAGGAACTGGATCAATTTGTCTAAATAATTATTTCATATATAATAACTTCACAAAAATCAAAAAAATTAATCAATCTGAAAATCTGAAAATTAAACAAATAACTTAATACGAAAATATTTCCCATTTAAGACAATGCGCCCTTTAAATATGTGCCACCATGAAAAATTAATGCGCCCTTGAAAAATGAATGCGCCCTTGTAGTACGTTTTGTGTTTTGACGTTTTCGATCTCGCAAAAACGGCGCGAAGTTAACTGATTTCAATAAATGCTTTTTCTCTAATTGCTGATTAGAAATTTGTGAATTTCTATTTGGAAAACTGTTTCCTGCAACCAATTTAGTTTTTAAAGTTATTTTCTTAAAAAAATTCTAACCATTTGAACACAATTGCAAAATACTTACTTGTGAAATGAAACCAGCTTTTCCTTCAGTCTCTGGACACTTAAATAATTGTTCACAACACAACGCATAATTAAAATGTTCTTTGTTGCATTGAATTTATAAATTCAATATATTTTAGCAATTATAATCGCTTTTTATTTAATTTTTTAAATGTTTTGCTCGGGCACTTTGTTTGTCACTGTCAGACTGTCAGAACTGTCAGAAAAAAATCAGAAAAAAAGCCGCAGTACACGTACACTGTGTGTGTGAGAAACACAATTTCCTTATATTTTATTTCTTTGCTTTGATCTGAGCTGAGCAACAACTGTCAAAAAGAGATCTGCGCTTCTTTTGTACCTCTGACGCAGCTGTGTTCAATATATGCGTTTCTTTTCATGTCAGGCTTCAGCCTGAGTGTTGCTCAGATGCTGTTGACGAGCTCAGAAAATTTTAGCTGAGCACAAAGCTCAAGTTTGAAATCAAAAAATCGAAATAAAAGAAGCAAGAAATGGCGGGCACCAGTCCAGAAGATAGTATTTTTATAAAATTTAGTGAATTTTAATGAAATTGACAGCAGAGATACAAAGCAGAGACAAGCTTTCACACAAAATGTTTCATTACCAAATCAGACCAATATTTGTTTGATCTGATGTTGTCAGCTCAGGTTATGGTCGGTTTGATCAGTATCTGCTCAGTTCTGTGGTCGGATGTTCTAAAGAAAATCGCCTTATATAATCTTCTAGCTGTCGTTTAAATAAAAATTTTCCATCAATCTTTGTTTTCCATAAAAAAAAAAAAACAAAAATTCAATGACAATTTCTCCGTCTTCATCTGTTTAACAATTTGATAATATCTAATTGAGTTGAACAGCTATTATGCGCCCAATTGAACAAATTTTGCTTGGCTTGACTCTTGCATAAATTATGCTAATAATGTATAAGAAACCTAGTTGCACAGTTTAACTCGGTTTGTTTTAAACTTTCTATCATTTTTCATATGAATTTAATATAGAGTGTAGCTCAATATAATGCTAAAATTATGTGAGTAAAAATAATGTAACGGTTGAAAAATTTTAACCGCTCATAATAGTTGATTGCTCTTGTATTGCAGACATGTGTATATAAATAAAGCTGCGCTTGATTTATTCCTAAAGTAGAACGAAGACTGGAACAATGTGAGAAAAACTAAGGTTAACCCAGCAAGTAATCACTTGCAAGTAGAGAATATATTTTGTCTTCGAAAAAGTTCAAAATTTGCTGCAAGTTGCTTCAGCGTCCACATATGCAAGTGCAAGTTCATTTAAAAATATCATCGAATGCGAAGGTTCTCCCTGCAATTGCAGTATTGCTTGAAATGAAGAAGTTAGAAAACGAGGAAAACATGTAATTAATGCTGCTTCTTGTATAAACTTTAGGAAATCCTGGAAAAATTCATAAAAGCACATCAAAAACATCACTTTTATCCCCTTTTCTGACATTTACTTGCGGCAAGTGAACAAATTCACTGCCTAGTAAATTTCCTTGCAAGTAGCGCTGTAAGTACCCTGTAGGAAAATCAACTAATTTAAAAGTAGTTGAAAAAGTAGTTTTTTGTCAACCACAACTAGTTGAAATTCTGACTTTTTTCCATAGAACGAACTAACTTATTTTGTATGGTGATGTCCGCTAAATAAGTCAATTGACTTTCGTCTGCATATATTTTCAACTACTTGTTAAATTAGTTAAATTTAAACTATTTTTTTAATTTCTTTAAAATAACCTATTGAAAACTATTTAATATTCTACTTACTGAAGATGAATTTAAAAGCATAAACATTTTAAATTTCTTTACACCAAAGAGATCATTTATTTGAATGTTATTTTTATTATGTAAAATACATAAATACATAAATCATGCCAAAAAATCATGTCTGGTCGACACAAATAAATTCTGAAATATAAAATCTGAAAGCAAAATGTAAACAAAGTTAAAAGTGATCAGAGTTTTTTAATGGAAAATTGTGAAATGTCGTTCTTTGTGGTGTTTTAATTGATTTTAAAATAATTCAAAAGTGATTCATGCCAAACATCGTTGCCAGTTAATTCAAAAAAGGACTAGTAATTACATTCAAGGAGCGCAACAGAAGTACGCTGCGAGGGTAGATATAATTTCATTATTCCTTTCTTCATTGGACTATTTCTGCTTCCAACAGGTGATAGTTTCAGAAGCTGGAGGAACTCTGCGCTTATACGAGTATGTGAGCATGCATACCACGGAAGCAGTTTCCAAAAACGGGCATGCCACCGCCCGGGTACATGAGCGAAGGTGCCGATCCAATTGATCGGAATTGTGTGGATACTGCGCCTGTTATTTAACACGAGCCAGCTTTTTGATGCTTCATTTCAAAATATGAGCTAAACAAGAGTGTCAGCGGGATTTTCCACGCTTTGCAACCATCAATCATGGTCGATGGACACACCGATATTTTGCTTAGTGCTTCTTTTAAGTGTCAATCGCAATGAAGTGATGAAACAGACTCGACGCTACGTAGGGAAAGGCGTGCGTCTTTACTATTGAAGTGATGAGGTGTTTGCTGAATGGTTAAGCAATGCATCAATTACCGTACAGAGTCCAAATTGTGGAATGTTTGCTAAACACTACCAGTTTCTAATTTGAATTTCTTAAATAATAAAGAATTTTTAATCGTTTCACAGGGTTTTGAGGCAGTTTATCAGTTTTAAAGTGTGTTTACCACGTCTGTCTTGCAGCTCAATGTCGTAAATAAAATAATATGTCTTTTCGGAACAAAATTTTAGTGAAAGTTAATAATATTTAATGAAATAACATGGTTAAATATACACAAACTTGTAATTTAATAAAAATTTGCAATTAAAACATGTCAAAATCAGAGTAGTTGCCGCTTTAATGTAATTCAAAATAGTTTATCAACCACTTGCTTTTAAGTAGTATTTCAATTACTTCATATATAATGCAATTCAGACTTGAAGTGGATGCCGCCTTAATATAATTCAAAGTACTTCATATACTAGTTTATTTAAAACTAGTTTTTTAATTAGTTGTTTTTAAAAACAAGTTAATTTGTTCCTATAGGGTAGGCTGTTAATCCGAAAATGTGAGTGTGTTAGTGAAAATGTTTAGATGTATTGAGTTTTTCGAACTTACACTTGCACGTGTGGACGCTGCCTAAGGAAAATATTGTAAAAGCGTTCTATTGATATATACCAGGACCGTAGCCAAAGAGGGATATGAGAAAGTATGAAAAAAATAATAGGAAAAGACAATGATATAAATTTACTAGAAGAAAACCAGTCAACATTTGGAAGACAAATTGTTCGGCTTTCGCCGGGGCGAAGCGAAAGCGATACTTTTGGAATATATTTAGGCGAGATTCCTCTTGCGCGAAAAGGAATCATGTTTTCAAAATCAAAACACCATTTTAACCCTTCAAGGGGTTTAATCAAAAGGGTTTAACCTTTTTTTCGTCTAGGCGAAAAAAAAGCGATATCATTGAGGTATTTTAAAAATTTCTGCTCATTTTCTGCTCTTCAGTAAGAATCATTTTTGCTCTTCTAGAAGATTTCGCCACGATGGACTTTTTTCTCCCACGAGAGAGCAGAAAGCGATAAAATAGCGAGCTCGCCGGCGAAAAATTGTGCTTGAAGAAGATTCGGGAACAAAAAAAGTTCCCACCTGGCACAAAATTCGATATCGAAAACTGAAAAATTAACGAATATTTCGCGATAAGTATCGAATTCAATATCGATTAAATTCGAAAAAAATACGTTTGGCGGACGTAGCAATTATGTTTCGAAAAATTATTCGTTTACGATTCCAAAGCGATTGTACTTCAACACAGATGCAAAGAAAAATATTTTTTCCTCTAAGGTGGATACTTTCGGATACCTTTTTTGGCACTTTCAGACTTACTTTTATTATAACTGAAGCGATAACACTGGTATGAAATAACTTTCGATTTTTGATCGCCATTTAGGAAAAAATACGAAATTTTTCTTCATATTTTTCGTTGCAAACGAACTATCGCTGTAAACAAGATATGGGCGCAAATCCCAGCGTGTCGGACGTTTCATTTGGACGTTTCTTTTAAACATTTTTCAGACGCTCCAGAGATATATTTGGGATAAGAGGATATTATCGAAAAGCTATCTATTGGTATAATAAAAAAAAATAAAACAATTTTTATTCAACTCAAATTTATAACAAAATTTTTATTTTAATCATGCGTTCGGACGTTTCACGAAACAGAAGTCATTTTGGAACTAAGTTCATACTATGCCTAGGGGATTTGATAAATAAATCTGTAAGTAGATATCAGTAAAAAATAAAAAGCAAGGATATGGACATTTTTCCAAGCAAACCCGTTTTCTTTTAAAACTATTCGTGAATCTGCCTATTTTTAAATGGCCATAAGCGAGATGACAAGTACTATGTTTTTGATTTTTATCTTTTATTTTTTGTGAAATGGTACAAATTGAGAATTTTTAGTTGTCGTTTAATTGTCGAAAAGTAAAAATTTCACTAACATTTTTATAAACAGGAGAACCAAGAAATGATAGTTTTTATATTTGTTTTCTTTTTGGCTACCTTACGTCTCTATTGATCCCTAGCTTGTGTACAAGTATATGGACCTATGTGAAGCCTAGTTCGAGTTATCGTTAAAGGCCAAAATATAACTTTTCTCGAAAACGATGTCGACAATTTGACTTTTATTCAAAATAAAATATTTTAAAATCTTTAAGAATTGAAATGTTCCATTTTCTCATAAATATTTGATATCATGACTGATAAAACCATCCAATTACCAAAAACAATATTATACTTATAAATTTTTTTGAGAAAAGTCATATTTCAATTTCAGATTATTTTTCAAAACCCGTGGTTCGAAAACTGGACTTTGCACAGAACCAATATCTTATAGCCAATAATTTTTTTTTACTTTATCACATCAAAATAAGACTATTTTTTAAAACCATTACTCAGCTAGATACATTTTTATAAAAAGAACTAGAAAATTGAAAAAAAACTAAAATTTTTTCAGCTTCTAAATTGTTTTTAAAAATGCCGAAGCTTAAAACAATTTAATTTCTAATTTTTTTATGAAAATTTGGTAGAATGATGATTTGAAAAATCATCAAATCAGCATAGAATTGCACTCTATAAAATATTTTAAAATTATTTTGTATTGAGAATTTTTTTTCGAAAAAAGCCTGTAATTTGGAAAAGACTGCGAACTCGCCTAAATTGTTGTGAAAGCTTTTCAAATTTTAAAAAAAATCCATTCAAACGAATGTTAATATACTAACTTCCTGTAGTTGAATTCAAATATGATGATTATGGCATTTATAAGCAAAGTGAATGTTTCATTTGGCCAAAAAACTTTTCATTGATGAAGTGAAATTTTTTAAATTTGCGTTGAAAATTGTCTTAAAAAAAGATTATATTTTGAATGTAATAGTTTCATATGCGTTATTATTTTATACTTTCTCGACCCCAAGGGGGGGGGGGGGTTTGAACACCTAAATTTTCCCCTTGGCTACGGGCCTGATGCCTAGATCTGCGAATTTATCAGCCGTATAAAAAAAGTCAGAAGACAATATTTAACAAGCTTTCAGAAAAGCCATGCGTCGTCTTTATTAAGGGAATAGTGATGTCACAGTAAATTATTCTATTTGTTCGGACGTTTCGTGTCGGACGCTTCAGATTTTTCCATTGTGTATATATTGGGTAATTAAGTTTTTAAGTCATTAAGAAATTAAGTTATTTTCATTATCTATAATTTCATTATTATCTTTAGACAATACCTTCCATTTTTAATAAAACAAAAACATTTACGAAACACTTACTAAACATTTACTAAAAAGAAAAACTACATTTGTGAAACATCTCGGGCGATTCATAATTCATTTTAGGATAATATCCGAAAATTATAAGATTTTAATAACTTTTAATTTTTCGCCTGTGTTTGACCATTTTTGGGATTTGCCCATATGTGCCGGGTGGGTTATTATTTTCAATACAAATTTTAAAAATCTATCGCTTCCTTTTTGTAACATCGGTTATACTCTTAAAAATTACATCTTCAACGAATGTGGTTATTTCGATGAATCGAACACTACAATCAGTATATTAGTACAAAATATAGTAAGGGTAGTCAGGGAAATGGGTAAATTCGACGTATTTCAAGTAACTCGTATTTTAATATACAAATTGACATTTCTGGCGTTGAGTTACGTCAAATACGTTGACTTAATTCATTTTGACACCGCATTTTTCATTGCGGTTCTCTTTATAGGGTATAAATGGCAGCTACCTGAAATAGTGGGCTTGGCCTGCCCATTTTTTGTACAAATATAAACTTAAACATCGTAAGATCTTTTAAAAATAGTTTAGAATCTATCTTAATTTTTGTGGCAGGAATGAAACCTTAAAATTTTACACTGGTTTACCACATTGTATGGCAGCTACCAGAAATAGTGGGCGTGACTCTTTAATTTTATCAGAAAAACGGTTTCTTCATTTAAAAATGCTATGCGCAAATTTTCAGATCTGTAGGTCAATTCTAAATATGTTATGTCTTAAAAAATCGATTTGGAACCATAATGTAATGGAGCGGGCATTGGACAAGGGGGCGTGCCACCTCCCATATAAACGAAATTTGCGATATCGCATAACTTTGGAGTTATAAATTGGACAGCCTAGGAATGCGACCTCAACTTGCAAGTGCCGTCCCACCGGTACCATTTTGATGGGCGTAGCACTTTTTCAGCAGCCTATGTTTTCGGTATAAATTTTGAAATATAAGCCACACATCAATGAAACCCAGTACGAATTTGCTATTTTGTCGTGTTCTTGCTCTGGAAAAATTGGGGAGCATTAAACAAGTGGGCGTGGCACCGCACATATAACTTAAGCTTTTGATATCGAATAGCTTTGGAAATAAACGTCACATAACAATGAAACTTAGTATGGAGTTACTAATGAGCCAGATCTTTCTACTGAAAAACTAGCACGGGCATTAAAAAACGGAGCGTGGCTCCGCCCATACAAGCTAAATTTCCGATTCAAAATAGCTATGGAAGTAAAAGTCACAGAACATTGAAACTCAAAATTGAGTTACCACCTGATGATGTCCTTCTACTAGAAAACTGAAACTGGCATTAGACAAGAGGATATGGCTCCGCCCATTCAAGCCAAATTTTTAATATTGAATAGCTTTGGAAGTAAAAGCCACAGAATGTTGAAACTCAAAATGAAGTTACTAATTGGCGATGATGAAGTGCTTTATAAATTGGCAAATAAGTTTTATATAAAATACAGACGAGATAGAAAAACTGAGTACTACGCCAACTAGTTTACCATTGTCGATTTATGTGAGAATGACTGTCGAAACCCCTGAGTTTTTAGCCGACTTCAAAAAGGAGAAGGTTCTCAAGTTCGTCGGTTTCTGTTTTTTTTTTTTTTAATGTATGTACATCGATAACTCCTAAACATCATATCATAAACGCGGAGGTGCCCATAAACAAGTGGGCGGTTTTGGAGAACTGAACGTGGCAATACTAGATCTCGCAATACTAGATACTACTGTATCTCGAATAATATGGACACTAGAGTACTGCAATTTAGTGTAGGGGTAGACACAATTATAAAAAATTACCGTCAAGAAAATGGACGTTATTCGACAAATGGGCGTGGCAATATTAGAAAAACAGGTTATCTTGAATAATTTTAAGACTAGAGTACTGCAATTTAGTATAGGGGAAGGCATTATTATTACAAATTATGGTCAGGAAAGTGGGCGTTATTCGACAAATGGGCATGGAAATATTAGAAACACACTGTATCTCGAATAAAACTGACACTAGTGTGCTGCAATTTAGTGTAGGGATAGACACAGTTAATACAAATTACGGCCAAGAAAATGGGCGTTATTTGACAAATGGGCGTGGCAATATTAGAAAAAGAGTATACCTCGAATAATGTTGATACTGTGGTACTGCAATTTGGTATAGGGGTATGCATTATTAGTACAAATTACGCTCAATAAAGTAGGCGGTATTCGACTACTGGGCGTGGCAGTATAAGAAACAAAGTGGGCGCTTATTTAACAAAGGGGCGTGGCAATATTAGAAAAACACTATATCTCGAATAATATTGACACTAGGGTAATAAAAGTCGTTACAAGAATGGGTATAATTTAGAGCTTCCAGTTTCACATGAACACGTGCTACACGTGATCACGTGTCTTTTAAAAAAATGACGTGAAAACACGAACCTGAACTACACGTGTATTTTATTCACGAACTACACGTGTAGTTCGTATTCACTTGATTTTTGCATTCACGTGTTTTAGGCATGAGCCGAACTTTGAAAAGTTCTTTTGTGTTTCTGAGAACAAAAAATGAATATGTTATTGCAGCTGCATCTCTATGATTTTTATGGCTTCTGTGGATTCTAAGTACTGTCAAAACCAGTTTCTGGGTGCGTCACTTGAACTTTACAGGGTTCTGTGGGTTCAAAGGACAGAATGAAGGTTTCTGTGGACAAGGGATTCAACTGAGGTTTGGCCAGTTCCTGGATGCGTCATTTGGACTTTTTAGGGTATTGTGGGTTCCTAGGACAGGAATGAAGGTTTGTGTGCACAAGGGATTCAGCTGGGATTTGGCCAGTTCCTGGGTACGCCATTTGGACTTTTTTGGGTTCTGTGGGTTCCTAGGAGAGGAATAAGGGCTTATGTGGACAAGGGATTCAACTGGGATTTGGACAGTTCCTGGGTGCGTCATTTGAACTTTTTAGGGTTTTGTGGGTTCCTAGGACTGGAATGAAGGTTTGTGTGCACAAGGGATTCAACTGGGATTTGGGCAGTTCCTGAGTGCGTCATTTGGACTTTTTAGGGTTTTGAACTACACGTGTAGTTCGTGAATAAAATACACGTGTAGTTCAGGTTCGTGTTTCAAAAAGTGAACTACACGGAGTTCGAACTTTCGTGAACACGTGTAGTTCGAAACACGTGCTTAAGCTAAAGCTCTAGTATAATTATTTTAAAACACTTGACATCTAATTTAAAAGATAGATATTTGAAATAACCAACAAACTTTCAGAATTTAATAGAACGAATTTTTTCAGAACAACTGTTGTTTATACACTTTTTTAGGCAATTTATCATATGGTATTTTCTTAAAAGGAAGAAATAAAAATTTTTTTAAAAAAAAAAACAACCGACTACAAAATCACTACAAAGTAAAATAATTTTAAAATTACTTTGAATTTCTTGGTCTTATTTGATATTTGATATTTAAACATATTATTACATATAAACTGTTATTATTTTATTTTTATTTGTTTTATTACCAAAAATATATTAATTTCTTCATGAATACAGATGCTTTGAAGTTGGCGCTTCTGATTAAAAGTCTGATTATATTAGCGCCGACCTTAAAGCTTTTGTAATTTGAAAAAAAAAAATAAAAAAAGCTACTTTTTTTAGTTATTACAAGCATATTATACCTTAAGTGACAATATAATCATAGTTTTTATAAGCGTTGGCAGAATATATAAAAAAAAAACTTTTTTTTTATTTGCTTACCAGTAGTGCCACCGCCTGGTGGATCGCTCGAAATAACGCCTGGGAATCGTAGACATCTAAAATCTAGACCAAACTTATGATAATAATACTCGCCCATGAGCTCGGCATGGACCTTTGAAACGCCATAAATGGTGCGAGGACGTTGAATCTATGCGTTATAATAAAGGAAGCATAAAAATGTCATTACAAAAATTTTCAAAGAAGTGAAAACGGATGCTTAAAATATGACAACGACTTGCATGTCAGTGTTATAGTGTTTTATTACTTACCGCTACATTTGGCGTTGGATTACGTGGACTGTCGGGACCAAATGCACCAATTGTGCTTGGCACAAAAATGCGCAGCCGGTATTGTTTGGCGAGTTCGATGACATTATGAACACCCTCGATGTTCACTCTGTAATGTGCAGAAAAATGCGGAAATTGTATTGTTTAGTAAGAGATATAAAATAAAAAAATATAACAACAAAAATATGAACAAAGATAATACAATAACAAAAGCAATATTTTTAAGTGTTAAGCTCAAAGAAAATTCATAGTAAGAAATGACAAGATGTAAAAGATATAAAAGATATATATACTGAGTGACAAATTTGGAAAATTATTTTTGAAGCAACAAAAACCTCATTCAAAGACATTAATTTTGCGACAAATAGTAGATTTTTAATAATTTTAATTTTATGAATTGCATACTTCAAAATATTATTTATGATATTTACTAAATATTTAGCAAAGGTGTGAGTAAAATCTTCAGACACGCACACATTTCGCAGACATTCGCTTAGTAGTGTTTAAGTGAAAGTTTTTCATTTGTGCTCAACTACAGATTAATAACAACAACAAACCGATTATGCGACTTAGTGACAAAAACAGCTGAGGTAATGACAATGTTATCAATTAAACATACAATCAAATCAGTTAAGACTCTACGTTGCAATTTATGCTTTCTGACAACTTTCGAACTAAAGGGTGGTTAAATTTTAAGGGCCGATGTTGAATGTGAACCACACCTAAACGTCAAGTTTTTTTCTGCATTTCATTTGACATTTCTCAATTTCAGACTAACTCAATTTGAACCATGGAAAGATACACAATCGAGCAACGCGCTTAAGTTATTCAGGCTTATTATGAAAATGGGCGTTCAAATCAAAATGCATATCGTGCACTTCGTGATTTTTTCGGTCAATTTAATCGTCCAAATGTGCGCACAATCGGAAAAATCGTACAAAAATTTGAGCAAACTGGGTCTGTAGGAGATGTGAAAACACCAGTGCATGCTCGTACAGCTCGTACTGCAGAAATATTGCCCAACAATTGCACCTCTCATGCTCGTCGTTGATGAACATTATGCAAAAAGACTTGCATTTACACTCTTACAAGGTGCAATTGACTCAAGAACTAAAGCCTCTTGACCATTTTAAGCATCGTCAATGGTCAGAATGGTGGCAAGAAATGGCAACAGTGATGAGGCACATTTTCACCTCAGTGGATTCGTCAATAAGCAGAATTGCCTCATTTGGGCGAATGATAATCCAAGAGTGATTGTCGAAAAACCAATGCAGCCACAAAGAGTGACTGTTTGGAGCGGTTTATGGGCTGGCGGTATCATCGGGCCGTATTATTGCCAAAATGAGACCGGTCAGGCAGTTACTGTGAATGGTGTTCGCTATCGTGAGATGATATCGAACTTTTTATGGCCCGAGTTGAAAGATATGAATGTGGACGATATGTGGTTTCAACAGGACGGTGCCACTTGCCACACAGCTAACGAAACAATGGCTCTTTTGAGCGCCAAATTCAATGACCGTGTTATCTCTCGTGGTGGCGATGTCAATTGACCGCCAAGATCATTCGATTTGACACCGTTGGACTTCTTTCTTTGGGGTTATTTGAAAGAAAAGGTGTACGTCGATAAGCCTGCAACAATTCAAGAGCTAAAGGATGAGATAATTCGGCACATTAACGGCATAGAACTTCACTTATGCCTCAGCGTCATCGAAAATTTGAACCATCGGATGGAGGTGTGCCGCCGAGGTCGCGGCGGCCATTTGGCCGATATTTTGTTCCATACATAATTGAACCATACCAATATTATCATAACAAAAAGAAATGACAATAATTTCCTAAATAATTTGTGTTTTATTCAAAATCAACATCAGCCCTTAAAATTTAACCACACTTTACAACAAAAATTTTATTTATATTCGAAAATTTTCAACAATATAAAAATGCTGGAAAATTGTTCTTATTTAGTTAAAATATGCTAAGTTTTGTCATACAATTCTCATGCTAAAGAAATTTATGACTTAGATTTGACCAAAATTTTCAAAAATTCTGCTCGAAAATCTATAAATTGATAAACATACCTCATAGCCAGTGGTATATTTTGTTCGCCCACCGCACTGAGCAGCGCTGAGAAGTGAATCAACCAATCGACTTTATGATCGACAACAATCTTTTGCAGTGATTTGAAATCCAAGATATCCGCAAATATATATGGTCCACTTTCCATAACTGCCTGACTGGGTTTAACAATGTCCGAGAGTATGACGCTAGAGTCACCATACTGAGAACGTAACATCTTTGCACATTCGATGCCCAATTGTCCATGACCACCTGCAAATAATTAAAATATTTAAATAAATTAATTAAAAATATTATTTTTCGAACTAAATTCTCGAACATAAGGTGAGTGTAGAATATTAAGAAGTGGAGATTCATTGAGATATCTATAATATCATTCAAAAGAGCTTTATTTTATTTATATAAATAATGTTTGTCATTCAGTCTTCATTTTCAGACGTATATAAATAAAAATCAAACGATGTTCGTTGGTAATGGCATCACTCACGAACGACTTAATGGATTTGGCTGAGATTTTTATTGTTTTGTTGGTATTTGTATGAGTAATTTTTATACAAAAAATTTTAAAAATTTGTTCGAAAATTTTGAAAATTACGAAAAGCCCAAGAAGCTTTTTTGTATAAAAATTTTGTATTTTTTTTTTTTTGGAAAATGTCACACATCTCTGGAACATTTTCACCGATTGCTTTGACATTTGGTGAGAGCTTTACTACGACTCACAAGTTTAAAGACATATGGGCTGAATTACATTAGGCTTGAGTTTTCGTTCGTATGAAACATTTTTACAAAAGAAATTCGAAATGTGTAGGACTCATTTGTACATCATATTAAAGGAAATCAAGAAACGAATTTTTGAGTTAAAAAATATTTACAGCAAAAACCATTTTTAGTACATTTTTTTTTTGTAAAATACTCAAATTTTAAAGGGTTTCTTCAGAAATTTATAAAAGTTTTAAAAATAATCTCAATGAATAGTTTAGAACCTCAAATAAAGGTAAAACATAATTCGGCGAAGACTCAATCATAATTTCAAACAAAAACGGAATAAATGTAGTCCTTTGGAACATGACCGAATTAATCATTTTCAAAGTCACCGAAAGCGGTACACTGAAAGCGGTCGCCATATTAGATATACCATTTCGAAATTAAAAATTTTGACATCAAATTCAAAACTTGCAACCTCAAAAACGACCGTACACAAAATTCAACCACCGCTTTCTAGTGATATGTACACTTTTCCGCTTTCATACTCGTATGTTTTCACAGAAAAATCACTACAAAGAAAAAAATAATTTTAAAAATACTTTTCGTTTTAATTTCTTGGTCATAATTGATAATTTATTTAAACATATTATTATAAATGAAATCTTAATTTTCTTTTTCTTATTTTTTTTATTGTCATAAATATATTAATTTTTTGATGAATTCAAAAGCTTTAAAGGTCGGCGCTAATATAATCAGACTTTTAATCAGAAGCGCCAACCTCAAAGCATTTGTATTCATCAAGAAATTAATATATTTATGATAATAAAATAAATAAGAAAAAAAAAATTAAGATAATAAGATTTCATATATAATAATATGTTTACATAAATTACCAATTATGACCAAGAGATTAAAAGGAAAAGTATTTTTAAAATTATTTTTTACTTTGTAGTGATTTTGTAGTCGGTTGTTTTTTTTTTTTAAATTTTTATTTCCTTCTTTTTAGAGAATATGATAAATTTTCGAAAAAAGTGTATAAGCAACATAAATAAAATTGTTCCGAAAAAAATTTGTTCTATTAAAATCTAAAAGTTTGTTGGTTATTTCAAATATCTGCCTCTTAAATTTAAATTAGATGTCACCTGTTTTGAAATTATTATACCCATTCTTGTAACGAGTTTTATTACCCTAGTGTCAATATTATTCGAGATATAGTGTTTTTCTAATATTTCCACGCCCCTTTGTTAAATAAGCGCCCACTTTCTTGAACGTTATTTCCAATAATTGTGCTTTATTTTAGTACCCCAGCGTCAATATTAACTGCGATAGTGTTTATCTAGTATTGCCACGCCCATTTATCGAATAACGTATACTTTATTGACCATAATTTTTAATAATTCTGCCTACCCCTATACTACAATAAATTTCAGTGCCCTAGTAACAATATTATTCAAGATACACTGTTTTTCTAATATTGCCACGCCCAGTAGTCGAAAGCTGCCCACTTTCTTCACCGTAATTTTTACTAACAATGTCTATCCCTATACCAAATTACAGTATCATAGTATTAATATTATTCGAGATATACTCTTTTCTAATATTGCCACGCCCATTTGTCAAATAACGCCCATTTTCTTGACGGAAATTTGTAATAATTGTGCCTACCACTTCACTAAATTTCAGTACCCTAGTGTCCATATTATTCGAGATCAAGTGTTTTTATAATATTGCCACGCCCATTTGTCGACTAACGCCCAATTTATTGGCCATAATTTGTAATAGTAATGCCTACCCTTATACTAAATTGCAGTACCATAGTATCAATATTATTCGAGATATACTCTTTTTCTAATATTGCCACGCCCATTTGTCAAATAACGCCCATACACCGTTTTCTTGACCGTAATTTGTATTAGCTGTGTCTACCCCTACACTAAGTTTCAGTACCCTAGTGTCCATATTATTCGAGATACAGTGTTTTTATAATATTGCCACGCCCACTTGTCGAAAACGCCCACTTTATTGACCATAATTTGTAATAATAATGTCTACCTCTATACTAAATTGCAGTACTCTAGTCTCAAAATTATTCAAGATACACTGTTTTTCTAATATTGCCACGCCCATTTATCGAATTACGCCCGAATTACGCGATATTAATCGAGATACAGTAGTATTGCGAGATCTATTATCGCCACGCCCAGTTCTCGAATACCGCCCACTTTTTTACGGGCACCTCCATGCTTATGATATCTATCTGTTCCCCAAAAATTATGGCAATCAGGCATATGGTTTAGGAGTTATCGATGTACATACATTTAAAAAAAAAAAAAATAAAAAACAGAAACCGACGAACTTGAGAACCTCCTCCTTTTTGAAGTCGGTTAAAAAAAATTTTATTGAATTCAACCACCAAAAGTTTTGAGAGACAAACTGTTTTTTATTACTTTTCAGCATGTAGCAAAATTTATTTTGTAAAAACTCTAATTTGACGTTTTTTCTACAACTACTTAAGTTTTGCTTCGGAATAGAGCTGTAACTAGAAATAAGCTATTGTTTGGACTGACGTCATTCGTGTGTGCATAAAAAAAAAATACGAATACGAGTACGAGCCCTTTCGTAGAATTGAAAAATTCGTATTACTGGACTGTACTTACGCACTGTAGCGCACGTAACATACTTCCAATAACATATTCTCTAGTATTTTTCCAATACTCTACCATTTTGCAAATGCTGTGATGCAAGACCATTTGCACCTGATTGTGAACAGCCCTAATAACAATCTTGAGTATTTAACATTGCAAATTTGTCCAATTGTAAAAATCTTCCATCAATCGTGAGTGGCCTTTTTCTGAGCAGGAATTTCAGTATTGCATTAGTGTTCAGTATTGCATATCGTCATTGGGCGTGCAATAGCTTGTGCCAGTCACTTGCAATACCGCGTATATTGCAAAAAGGCCAAAATTTAAATTTGGTTTTCAATTCAATTTGATTTTATTAATAAAGACAAGTATCTAATTTCACAAAAATGTTTTTAGTTCAGTTGAAAACACACTGAATAGTTTAAAAGAAAGCAGTTTTTCTGCACTCCTGTAGAATTTTACTATCGCCGTGTGAATGTACACACAGAAAAATTAAATGACTTGGGTAACTATTTTTGTATGAAGCCTACGAAATTTGTGTAAATTTCATAAGTTTTTTGTCAACATAGGCATGCCAAAATTGTATAATATGCCAAAAGATACTTGGGCAAAAGCATATTGCGATTTTTACAATCTTTTCTCTCATTGCTACTCTTTCTGTCATACACGGTCATTATTTGCTTTCCTTTTCTTATCATTTGTACTAACGTGCATGTATTTCGCAGTAATTTATTCGTTACATTGACGAAACAAATATAACATAAGAGCGAGAATCGCGGAAGACTAATGATGAGTTGACATTATTAAATAAAAATTGAGTTAATAAAAAACAAAAAAGTGAAAAAGTGCCGAGAACAACGCAAGCGCTTGTTGCAAACGCCTTAGGAAATCTTCATAAGTATAAGAATAACTTACCTAAGGTAAGTTAGTAAGTTACCTAATGGATACCCAAGTTCCTTTTTAATATTGTCTTAAATCTACGGCAACTCATTTTAGCAGAACCCTGTAGGAAAATCAACTAATATAAAAGTAGTTGATAAAGTAGTTTTTTGTCAACCACAACTAGTTGAAATTCTGACTTTTTTCCATAGAACGAACTAACATATTTTGTATGGCGATGTCCGCTAAATAAGTCAATTGACTTTCGCCTGCATATATTTTCAACTACTTGTTAATTAGTTATATTTAAATTATTTTTTTAATTACTTTAAAATAACCAATTGAAAACTATTACTGATGGTCTAAAGTTAATAATATTTGATGAAATAACATGATTAAATATATATAAACTTGAATTCTAATAAAAATTTGCAATTAAAAGATGTCAAAATCAGAGTAGTTGCCGCCTTAATATAATGCAAAGTAGTTTATCAATCACTTATTTTTAAGTAGTATTTCAACTACTTCATATATAATGCAATAAAAACTATTTAAAATTGCAGTGGATGCCGCCTTAATATAATTCAAAGTAGTTCATATACAAGTTTATTTTAAATTAGTTTTTTAATTAGTTGTTTTTAAAAACAAGTTAGTTTGTTCCTATAGGGAAGGTTGCCTAAATTTCCTTTGTTGTATTATACAAATACTTATATAACCCATTCTGGCCGAAGGTCTTAGGCAAATTATATCCGAAAATTTTATAATTTTACACTTTTTTTCTCTGTGTGTATGTGCAAGTGGCGGATACGCGATATTGCACGCCCAACGACGATATGTATAGTAAATATAAGCTATGGGTTGCATATTTACACAAGTGTAGTAAGTGTATCTCTGTATATTTTGTTAGTGTAGAGTAAATATATACTCCATCATTTTACTAATGCTATGATGCAAAACTATTTGAACAAGATTGTGAATAGCCCTTATATGTTTTTGTTTTTGTTTTAACTGGTACACTTGTTAGTTTTGAATTTTTGCATTTTGTCCGATCAGTTTTTTGACTTACTGTTTAACAACTGGTATTCTTGAACAACCAGGACTACTGCCAGTAAATTTACTAGGTATTTTTTTGCTAGTAAGATTTAACTAATTAAACATCTAATATTTTCTTGACAACTTTGATTTTTACTATTAAATTTACCAGTAAATTTCATGTTAAGTAAGATTTTTCAAGGGTTTCTTTAGAAAATTTGCCCAGTGAACTTGAAATTTTACTCGAGTATTTCAAACTATTTTATATTGGAATAAACAACATTTCTTTAAATTAATAAACAATAGTTCGCCAAGCCCTCAATTTTGCCATTGATAAATTAAGAAAACTACAGCAAAAAAAAAAAAAAAAACTAAACACAAATTTAATGGCACGTGCGTCTATTTCCATAAGAAAAATTTAAATGATTTTTTTATTTGAAAAAGCTTTTAATAGCCTTGACATTTATTTGCTAAATATTCTTTCGTATAAACTGTGACAAATTTCTTTTTTGCAATGAAACGAATTCAAATTTTTTATTTTACTGTTTCCAAGTGGTTTCTAACTGATGGACTTTTAAAAATATTCAAATGTGCTCGTGCGAAAAAAATCAAGAATTATTAAGTGGCAATTCTTATTATTTATTATTAAATTAGATGAATTCTTTTTATTGAATGCAACAGAGCAAAAATAAAAATAATTTCCAAAAATTCTGATGTGGTTTTGTTGTTGGAATCCATGAACCTTCAATTTTATGGTAGTTAAAATGGTTCCTTGTACAGAAAAAACAAATTCAATGAACACTGAAAGAACATTGATAGAAATTAATTGAATTTTAATGAATTGTTTATTGTTTTTTACGTATTGTTCATTGAAATCAATGCAGTTATATTCATAAAAATTTTCTGAGCAAATATCAATGTTTTTGTTCATTATTTTAATGAACACTTTATTGATTTCAATGAACAGTACATTGATCTGAGCTGTAAATCAAAATTAATTTATAGTTCATTGAGTTCGATTATAGGCCATTGAATTTAACATTTAGTTCATTAAATTCAGTATATATATTTCATTAAGCTCAACGTATAGTTCATTAATTTCAATGAAGTTTGTTCATACTTTTATGTGTCGTTCATTGAATTTATCTTAATTTTGAATACATATATATTCAATGTATAGTTAATTGAATATAATATATGGTTCATTGAATTCAATCTATAGTTCATTGAATTCGGTTCATATTAATTTTTTTTTTCTGTTCTCAGCCTTATTTGAAGTGAAACTTTTGATTATTTGAATTATATAATTCAACCATGACATAGATAAACACAGAAGTTCTGTTTCATTTTGATTTTTGT
The DNA here is from genome assembly GCA_914767935.1 of Coremacera marginata. Classification (NCBI taxonomy): domain Eukaryota; kingdom Metazoa; phylum Arthropoda; class Insecta; order Diptera; family Sciomyzidae; genus Coremacera; species Coremacera marginata. Next base: position 127,795,351 of record OU612047.1, read on the forward strand.
GCATTCTTCATATTTTTGAAACTTGTTTAATAACTAAAATAAAAGAAACGAAATTACCATTTCAGCCTTTGAAAGGACTTTAACCGAGCTGCTTATGATCAATTGTGTTGTGCGTGTTGTGAAATGTTTGAATACAAATGATCGTGAACTGGACCTACAAAAAGCATTTCATGGCAGTTTTTACTCTCTAAGGTTTTCCATTGTCTGCAGAGAGGTGACTGCCAAACAGAAAAAATAATTCGATTGAAAAAACATTTCGTGTCAAATGGGATTTGAGCCTGGGTTCTATCGCATACAAGCCTTGCACTTCAACCAGTATGCCACGGCCACCACCTAACTAATAAATAGCTGCTGGAAATTGTGAAAACCGGTAAGTTTGTGAAAATTAAATAGTTTCATTACAATACAAGTTATTTCTGTTATTTGTTTGACTAAGTGTTATGCTTAAGTTTGCTTTGCATAATCACCATTTTGCTATGTGCTGGAGCTTATCTACGTTGCATGTGTTGCTAATTGGACAATTTTTTAAAGTGAAAGCTTCTTTAGGCGCGTTGAGCACTTTTTGGTAGAGATCAAAAATATAGATTCGCGATATCATCACGCTGTTGGCGATATCATCACGCTGCTAGCGTTACAGAAATTATTGCTGTACAGCATTCCATTTTATGGACTACCTAGCATCGAGTTAGCCGAAAACTGAAGCGATTACCGAACCGATTACCAGTCCGATTACCGAAGCGATTACCAACCGATTACCGAACCGATTACCGACGCTATTACCAACCGATTACTGAGCAATTACTGATTTAAGAAGCGATTAACTACCGATTACCGATAACCGAAGTGATTACCAAACGATTACCGAAGCGATTACCAACCGATTACTAATTACCGAAGCGATTACCAACCCATTAACGATTACCGAACCGATAACCAACCGATTACCGGTTACCGAAGCGATTTCGAACCGATTACCGAACCGTTTACCGAGGCGATTACCAACTGAATTACTGATTAAAGAACAGATTACCAACCGATTATCGATAACCGAATCTGTTACCAACCGATTGCTGAAGCGATTACCAACCGATTACTAATTACCGAAGCGTTTACCAACCCATTACCGATTACCAAACCGATAACCAACCGATTACCGGTTACCAAAGCTATTACCGAAGTGGTTACGAACCGATTACCGAGGCGATTACCAACCGATTACTGAACCAATTACTAATTTAAAAAGCGATTACCAACCGATTACCGAAGCGATTATCAACCGATTACCGAAGTGATAACCAATCGATTAACAATTGCCGAAGCGATTTCCAACCCATTTTCGAAGCGATTACCAACCGATTATCAATTACCGAAGCGATTACCAACCGATTACCAACTATCGAAGCGATTACCACCCGATTACCAATTGCAGTAGCGATTACCAAGACAATTACCAATTACCCAACCAAAGTAATTGTGTCACAAATATATTATATAAAAATATTAAAAAAAGAGCAGTTTATACATTCAATAACGCATAAAGTCTGATTTGCCGACTCTAGCTACTTCGGAAATTCATAACAGCTATGTTATTTCATAGCTTTCAAGATTTCACTTCAGTCGGCAGCCCCCACACTGCCAACTTTTTTTTTTAAACTTAACCAGCACTCAGGGGAAGCCCCCTATAAATGCGAAAGCATTGTGTTAGAAGACGGGTGATAGTTAGTTGGAGGGTGGAAGATTTAAGATACTAGTAAGGAGATTGTTCCACATTTTTACTGAGCGACTGAAGAAAGAATTATCTCGGTAATGCGATGTTCTATTGGAAAAAGAGGCAATGGTAAAGGGATTGACGGCTTAGGCAACCAACATTGCGACGATGCCCAAGAGAGTTGAGAGAAGATGAAATATTTTCATCCCCTATCAAATATATCTACATATAGAAATTATATATAGGTACACTTAATTTATCCTACTTTATTTTTATGTATGCTCCAGATCAGGGAACAAAAACAAACGGAACGTTATTTTAGTGTTTTGTAGAAAGCATGACTCATCATTCCGTTGCGTATATATATATGTACGCAAACACAAACAAATAAACTACACTACGATGGCATTTAAAATAAGCACATTACTATTTTGTACCGTTCGACAGGGAAACATACAGTACTGTTAGTAGTTACGGCACTCGGGAACTTTTAATGTGGCAGATACGGGGTAGTTTTCCAGTTTTTGTGTTATTGTATGGACACCCAAAGAAGGGTGGCAGATAGGGGGTAGGTGTGTTGAGAAGAAATGTTGAGGAGCAAAAAATAATAGGACCAACTCATATATTTGATTCCTCTGTGAGTAAAGCTGCGGGCGATATAAACTATTTACCACAGTTTTTGTGTTTTTTGTTTGGGGACCCAAAGAAGGGTGGCAGATAGGGGGTAGGTGTGTTGAGAAGAAATGTTGAGGAGCAAAAAATAATAGGCCCAGCTCATATATTTGATCCCTCTATGAGTAAAGCTGCGGGCGATATAAACTATTTTCCACAGTTTTTGTGTGTTTTGTTTAGGGACCCAAAGAAGGGTGGCAGATAGGGGGTAGGTGTGTTGAGAAGAAATGTTGAGTGGCAAAAAATAATAGGATCAGTTTATATATTTGACCCCTCTAGGACTCTAGTTGCGGGAGATATAAACTATTTTTGACAGTTTTTGTGTTTTTTGTATATGGATCCAAAGAAGGGTGGCAGATAGGGGGTAGGTGTGTTGAGAAGAAATGTTGAGTGGCAAAAAATAATAGGACCATTTCATATATTTGACCTCTCTAGGACTCTAGTTGCGGGAGATATAAACTATTTTCGACAGTTTTTGTGTTTTTTGTATGGGAACCCAAATAAGGGTGTCAGGTAGGAGGTAGGTGTGTTCAGATGAAATGTTGAGTGGAAAAAAATAATAGGACCAGTTCATATATTTGACCTCTCTAGGACTCTAGTTGCGATAGATATAAACTATTTTCGACAGTCTTTGTGTTTTTTGTATGGGAATCCAAAGGGTACCAGATAGGGGGCAGGTGTTTTTAAAATAAATGTTGAGGGGCAAAAAATAATAAGACCAGTTCATATATTTGACCCCTCTAGGAGTCTAGTTGCGGGAGATATAAACTATTTTCGACAGTTTTTGTGTTTTCTGTATGGGAATTGAAAGAAGGGTGCTAGATAGGGGGTAGATGTGTTCAAGATAAATGTTAAGGGGCCAGTAATAATGGCACCAGTTCATACATTTGACCCCTCTAGTCGTCCAGTTGCGAAAGACATGAACTATTTAGAGCATTTATCTTTTTTCAGTTTTAGGAGGACCCTCAAAAGGGTAACAGATAAGGGGAGTGCGTTGCAAAAAATTTTGGGGTAAAAATAATAGCAGCTGGTCATACATTTTTCCCTCTGAGGGGCACCCCGTAGAGCTATAAATTATTTTAGTTAAATTTTTTCCCCCTTTAGGCCCTCTTTTGAGCGAGTGCAAAAATTGTAGTGACGTGAGTTTATCCATGCCAAAACTCGCGCTTGCGAGAATCGTGAAATGAATTGTTTGCAACCACAATTAAATTTATTTTGTTCTCTGCTTTCTGTGTCTCCCAAAGCCGCAACGCATACGGTACTCTTAGTGTAGCTACGCAACGGAATGATTATAATTATGCTCATTTTTACGCAATCGTTGTGTATTTTTCGGGTTTGCGTTCAAGCACACAAACTATAACGCTACAGAATAAAGAGTGAAGTCACCAACGCTATATAAAGTTAACGTACTGTTTCGAACGCTACAGCGTCTATTTTCGTTCCCTGCTTCAAAGTAATTTTTTTTTTAAACAGCATGGCACTATAACCCAGGATTTGAAATAAACACTCTCGCAAACTTTTATTCAAACCTATCGATATTTTCAATGATAGGTCCTTAGAAAGGTGTATTATTATTTTTTTTTTTTTTGAATTTTGATATTTTTACAATTTCAATTTTAAATCAACAATGCAATATGTAAAATATTTCACAAACCCGTAATTAAGATTTTCGGTGGTCTTCCTAGCATGCGAACGTCATTGTGTATCGAACGACTTAGCAAATTATTTGCTGTAGTCGTTAAGTTACCGTTGACAGCACTGATTTTCAATAAAGTCCTTAAGCACTTGCGAAGCATTTTTAAAACACTTACTTCTTTTTTTTTTTAATCCGAACACAAAGGTGTTATTTATTTATTAAATGCCAAAATATCACTAAAAGAAAATAAGTTGCTATTATTTAGCTTTGATATTATTTGTAGAATTTATTTTTAATTTAAACAGGTTCTTATAAAAATGTCGTTACGCGTTTGAGTTACGATTTAAAGCGATGCTTTACCGACGACGAAATGATTTCAACTGATTCTTAAATTTTGAAAAATATTCCGAGATTTGTTAGCGACACAGCGAACGAAAATTCTTCAAATTAAGTTTATGATGATGCGTTCACGATGTTTATGATGATGATGATGATGATGATAATGACGAGCTAAAAAGAAGGATGATAATAATTAACACAACACATCACAACACAGCACAACACAACACAATTAACACAAACTAAATATAAGGAATTCGCATTTACTAGAAGTGCTATTCAACCGATAACATGATTGAAAGCGCAGCAAAGTGGGAAGGGAAGAAAACTTTGTTATTTACTGTTTCCATGACAAATATGTTGTTATTGCTGTTGATTGGTAAAAAATATATGTGTACTAAAATTGCATGAAAATCGCAAATAAAATTTGCGCATTTTGTCGTGTATGACAGTTTATGATGCTGATGAGCTGCTTCTATTGTTGTTTTTGCGTCTGAAAATACACAAAAAAAAAAGAAAAAAATAGAACAACATACGTCGATAGAAAACATAAAAACAGGGTGCTTCAGAAATATTCCATTTACTTTTTCAACCTTTTTTCAAGTTTTAAGGAACATCCGGGCGTATGAGTGATATTTATTAATTTAACGGTGACACACAGTGTAACGATCCAAAGTTTCCAATTTTCTAAAAATATTAACAACAAAATTTTTACATAAATCTAGTCTGGGCCATAGAGGGATATATAAAAAAGGTCTACACCAAATTTTAATTCAATCGGTCTATTAGAACTTGAGATACCATTGAGCAAACGTATTGAAAAAAGTAGTTTCGAGACGCGTTTTAAGATTTGAACATTCAAAACCAGACAGTCAAACGGGCACGGTACTTACATTTCGGTTATCAGCGATTCCTGCTATATACATTGGACCTTCTTCTTCAAAATAATTATTTTCAGCAGTTCTTTCTGTTCAATGATCTGGGGCCCTACTCTGTATTGTGATGCGCTAATCAATGCGATGCGAAAATGAAATTCGATGCGTACGCAAATCCGTACAATCAAATCAATTTTGCGATTTTTTTTGTCGCATTGCAATAGAGAGTAAGGCCCCAGACTTATGGCAAAAACGTCTAATCTTATGGCAAAAACGCTCGCATCGCCTGTTCTTATTGCTAGAATCTATATTATTAATGCTAGATACTTGAATTTTGGGTATTGATTACAAATTTCTTCATGGAAGAGACTGATATAGCATATGTTAACTTTTCTTCACCAGTGCCTGATACCCTACAGCCGGAAGTTACGACTTTTAAAGAACTGAGCTGTTGTAACTGATGGATTTGAAAAGCTGGTCAAAAATAAAAATACCTGTGTTTCAGCGTTTTCAAAGTTGAGGCACACACACTGTTTTGCGTGTCAATTTTTTAGAAAATCATATACCAGCATTAAGATTCATAATTTGAATATGATCGTACAACTTAAAAGCTTAAAGTGAAAAAACTAGCTTTTTTTAACTTTCCTGGTCAAGGATAAAGAATAACTGCAACAATAAGGAGATGTAAGCAATTAAAAACTTTCCAGTGAGTATCTAGCTTTCTATGCGTATTCATATTAAAATATATTAAACATAGCAAACATAGATAATTTGAGCCGGGAACTTTGTGGAATTGATATTTAAGGGAGTATTCCTGGTTGGAAGGCTGTTTTTGGACCCTTTTTGAAAAACTCATTTGAAAACGCAAAGAGTTATTTAAATTCTGTTTTTTTATTGTATTAAGAACATATTAAATTAAATAAAAATTTGTTTTTCCCTTGTACGAGGGCTGTTCAAAAAGTTGTAGGCCTTCAAAGTTGGGCGTCGAAAAAAAAGGTATGCTGCTTGCGGCCCGGATAACTCGACTTCGGATCATCTGAAATGGAGAAAGTAAACGGCGTTAGATTCAATACAGAACAGATTCTGGTCCCTACTTCAATCATAATTTTGCGATTATTTTTTACAAAATGGCGGTCATTGAAAAATGAAAAGCCTATTTTGGAACTTTTTTGTTGTAGTTTAGTGTAAAAAAAAATAGTAAAAAATTGTTTAAAATTGTGATGGAGGTAGGGACCAGAATGATGATACTTTGTTTCATCAAAATCGGTTCAGAACTACGGGCGCAATCTGGGCCGCAAGCTAAAAAAAAAGTAGTTTCGAGATAAACGCGTTTAAGTTAGAAGTTATTTTTTTGCATCAAAAAAACAAAAATTGAAATGAAAAATTTGAGCATGCAGTTTTAAAAATTCGACAATTCTGCGTCGATTGCACTTGGTTTCATCAAAATCGGTTCAGTAGAACCGGGGAAAAGTGACTTCGATGTTCAAAACGTGATTTTGAAAAAACTCAAAGAAAATTTTAGTCAATAAAACTTTTTTTTTTAAATACTTACATAATCAATCCTCTTCAAAAAATGAGGACTCAGCGGCTCTTTGGGCAGTTCTACCTTCTTTTGATGTGACCAGAGCTCTGGCTTCGGACCTTTTCAAACGATCGTTGAGAAAACTGTATAAAACTCCAAAATGCAATTCTTCTTTTTGTTGTCAATGCTTGTTTTATGTTCGTTTTCATTATTTTTAAATTTTTTTGCCGATGTACTTGTGAATTCGGTGTCCTCATCTCTTTCGTGTTGGTTACCACGAAACTGGCGTTTCAAGGGACAAGTTTTTCGATTGCGACCAGTGTTTCTTTTATTTTCATTTTTATTACTTTTTCTATCCATTGTCTTTAGCACAAACAAAAATTTTTATTTAAAACTGTACTTTTCAAAACTGTATGCGCGCGCGCGTCCGGTTTATAACTCAATTCAAAGTGAACTAAACGCTGCCAACATTCGAATACCTAAACTCTAAAATGTGTATTCATTTATTTTCAAAATGCGTATACAAACAAGTTATTACCTACTAAAGAAAGCGTTGAACGAAATTCGGTAGTTGCTTCAAACCGTTGCATTTGAAAAGTAGCCAAATTAAGAAAATCGCATTTTGGCGAAAACATTGCTGAACAAAAAAGGCCATATCTCCTAAAGTATTTCGAATTTCAAAAAACCCTTTTAGGACGATATTTTCAAATATCCACGCTATAAAAATATGCAAATATTCAAGCTATAAAAAAATCGAACAAAAATGTTTGCCAACCAGGAATACTCCCTTAAGTAACAAGTGGCAAAAAGTTTTATTTTATATGGATTTGAACTGGGCTAAGAATCACATTTTTTATAAGGACTGAAGCTTTAGCCCTTAAATTGGAAAGTTGATAGCCAGAAATAATGACAAAAAATATATGGTTAAGATTGGACCCATTGATCTTTGTGCATTGTGCGTTGTATTACATTTCATACATTTTAAACAGCCTGAGTGATATACCACCCCCGAGCGACACCGGGTATTCCAACTAGTAGCTATATAGCGTTTCAAAGATCTAAGTCTTGTTTTTTATCCAGTGCGAAACTGAAAATTGGTTGATAATCAACTAAGTTACAGGCTTAAAAATGGCTTATAACTGTGCAAACTTTGCGCTGCAAAGTGTTTCACAGATTCTTGTTTAACTCGACTAGACCTATAAGAAAAATAATATCATTTCCCAGGTATTTCAACTCCGTTCTATTTTGTATTACAGCGTTTTTTATCGATTTCCGAACTTACAGCTTACAGAGGGCCTGGCCCTTGATCAACTTTTTCACACAACTTGCCGCCACACTTCTACTTAAAAAAATCTCACATAACTATAATTCTTTAATTTACATTTACACGTGTCTCAAATGATGCGTACATTGACCCAACATTACAACAGTCAGCATTTATATTGTTCTCTTTCTCTTTACAGGCATCCCTCGCATAAAATGGAGTTCGAATTACACTCAGTCCCAAATTATACCGTAAAAAATAAGCCGTTTTTTTTTTAAATTTTGTGTAGAATTTAATTGTGTAAGTTTTTGAATCAAATTATATACAACGTAGTTTATATATAATATAAACGTATATTATACACAACGTATTTTCTGTTTGTTTGTTTTTGACTTTTCTACAAATTTCATACAAAAATACTTAGAAAATTCTTAACAAGTACGAACACATAAAATACCTGTGGAAATTGATTTTTGTTTATATAGATAAGTGGATGGCAGAATTATAAGGTAGGCTCAAGTTGGAGTAAAAAGGAAGCTGTATGTCAAAATCGGCTGGTCAAATTTTAGTTTTCTTATTGTTGTTGTTGCCTTTTTTCATTTGACGTATAGCGTTCTCACAGCTTTGTTGTTGCAAAACTTGTTGTTGAAACAGCATTTAAATGTGAGCCTACCTTATAATTGTATCATGGATTAGTGCATCTAATTTTCAATACAAAATCGCTCTCTATGAAAAAAAACGCCTTTCCATGCTAATTTTTTTCATCTTATTAATTCATCTTATTAATTTTAAAAACAAAGCTTGCTGTTATTTTGACATCAAAAACATTCACATATCTTCAAAACTATAGAAATTCTTCTTAATAAATTTAATCATATAGTGGTGTGCGATGAAATAGAGCCAGATTAAGTTACCTAATTTTAGCCATGACCTGTGATCTGAAAATTTTAAATTTCGTGATATAATCAATAGAAATGATTGATATATAATTATTTTTACCTCAATATTTGGTGGAGTAACCATTATTTCTGATAACTGCTGAGCAACGAGTAGGTATCGAATCCACTAGTTTTTGGCACTTAGTAGTTGGAATTTTTCCCTCATGTGTCCTTGATTAACCTCCAAAGATCATTTTTGTTGGTTTATCTTTAAGAGCCACTTTAACCTCTCGCCATAAATTTTCGATACAATTAAGGTCTGGCGACTGTGGCGGCTAGCTTAAAACTTCGATGGTTTTTTGTCTGAACCTTTCTTTGGAACGCTTCGATGTGTGTTTCGGGTCGTTATCATGCTGAAACACCCATCGAAGCGGCATATTAATCTCTGCGTACGGCAACATGGTTTTACTCAAAATCATGGTGTATTGTAAAACATCCATCTTTCCCCCAATGCGAAATAATGGACCTGTGCCATTATATAAGAAACACCCCCAAACCATTATACTCCCAACGCCATGTTTAACCGTTTTTATAGTGTGATGAGGAAGGATTTCGGTATTCGGAAGTCTTCTCACAGAAGAGCTGCCTCTGTTTGAGTTAAATAAGTTAACTTTGGTTTCATCTAACCAAATAATGTTTCGCCAGTTGCTCGTTGGCCAATTAGCATGATCCTTTGCGAATTGTAATCGCTTACGGACATTAACTTTGGTCAGGAATGATACCTTCCGAGCAGCTTTAGCCTTCAATCCGTTTTTAATTAAAAGTTTTCGAATCATGCACACCCAAGGAATATTGTATTTATGAGAGCGGAAGAGGTCACAAACGGATCTTTTTTTACATGACGTAGGATTCGTTTTTGCAAACTGGGACTTATTTTGGGTTATAACCCTCTGGTTTCATTTTTTGTGTAAGCTTTAATGCATTCTCAACCATTTTCTTTTAGCAGCCAACTATACTGGCTATTTTCCATTGGCTTTTACCTTGATTACACAAATTTTTAATAATATCTCGGTTTTCAGGACTGCAGTGCTTGGCTCTTCCCATTTTTAGACCTAATTGTTTTTTTTTTTTTTAGACTTAACCAGCACTCAGGGGATGCCCCCTATAAATGCGAAAGCATTGTGTTGATTCGGAAGACGGGTGATTGTACTTGGAGGGTGGAAAGATGGAGTAGTGTTGGTGATGATTTGATTTAAATTTACACAGATTGAAACTGCCGGGAAACACGATCGCAGGGAGATTGTTCCACAATTTTACTGAGCGACCGAAGAACGAATTATCTCGGTAATGCGATGTTCTATTGGGCAAAGTTGCAATGGTAAAGGGATGGGCTTAGAGAGCAGCCCGAGTGGACCTAGGAAACACACGAGCTGGTGGCGTCAGGCCATGTATCTCCCTTGAACACTTCCCATGGTAGTACCTGTACAGAAGGCTTAGGCAACCAACATTGAGACGATGCCCAAGAGACTTGAGAGAAGATGAAATATTTCCATCATCTATTAAATAGATCGCACGTCTTTGAATCCGGTCCAGAAGCTCCAAATATGATCTTGAAGCCCCTGCCCAAATGTGCGAATTGTACTCCATTTTCGGCCTTATATATGAGGTATAGATCAAACGAAGATCAGATGGAGTGAAGTATTTCTTACATGGTTTTAAAAAACCAAAAAGCTGCTTCTTTTGACACATCAAAAATGTGATCATTCCACCGAAGATTTGCTTGTATTGATATGCTTAGAACGTCAAGAACATCTGACTCCGTAAGATCTACACCGTTCATATAGAGGGGAGCTAAGGGGTAATTGATTCGCTTGTGGGTTAATAGACAGCACTGGATCTTGCTAGCATTAAACTCTACTCTATTAGCTAGACCCCACTCGGAGATTTTTCCTAAGTCATTGTTAAGTGTGTCATTCATATGTTGCCTCCTCCTCTCAATCTCCAAAGAGCTCTGGCGTTTTTTAAATGAATATGAATGGCAAATGCCAAATGCCATGAATATGAATTGGGTTGTGAGTCAACGACAGAAGGTCGTTGATAAAAACCAGGAACAAAGTTGGCAATAGAACTGAGCCCTGCTGTACACCTGCGTTGATGGCGTGCTCTCTGGACGATATGCCATCGACTACAACATGGATCGGTCGATTAATAAGAAAGCACGTGATGAACCGAGCAAAGTTACCACCTACACCATATGTAATTAGTTTAGACAAGAGCGCTTTATGCCACACTCGGTCAAATGCCTTAGAAATATCCAGAGCAACAATTTTGCTCTCAACGAATAAGTGAACGCATTGGTTCCATTTTTCAGTTAGGAACGCCATAAGGTCACCAGTAGAGCGAGCCCTACGAAAACCATATTGACGGTCACTAAGCAATTCATTGTGCCCCAGATAGGTCATAAGGTTGAAGTTAATTTCATAACTTTGGCGAGCGAAGAGCATATCGATATGGGTCGGTAGTTTGCAGGGTTCGTGGCATCGCCCTTTTTTGGTACCGGCTGGACCCTTGCGACCTTCCAACAAGATGGAAATACTCCTGTCTTGTAGGAGATGTTGCACAGGTTACGCAAAGGTCGAGCCAGACTAGAAAGAAGCACACGCTTTAAGCGCAAGTGGTGGTATGCCATCCGGACCAGAGGCTTTGTTTATGTTGAGGTTTGCAAGGACTTTTTTTAATGCTGTCGTGCGAAAATATATCTCCTGCATTACAGAAGACGTTCTTTCAACGAAAGGTAGTGGCTGATTGCTTACTGGGATTGTGAAGTTATGTGCAAACAATCCGGCCAACAGGTTCGCTTTATCAGCCGAGTCCGTGAAGATTTAATCATCTTTTAAAAGAGTTGGAATAGTCGATGACGTTTGATTCTTTACTCTTTTAACAAATGACCAAAAGTTTTTGCCCCCTTTGGGGCAGAGAAGAACCTGTTCTCTGATGCGAGTTTCGTCAAGAAACTTATCGCGTTTTAAAATTGCATTACAGCGATTCCTAGCGTCAATGCGAAGTCTTTTCGTATCGGCATTCTTATCAGAGCGCCAATTCAGAAAGGCTTCCTCTTTGGACCTGACTGCAATCCTGCAAGTCTCATTAAACAATGAGTGGTCTTTTGGTTTGATGCTTCTCATCTTATTGGGGATGAAAGACCGCATACCCAATAAGATAATTTCTTGTACCATAACAGCCGCGGCATTCACATTTCTGTCAGCGAAACATAATTTCCAATTGAAGTTGCGATAAAAATTATTTAGCGCAGTCCAATTTGCTCTTCCATAAAACCATGCAGTCCTTTTCGGAGCTTCAGGCGTAGAGGTGCGAAGGTTAGAATATGGAAAAACAGTGGAGATGGTGCAATGGTCCTAATTACCAAGAGGTGCGTTGACACTCACATCATGTTTTTCATGTTGCGAAGTCAGAAAGAGGTCTAAGATGGTATGGCTATGCAGATCACTTCTTGGAAAAAAAGTTGGTTCCTTCACTAGTTGAATCAATTGGTTCGATTCAGCAAAAAGCTCAACATATTGCCCTTCAGGTGTTGTTTGGCCTGAGTGACATAACCAAGCCGAGTTGTGAACATTGAAATCGCCAGCTACAACGATTTCACTATCAGGGAACAACCCCAAAATGTGCGATATCGAATCAGAGAGAGAGTCTTGTTTGTTAAAAGTAGGCTCCCTCCCTAAATTCGGACTTCTATACACATAGAGTACTTCTATACAATTTTGCTACACATAGAGCAAAATTCCGGATCGGTCAGGCCCAGACCCCGCTGGCACTGATACGCTACATCCGAACGTATAAAAAGAGCGATGCCCCTATGCGAAGAAAACAATGGCAGTAAGTGATACCCAGGAATATGAAAATCCAGTGGATCTGCATCCTCGCTCACCTGGGTCTCACTTAATGCCATTATTTGAGGCCTGTTAAGAGTACAATCTGCATAGACCGAGAAGAAATTCGCCCTCAGTCCACGTATATTGCAAAAATCTATGCGAAAAGTACTCGACATTCTCGCACCGTGCAAATATTAAATAAATAGTGCAAAAAGATAATTAGTTACAAGTGATAATTGAGATTAAACTCTGTGGACATAAATATGTGCAAAGGACAGTGTTATGTCTTCACCTTAGCACAACTCTGCCCACAGTGCAACCTCACTCACAGCTGTAACTAATCTGCGAGGATGGAGGAGTTGACGGACACGAAAAAAACAACAATTACTTACGCGGCGAAAAGCATGGAAAAGTCCTTCGCGTGGTCAGCTAAAAAAAAGCATTAACTGCAGCTTAATGTTGTTGTTGCTGTTGGCTGCACTCAGCAAAGCATATTTCAGATGATGATGTTGTTGTTAAAACTGCTTATATTTGTTGCTTAGTTTTATGTTTTTTATACTTCTTAGCTTTTAATTTTTTTTCACATGCATGTATTTTTTTTTTTTTTTTTTGTAAGAACACTAATCACTTGACACAAGACAACCGACGGACATTAGGTTATACAATTAAGGACGCGAATTATTTCATTTTTTTTGTTTTATTTAATACACAAGACAAAACAAGAACATGGAGACGGACGAGCGGAACGTCTTTTTTAAATTTTTTTTTTATTTTATTTAATAAAATCCGACGAACAAAAAACAAGAACACGGGGACGGACGAGCGGCACGTCTGTACCCCGTCAATTCACGACAACTACTCTTAACTTAAGCCCGATATCCAAATTTAATTCATCTTGGTTGTACAAAATTAAAACAAAATCATTTTTTTAAAGTTGGCGCATACGTTTATTTTTTCAAACATTCTTTATCTGAGGCCCATAAGCCTCATTATCGAGAAGTTAACCTACAAGTGTTATGTCGACTCCGAGCGGCTTATATTCTCGAGAAGCTATGCATGTAATTTTTAACTCTTTGAGGAAAATTATTTCTATTAAAAAAAAATTGGTATTTGAACCCGATTCTACCGAGGTTCTATGGCATACGGGCCACATAATTTAACCATAACGTCACGGTCGCATATCAAATAATACGAAACTAATAAATCGTGTTATTCGAGGGATACCTGTACTTTATGATTTGTTCTCATACCAATTTTTTACATGTTTATGTATGAGTTTGGCTGTGAATGTTTATATATGAATGCGTAAAAAAACAATTCAATTTATCAATGGACCCAACCCCCAAAAAATTAGAAGACGTGGTGGCATGACACTGCAATTGAATTTATTAATTTAAATGAAATTAACCTTGAATATCAATTTCGTACAGATCGTTTGTTAAATTTGCTACACGTGCCAATAATATTTTTAAAATAAACGACTCTAGACTAATCTACAACCTAATATAAAAAAAAAGAATTGTTTTCGACTTAAGAGGCTATGTAAGAGCTTAAGCAATACAGGCTAATCACCCTTATTAACCATAGTTCGATGCAGTGGCAAACTGGCCCGTAGCCTGCATATTTTCTTCCCGGGGAGGAGCGAGGGGGATATTTTGATCACAAAAATATTGTTTCGAAATATTTTTCAATGTTGATTTTTTTTTTTTTTATTACTAAGTTTAAGCGAATTGAACTGTTTTCGAGGTCCTAAATTTTTAAAAATATCATATAACACATGCAAATAATAGTTTTCTTATTTTAACTTATGCAGTGAGTGTCACTTAAAATCGTACAAATTATAAAAAAGAAAACTTGTTACAGAAAAGCTAGTTTTAAAAGGCAAGAAATAAATAAAACTCAGTTTAGTTTTTATTTTATTTTTGTGCTAATAATTTGAATGCAAAAACAATATATAAATAACATTCAATCAAACCAAAAACTACATTTCATGTACACAAATTCATCATTCACTTAAGGGGAGGGTAAGATTTGTTTCGTCTAAAAAATACATTTTTTTGTGAATTTTTTTAGAAAAAATTATTATTGTAGGTTTATTTTTCATATTATTATATAAAGGTACAACATTTCAAGAATATTTATAAAAATGTTTCTTCAAAAACAGAGAGAAATAACGGATTTATTGTAGATCTACGCAGGCGCCTCGAAAAAAGTTTCTGTGCGGTGACCAGCCTACAGCATCACTGAATCATCTGAAACCAAAAAATCAATATGCTTTCTTTAGTTTCTTACTTTATCTCTCCAGTCTCGTCGAGTTTTTTTTTTTAATTTTTCAATTTTTGGCAACATTTTGAAGCCAAAATGACGATTTTTGACGAAAAAGTCGGCCTATTTGTTATTGTGTAATTGTTAGTAATTAAAAAATTTAAAAAAAACTCGACGTAACTAAAGAGCTATTTACACGTAGAATATGTGTACAAAACTTCAAAACGATCGGTTGTTCAGCAGGTTTTTCTGTAGGCTAGTTACCGACTTTAAAAATTACATGTTTGGGAAAATCGATTAAAAGTTTTGTAGACTGAAGAAATTAAAATATCTTGAAAAAAACTGGATTTTCTTAAAAAATATGTACATGTCTTCATCGACGCCGGGTCAATACAGTACATCACTATCATCCACATTATCTAAGGCATCTTTTTGCTCCTGTCTACGTAAAACTCTGCCTTCTTTGGTCTCGCGAGCAGCTTGCTCGTCCGCTCTGTTGATCCGCAAAGAGTCTGTCACGCGCGCCAATTCATGCGCACTTGGTCCTGAAGTGATGCCGAAATCTTGCATAAATGTCAGAAGAGCAGTAGAGCCTTCATTAAAAAGTGATGCTGTTACATATGCTGCAATTTCAACGACAATTGCAGTATCACTCACTGATTTGGGACTAATTTACCATATGAGTTGGTTGTAGCTTTCGTTGTTGTTCTGCATGAAACCACTCAGACAACGTTCCAACAGCCTGTCTTTGCTTAAATCTTCATATATTGTCTTTATTGCGTCTAATACATCAGCTGGAAGTGGAGAGTAACTGTGCTTGAATGATCGTAATGTTTTTGCAGCTTCAGCCTTCAGCTGGGGATTTTGATCAGTCGAAGCATAATGATAAAAAGTCGCCCATATAGCGTTCCTCATTTTGTCCACAGAATCGTGACTTCTTCGAATTGTCAGCCCATAATACACTGATAATTTGTCGATTATGTTGCCAGTAAGTTTGACTTAACCGGAAAGAGTTTTCCTCTTCACTTTTTTAACAGATTTCGGTTTTTGTATCGACCACGTGCGATTTCACTAAGCCACGCAGACGTTTGCCCATCCTTTTTTGGACGTGTCCAATACACTCTTTCTTGTTTATTATGAAGTTATCACCGTAAGGTTTCGCATTGACTACTCCGGTGTAGGTTTTGGAATCGCCATCACCAATATAATTACGGTATTTTACTTTTGAAAACTCTATCGAACGTTGAAACATTTTTATAATATCGCTTTACTTTAAAAAATAATTTAATTTCAAGAATACAACTTTTTTCGGGTTTTTTTTATTTTCCTTTTTTTTTTTTGAAATGAGAGGCGGGCTCGTTCTGTGTTTTGCTTGACTGAAATCGGCAATTACACAAAAATTTTCTTTTATCGACACCGTTTTTCTTAGAAATTAATGACTTTTCGGCTTTTTTCGACGTCTATTATAACAAGAACATCATATTATATTAATATCAACATATCAACATTATATTAAATTAAATATCAAATACAAAAATTTTACCTCCGCATTCCGTTGAGATTCGAACCCACACCAACCAATACCACTGTGTATGAAGTAACTACACTACGCATTGAGCCAAACTCCTTCGTTACGCTGAGTGATTTATTCAATATAAATTACAACTGAAGCTATGATGCAGCTATCAACAGAATACTTCGACATACTGCATCTGTTAATACAGCATCTGTTAACATCTGTGAATCAAATATTTTTTTTTTGGCAGGGTATCGAAGCATGTGTTTTCAAAGCAATGTATTAAACAATAAATTACTTAGGTGAATTAACGTAGCTGCAGTTATGTCAACAAACAGCAAGCAAAGGCTGATTGGATCAGTTGGTAGATCAATGGACTGGCACCAAAAGTTCCAGGGTCCGATACCGCCCGGCGGGCAAAGAAATTTTTGTTTTCTTTTTGTTGATGAAATGTAATAAAATTTACTGGTGTGAATATTAAAGTGTGTTTTTTAATTGATTTTATGTTATTTTTTAATTTAAAAGATGTTTTATTAAAAAAAAAACCATTTAATTATCAATTCCATCCTTCTCTCGTGTGTCTAATGATGCATCTGTGTTTTTTTTTTGCAGAAAATACCTCAAAACTATGCTTAAGCCATCCATGCTAGTTGTTTTTTAATTTTGTATTATGTGCTTAGGTGAATCAAATATTTTTTTTTGGCAAGGTATCGAAGTATGTGCTTTCAAAGCAATGTATTAAACAATAAATTGCTTAGGTGAATAAGCATAAGTTTATAATTCCCATACAATAATCTTTACTCAAGCCGACTTAGGTAATTTACCTATTGTTTTTTTTTCTCGGTGTAGAAATAAAAAAAAAAAAACAAAACGTTACTTTTCGATTTTTATTTCATATTGGTATATTATAAGTCGTTTCGCCTTACATTGGTTATCGAGGGTTAATTGAAAATTTAAATTCCTGAGGAATTGAGGAAAATGTGAAGCAAGAATTCCGCAAATATTAAAGTAACTGTAAAACGAATAGCGGAACAATATGAGAAGCGAACATCAGAAACAAACAGCACAATCAATACATCTCGATCTTTTAAACATTCGTCAAAAAGAAGCGAGGATATTCAAACTGAAAATTGCCCGCACAATCGATGTGCGGATCACGGTCTGAAAGGGATATAGCTCGCGGTATGAAAATTATATAGCGAGTAAAATCAAGCGCTCAACAAAAACTCAAGCGTTAGGGTGATGTTATGCTCAAATGATCTCTGGTCACGTCACTTTTTGCGCTCTTTTTTCGTTTGATGAGCTCTGTGCCCAAAGTATGTTATGCTGACGGTCATATGATCCCCAAACATTAGTATACTTTTTGCTACTTTTAGTACTTTATCCGAAAAAAAGTATCATCGTTTAACATGGTTGAGTGTTGCTATTAAGCAGGATTCATTACTGCTTTCATACATTTCGCACTGAAATTGTACTATTTTACAATCTATACTATTATATCAAATTGAAGTGCAAATTTTTGTTAAACTCCAAAAGTACTGTGCCCATTTTTATGAAATATGTTATAAAATATCATATTTGTGCTACAGCACAGAGTAAAGAGGCACATATTTGCTTTTAGAAATTTAAATAATGAATATATTAAATTAAAATGTAAAGTTTTTTATGAAATCATCCCGATGTCACGCATTGCTTAATCGTTTTCTTTTCATACGTTCCGCAGTCCCGTTACCTAGTGCTCTCTTTCTCATTTTCCTGAATGACGTCACCCAGTTCTTTTGCATAACAAAAACGAATGGAACTTTGCGATCACTTAGGCAAATTGAACAAATTGGAAATATTTTTGTACTAAAGTGAAGAAAAAATTAAGTACAAAACTCTTATAAAGTTGAGAAGAAATTAAATAATAAAGTTAATAAATAATAATAAAATGTGTTCGTTTTAAAAACAAAATAAACCAGTATTTCTTTTAAAATTATATTGAAAAGTCTGGCATAGTATATAAATATATCAGTGAATGTGAACAATAGCGCTGAGTGACGTCATGCTGTCATGCTCTCTCTCTCTCTCTCTCTGTCGCGAAACGCGTAATCTTTGTTCTATCATTCTTGGGGGAAAACCATAACAGAATAAATAAAGTTAGCCGCACGGCTGAGAGCCCAGCACCATAACTGTCAAAACGAAATCTCTACCATTGACCGGAGAGTCACTAGACGAGTGACAGAAAACGTAACGATCGATTTTACTCTATGTTTAAAATCGATTCTAAAGGAATAAACTCCAAAGAACAAGCTGTCAAAAAAGTTATTTCTTGTGGATTCGTATTAAAATGGACGGAAAAAGAAACATTTGTGATGTTGAAGAAAATCTAAGTACAAATGTTAGTATTAGTGTGACACAAGAAATTATTTCAATAATTTATAACATTTTATTACATCAGCAAATACCACCTGTGAAAAAAAGTCGTTCGATCAGCTGTTAATTTGCAAGTTTCTACAAGTTTTCTGTTCACGCACTTTTTCTACTACACTGAGAGAAATATGTGTTAAAATTAAATGAAATTATGTTCATATTAAACGAATATGTTTTTGAAATAGAGCTTTAAACAATTTCATTTAAGCTAAACACAAATGTTTGTAAAGTTAAATTTTAAACAAAAGTTTTTGTTTTCAAAACAATGTTTTTAAATATACTTTTAATGTAAACATTTTCAGTTTAAAAACATTTAATTAAAAATAAAATTTAAAACAAAAGTTTTTATATTGAAAACAAATATTTTTTCGATGCCATTTTTTAAATTTTTTCGCGTTTTTGACGTCAGATTCGTGATCAGCGACCGATGACGTTTGCTTTATTGCTGCTTGAAATATTGAAATATGTTACATATTAAAGTAATTAATTAGTTTTCATTTCATCTTACCTTTAAATTTTGTAAGTCCAATTAAAATATATTTTCAAACAATCAAATGGTTTTTCTCAGCTTGGTCTCAATTGTCTGATAATGACTCTACTACACATACTTTTTTAATTCAATGTCAGATAGCGACGAATTTTTTGTTATAAAAAAGAATAAATAAGAGAAAATTGTAGAAAAAGGTGAGAAAATGAAATATAAATATTAATATGAAAATGAATATTTTAAAATTTTTTGTTTAATTTTAAAGAATGTTTTTTTTTCTCAGTGTATATTTCTCTTTGTGAAATTTCTTTTCTCAATTCTCTTTTACTCTCTCCCTGCAAGTACGTAAACAAACCTATTATAAACGAATAATTTTGAACCGACTTCAAAAAGGAGGAGGTTCTCAAGTTCGTCGGTTTCTGTTTTTTTTTTTTTTTTTTTTTAAATGTATGTACATCGATAACTCCTAAACCATATGCCTGATTGCCATAATTTTTGGGGAACAGATACATATCATAAGCATGAAGGTGCCCGTACAAAAGTGGGCGGTATTCGAGAACTGGGCGTGGCAATGATAGATCTCGCAATACTAGATACTACTGTATCTCGAATAACATTGACACTAGGGTACTGCAATTTATTGTAGGGGTAGGCACAATTATTACAAATTACGGGCAAGAAAATGGGCGTAATTCTACAAGTGGGCGTGGCAATATTAGAAAAACAGTGTATCTTGAATAATTTTGAGGCTAGAGTACTGCTATTTAGTATAGAGGTAGGCATTATTATTACAAATTATCGTCAATAAAGTGGGCGTTATTCGACAAATGGGCGTGGCAATATTATAAAAACACTGTATCTCGAATAATATGGACACTAGGGTAATAAAACTCGTTACAAGAATGGGTATAATAATTTCAAAACAGGTGACATCTAATTTAAATTTAAGAGACAGATATTTGAAATAACCAACAAACTTCAGATTTTAATAAAACAAATTTTTTCGGAACAATTTTATTTATGTTGTTTATACACTTTTTTCGAAAATTTATCATATTCTCTAAAAAGGAAGAAATAAAAATTTTTTAAAAAAAAACAACCGACTACAAATCACTACAATCACTACAAAGTAAAAAATAATTTTAAAAATGCTTTTCCTTTTAATTTCTTGGTCATATTTGATAATTTATTTAAACATATTATTATATATGAAATTTATTATCTTAATTTTTTTCTTATTTGTTTTATTATCATAAATATATTAATTTCTTGATGAATTCTGATTTAATTTATTCCTAGTAGTGTCACCAGAACAAGGTAAAATTCTTGCATGTTGTTTAATTAAAAATTTTGATCGTTCCTCGTTTTCGGATGTCATCAAAATCAAGTTGAACGATGACAAAAGCCAGTTGTACTTTGTAAATAGTACTTCCTTGTTGTAAAATGTTGCACCAAGGGAATGTACAACAACAGTAATTTTGGAAAAATTTACCACACCATTAGAAACGTGACCTACAATGCAAATTCCTATCAAACGATATTTTCGTAAGCGCCTTATTAAAGTATTCAAACAATTTACCCACAAGCTGCTATCGGGTTAAAATTCTGTTGAACTATGAGAAATGTTGAACTATAACTCACTTGTTAATTACTAGAAAAATTACCACGATTAGAAGACTAACATTTTTTTATAAGTAAATCCGTAACCAACTCCTAAACTTTAGCAGATCACTTAGCAAAATTTTTAAATTTAATTGACTTTTTCGACAACATTCAAAAGGGTTGAAAATGTTATTTTTAAAAATGTTTGCTGTCCCAAGAGTTTGAGATCCCGCGTCAGTGCTAAAACGCAAAACTTACAATAAGCTCCGTTTTTCAATTAGTAAGTAAGTTTTTCAAAGTAAGCTAACTAATGCCAACAGTTCAACCAAGACTGCTTAAATCGTAGATTACGTGAACCACTGACAGGGAAATTAAAAGTTTGGGGGGGGGGGAAGGGGGGTAGGGAGGAATTGGGATTTTAAATGTTTTAAAAAATTGAAATGAAATTAAATTGGAAAATATTGTTGCTTGCAGCTTTATGTACTGCCGAAGCCGAAGGCAGTTCCGATGTATCAAATGAAATTTCTGTTTCTGGAACAACTTCTACAATCATACAGACAAAACGCACAAACTTAGAATTATTAGCATAAAAAGTGAAATATTCTTAATAACACTACGTATACGACCGCTTTAAACATTACTGTCAATACTACCACCTCCTGCAACTGCCGGTCAGCAGTTCTGGACACTCTTCAGGTTTTAAAGATTCTTAAACGCTTTCTACAATGCAAACGAAATACAATGATACATTATTATGATTTAGCTAAAATTGTAACCATCAAGTAATTATAAAGTAGAATGGACACCGCACACATTAAACACTACACCATTCTGGCAGCGCTGCACCCGGCTGGTACATCAGCAAAGTAATTCTACTGTCGCTTCGACTTCGGCGGTGTCATCTTCTTTTTATAATTGCTCGTATTTAATTGTGTAACATTGGATCAAAGTATTAAAGGATACCAAGAAGTCGCCATAATAAGGCGATAAATAATTAATCTTAAAAACAAAGATTTACTTTCCTCCTTTCTGGCCTTTTTTAATAGCAATAAAATAATCAATAATAATAAAATTGAATGTAAACACTTAACACAAATGATTTAAATCTCAGAAAACCACAATTAAAACAATTGTAAAAGGTAAATTTACAATTTCATTTAATACTTAATTTCATTTATTGCTTTCCAACGCAATAGATTCTTAAATCGCTAGTGATCAATTGTGACAAGGCTCAATTGAATGTATCGAACTTTATTCAATATCTTAAGCGTGTTGCTTTTGTAGTTTATATTGTTACTGAAGAGAAACGTAGGCGCATTAAGTATGCGCATATAAAAAATGTCATATTAATAATTATATTTTATTTTTGTATACTTTCTGGACCCTAAGGGGGGTTTGAACACCCAAAACTGCTCCCTTGTCTACGGGCCTGTACTGAATGCCCAATATTGAGCAAATAGTCTCTAACTACAACAGCATTCATTTCCTAAAAATTAATTTGAAATTTAATATGAGTATTTCGTGTACCTGCAAAAATACTAGAATTTGTAAGACAGATAAGAATCAGCTTAGCCAACACTTTAAAGTTCAATGAAATCAATGGAAAATATATTTTTGTGATGCAGATAACGATGTGCAAATCATTTTTTCTAAATCATCATATAAGGAGCAATCATATTTTTACTTAAGCGGAAAACAATTTGCAAATGTTATTGATTATTTTTTTGATGTTGTTGTAATTTTCAAGTTCACAATATTTGTTGTACTGAAGAGGAAAGGGAATAAGCTTCAAATAAACAAAATATTTACTTGTTTGATTGAAATGTTTTTTTCATTTTCGATGCATACTGCTCTAATTTGCACCGCATCTATACGAGTCACTTGACGATAAAGATGAATTAATGATCACCATCATGTGATTTTATTATATGGGAAGTAGGCATCCGGATAGTGTTCATTGTTTACTTATGTCTTTGTTATGACGCTAGTAAATCCTTCGCTTACATGTTATCGAGAAAGTCCAGAAAATGGCAAAAAGTTTAATTTCCAAAAAAATACAATAAAACGCTCTTAATTTGTATAAATAACAAATTACAGATACCAATACCAGAGTAACCGTTTTAAGTAGATTCTTTACTGCGCTTGAAGAAATATTTGTTTATACTGACAAATTTCTAAGTTGTGTTGATACACTTTTTGTCAATATAGAGCCAACAAAAGTTTTTGTCAATTTGATAAAAGGTAGAAAAGTTGTAATCATACTGACAAAATTTTCTTTTGCTTATTTGATAAAAGATTTTTCGATATAATTAAAGGCTTTATCAAGAATATCGCATTTACACTATAAATTTGATAAAAGAATTTGTCAATAAGAATAAAGAATATTTCAACATAAGAAATATTTTACTGAATAGAAAATTTGGCTTAAGTCTACTTTAATGAACCCGCTGAATTTCAAGGGGTTGCTTGGTTCACAGGGGAGATAGTGGCCTTTTTTTTCAGTGCCATTATGATCTACGAAAAAAGTGCTACCTTGTACGTATGATACAATTATAATTCTGCCATGCCTTGTACCAAAGAACTTTCAGAAATTAAAGCAGATTCATTGAACTAGACTTGTTCTGAAAATTTATATATTTATTATATAATATTGTATTATTTATACATTTGCTTATCAATTATACCAAAATATTTTGTTCTGAAAGAAAATGGCGCGGGGGTGAGGTGGGGAGGTGGGGGTCTGCCGATCGAAGTGAAAACTTAAAGCTATGAAAAACTTAAGGCAGAACAAAGTTATGCTGAAGCAAACAAAAACAAGAGATCAAAAGTACGTAGTTGTACGCTCTCACGCTCTACTTCGTTGTTTGCTAAAGGCCAACTCACACTGGATTGTTTGATTGGCAATCAATGAACGTTTCTTACGCTCTTTTAAATTTTGTTTGTTGGTAGCTCACACGACACGCCAATCTGCGTTTGATATTTCTTTGAAATACACTACTTTTCCTGCTCCACTTTATTTCGTACTATACAGACATTTGGTATTAATTTAACATGATTGCTTATCTTAAATTGCTTGAAGTTCCCTAGCTCTTTAAATTGTTATTTTGTTATTAACGCATTTATTATGTTATTTAAACTGTTACGCAGAAATTGAATATCGATCGATTGATTCGATAAATTCATTGTTGCTGTATATCAATACTCATCTCATGATCAGAAAAAAATTCTGCATTTTTTCTGCCTTCTTTAAGAATCCTGCATTTTGTCTGTTCTTTTCTAAAAAAAAAATGTTGACCTTAAAATTAGTCGTGTTCTCTTCTTGAAATATTCTTGTGAAATTCGACGGTTCTGCATTCTGCCCACTAGCAATACAAACATAAAAAGAAAAAAATAAAATAATTTTGACATTCATATTTTGTGACTATTTTCGAAGTAAATCATCCGGGCCATGATGCAACTAACAATGTGGTGGTGGCACTTGCTTGGTGATCAAAGGTTATCAAAAATTGTGCAAAGTAGAAAACGAAAAAAGTTAAAAAAGATGATCGCCGTTTGTGTAAATTCTTCAATCATTATATTGAATATTTGTTTAAAATTCCCTGCAGTTGGCACTATACATAATATAAGTAGGCCTGTGCGAGTTGCTTCGAGTTCGAGTCGAGTCGAGTAGTGCAATTCGACTCGATGTTCGATTCGAGTAATTCGGTTTTTCTCGAATAACTTGAAATTCGAGTAACTCGAGGAATTATCGTTTAACTCGAGGAACTGATAAGTAGCTCGAGTTTTTTTTTATTTTCACTCTTAATAATACATACCCAGTAGAAATTAATGTTTAATGAAACTAAGGGAAGATATAAATAATGGAACATGAAAGACATAAATAATTTCAACATATTTAGGTTTTTACTTTTTTGCGATCTCATTTTGTAGAGAGACATACTTTTCGATTTAATCCTCAAATAAACTTTAATTTTTAGGCCATTTTATGCAAATTACGAGTACGCTTGAAGCTGTTTATGACTAGCGATAAAGGTAAAAAATTAGACAAATTTGTGTTTCCGTTCAATCAAAGTTACTCGATTAGCTTCGAGTTACTCGAAATCTCGAGTTATTCGATACGAGTTTCGAGTCGGATTACTCGACTCGACTCGTGTACTCGCATAGGCCTAAATATAACCTTAATCGCAAATTCATCGGAATTCAAAACAACAGTGTTGCCAATACTAAAAAAAAATGTTGCATTTTTTTTGTTCTTTCTTCTCAGCTTAAAAGAGGTCAATATTCTGTAAATTCAGGTCAGAATGTAAAAATTCTGCATTTTGTGAGGGGGGAATATTTTGTCAGAAAAGAATGCGCTATTAATTTGGAAGAAATGGCTTTAGAGTTAATAAACTTGGCTAAACAATATGCTTTTTCTTTGTTTACTTCATTAATTCACTTGTTAAGAATAAGGGTTTCATACAAGGATTTATCTAATATGTTATTGTAAAAAGTACTATGTTTCTTCAACAAAGGCACTTTTTAGGTACTTAAACTCAGCAAAAATTTTATTTCGCCACCCAGCAACACTGTTCAGATTGCTGATTGTTGGCAAATACAGCAATCAAAAAATGAACAAATTTGATTGCTACAATCTGTGTTCATCCGCTCTCGCTCTCAGTGCTTTTGACAGATTCCCACTGAAAGCAACAACAAAATGAGTAGATTGTTTGATTGGCAATCACCGTGTGAGTTGGGGATAAGCAGAATAGGGTTATAACCTGTTTATTATAAATAATTTATATTTTGATTTGATTATTTTTTCACCGAATTTTAAATTAAAACCATTGGAATTTTTGAAAATATAAACATATTTTAGGAAACCTTAAAAAAATTCTGTAAATTCGCAATGAGGTTCACCGTTTTTCAAACTTAAAAAAGTTAAAACATAATTTTAAATTGTTGGTAACTCTTTTCGACAAAAACAAATAAATTTTTGGTTTGACCTTTAAGTCTATGTAATAGCGGTGTATTATTTTTAATCTTCAAATTAATCGTTGTATCAAATCATTTATATTTAAATCATTTCATTATATTTTAAAGAGGATGCAAGAGGCTCATGGTAACTAAAGTAAGAAACAAAAATGTTTGATTGGAATTTCTGTAACTTTCGCGTTAAAACCGCATCGATCGTCGTTTTATATTTAGTAGTACAGAGTTTTCGATCATTGGACATAGTCAAACCAAATGCCTCATTGAAATATTCTATTAGTGGTAAGTTTTTATCAACTGCAAAGTTAATATTGAAGTCTCCACTTTGTTTCTTATAGTCCGAGAGCCAGCAAACCTAAAAGTGCACTTACACGGATTTCAAAATTTTTTTATTAAGAGATATGAAATAGTAATGCGAATAAAATGAGTCCGGTATGACGGGGTCTATCCTGGCACCATTATTTTTTAAGGATTTTTTTATTATTAACAAACAGTAAAAATTTGCATTTATCGCGGAAATTAATTTTAACCAGAGCATTTTTTGTAAATGTTAATGGCTTTTAGAAAAAAATAGTATGGCATCTTCCATTGTGACGAAAAAGTCTGTCATACCTATTTTAAAAACATATCAGTGGTAAAATTTTTTCGAATACAACTACACCCTATCTGCCAAACATTCGGGGGGTCGCCATACAAAATATATCCAAAAACGTTGCTATGTTTTCTGCTTGACTGGTCGCTGAATCAGAAATGGAGGCATTAACAGTGCTAATGTTAACATTGCTGACGTTAACATTGCTGACTTGAATTCATACTTTTTACCCCTACAAAAAAGTGCCCAACGCACCTAAAAATTTCTTTTCACATCAAAAAATACTTTACTGTCAATAATATGCTTCCAGATTTCTGCCACAGCTCTATCTGCTGATGGCTGTTCGACAAAGCACGCAAAACGCAATCGCCCAAAATGCACAAATGTCAAATAAGTTTTTAAAAACAATTTGGAAAAATCCAAGCTTGAAAAAATCTAAATGAAATCTTGTAGAAATATTTTCTTAAACTATACCTAATGCAGATGCAAAAATTTAATTATGTTGAATAACCTGGACGTTATGGTTTTTTTTTTTGCTAGAGGTGAACCTTTTGTAAATTTCGAGTTTGAGTAGTTTTACAAAAAAACCCACAAAAATCCAAAAATACAAAATTTAAAAAAACAATATCATGGATAGTTTAAGCATAGTTTTAAGCTATTTTCTGTAAAAATATAAAAAAAAAAACTAAAATTTAGCTATCTACGCTCTAAAGCCGAAGCTCTAACTTCTGGAGCCAATCTAAATATATCCCTGGGAAATTAATTCTTTGACATTATTCTCACAGCGATTTGAAAATTAAGTTAGAGCCAGTTTTTTATTATTTTTGTTTTTTGGCTTCTAAGGTGAAATGCAGCACAACATCGGAAAGCAACAACTGCCCAGCAAACCATAGTTGACGACTTTGTTGAATTTTCGACCAATTCGTAACTATTTCGAGCTGTCTTAAAGAAATCGTTACAATTTCGTTACGCAAACATCGGAACAGAATTCAATTTTTTGGCCGTTTGATCAATATCCGATTGAGGACTACCCAGTACAAGCAGGACATCGTCAGCATACATGTGTAAGGAGCAGTTTTTGACAACCGTAGAAAGATCATTGACATACATACTAGAAAGGATTGGGCCCAATACTGAGCCGTGTGGGACACCACTATGCACCGGAAGAAAACCGGAGGAATATTTGTTTGTTACAACACATTGCTGCCTTCCAATTAGGTATGAGCACATTAGTTTGCACGATTGATTAGAAAAATTAAAGTACTTTCCCAATTTGGAGCTCAAAATTTTGTGGTTTACTGTGTCAAAAGCTTTAGAGAAGTCCATTAATGTCAGAAAAGAGATGTGTGACACGTCCATGACTCTTCACAGTTCCTAAATAATTGAAAGCAAAGCAGTAGTGCAGCTTTTTTTTTGGACGAAATCCAGATTGGGTAATTCAATTGGGTAATTAAGTAATTAGGTAATTAAGGGAGGAAACCTTCAGAATTAGCGCTCTGATCAGAATGCCGATACGAAAAGACTTCGCATTGAGGCTAGAAATCGATGTATTACAATTTTAAAACGCGAAAAGTTTCTTCACGAAACTCGCATCAGAGAACAGGTTCTTCTCTGCCCCAAAGGGTGCAAAAACTTTTGGTCATTTGTTAAAAGAGTAAAGAATCAGACGTCATAGACTATTCCAACTCTGTTGAAAGATGATCAAATCTTCACGGACTAGGCTGATAAACCTGTTGGCCGGATTGTTTGCACATAACTCCACAATCCCAGTAAGCAATCGGCCACTGCCTTTCATTAAAAGAACGTCTTCTGTAATGCAGGAGCTATATTTTCGTATGAGAGCAGTTAAAAAAGTCCTTGCAAACCTCAACATAAACAGCCTCTGGTTCGGATGGCATGCCACCACTTGTGCTTAAAGCGTGTGCTTCTTTCTAGTCTGACCCGACCTTTGCGTAACCTGTGCAACATCTCCTACAGGACAGGAGTATTTCCATCTTGTTGGAAGGTCGCAAGGGTCCAGCCGGTACCAAAAAAGGGCGATGCTACGAACCCTGCAAACTACCGACCCATATCGATATGTTCTACGCTCGCCAAAGTTATGGAGAGCGTAATTAACTTCAACCTTATGAGCTATCTGGAGCACAATGAATTGCTTAGTGACCATCAATATGGTTTTCGGGTCCGCTCTACTGGTGAGAGCAGAGTTGTTGCTCTGGATATTTCAAAGGCATTTGACCGTGTGTGGCATAAAGCGCTCGTGTCTAAACTAATTGCATATGGTGTCGGTGGCCACTTTGCTCGGTGGATTACGTGCTTTCTTATGAATCGAACGATCCATGTTGTAGTCGATGGCATATCGTCTAGAGAGCACGCAGGTGTACCGCACGGCTCAGTTGTATCGCCAGCTTTGTTTCTGGTTTTTATCAACGACCTTCTGTCGTTGACTCACAACCCAATTCATTCGTTTGCGGATGACAGAGGCATTTGCCATTCATATTCATTTAAAAAACGCCCGAGCTCTTTGGAGATTGAGAGGAAGAGGCAACATATGAATGAATGAATTGGGAAAAATCTCCGAGTGGGATCTTGCTAATAGAGTAGAGTTTAATGCTAGCAAGACCCAGTGTTGTTTGTTGACCCACAAGTGAATCAATTGCCCCTTAGCTCCCCTCAATATGAACGGTGTAGATCTTGCGGAGTCAGATGCTCTTGACGTTCTAAGCATATCAATACAACTAAATCTTCGGTGGAATGATCACATTTTTGATGTGTCAAAAGAAGCAGCCACGTGCCTGGTTTTTTAAAACGTTGTAAGAAATACTTCACTCCATCTGATCTTCGTTTAATCTATACCTCATATATTAGGCCGAAAATGGAGTACAATCCGCACATTTGGGCAGGGGCTTCAAGATCATATTTGGAGCTTCTGGACCGGACTCAAAGGCGTGCGATATATTTGATAGGTGATGGAAATAATTCATCTCCCCTCAACTCTCTTGGGCATCGTCGCAATGTTGGTTGCCTAAGCCTTCTGTACAGGTACTACCATGGGAAGTGTTCAAGGGAGATACATGGCCTGACGCCACCAGCTTGTGTGTTTCCTAGGTCCACTCGGGCAGCTCTGCAAGCCCATCCCTTTACCATTGCAACTTTACCCAACAGAAAATCGCATTACCGAGATAATTCGTTCTTCGGTCGCTAAGTAAAATTGTGGAACAATCTCCCTGCGAGCGTGTTTCTCCGGCAGTTTCAATCTGTGTAAATTTAAATCAAATCTTCACCGACACTACTCTATCTTTCCACCCTCCAACTATCACCCGTCTTCCGAAACCACTGAGCATTCCCTGAGTGCTGGTTAAGTCTAAAAAAAAAAAAAGTAATTAAGTAATTATGTTGTTTAGTAATTAAAAAACAAATTTAATATATTTTTTCACTCCATGCTTCAAAATTATTTTTCATAACCTTTAGCCAATGCCTTAAATTTTTATTGAAACAAAAACGTTTATGAAACATTTACCAAAAATTTATCAAAAAAAAAAACTACATTTGTGAAACAGTGCAGACGATTTGATCATCATGGTAAATGAATTTATGCACAAACTGCTTAAGTAAATAAAATTAAAATGTCTCTTTAAGATACAATCATAAAATATTCGCATCATAAAATATCACAGAATATTTTTGAATCATCCCTTAATTAATTATTGTGTTTCAAAACGAAGAAAAAAACAAAGTTAAATCAATCTCGAAACAAAGAAACAATAATAAGTCATGGAAATGTCCATAAGCAATATATTTTTAAACGTTCTGACGTGCAAAGATAATTTTTGTTAGATTTGAGATCAGCGACCCTGAATTGTGTTCGTTCAAATTAGTTGTGTTCATTACCTGCCAAAAATAAATGCATAATTCTATTGCACTGTCTAGTGGATAGCATGCAACATTTAAAATGTTAATTAACTTAATTTTACTCATGCAAAGAGTCGCAAATCATTGAAATGCAGACAAATCTTTTCACTTTCAATTTGTTTTCGCTTTCAGCATGATGGCCATTAAGAGCTATTTAGATCAATTTTTCATATTGCATAAATCCAGATAGATGCGCGGTCACTAGGTCGTCCATTAAGATTAATTTGTAAATAAAACTCATTCGCTGTGATGTTAGCGCGATGTTAACGCTCTATATGCGACTTTCGAATGTATGCAACAACGAGCACTACTCAGATAAACAGTCGCTTGTGTTTTGATAGGAGATGCGCGGTAAATCATCAAAGTGAAATGGGTCGCAATATTATTTAAGCATTAAAAAAGCATCACACTGGAAGAACCAAAGAAATATATGGAACTTATACTAGTAAAAATTTTTGAAAATGTGAATTTCATCATGCAGATTTGAGGTTTTTTTTTAATATTTTGTGAGACTAATCTAAAGTATGGTCATAATTTATTTGATGAAACACCAACAGAGGCGCACCGAGAAAAATTCTTTGGGAGTTAGGTTTTTTATTTAAGGTGTAATTAAAATTGTTTTATATATTTAAAAATCTTTGGAGGATAATTTCTATACTGCTTTTATTTTCGGCATTGAAATGAAAATGTCTTCAGTTTTCACTTCCACATAGCTGTGAACATTAAGGAGAGCAATGGTCTACATTGAGTTTCTCTGCATCGTTTTTACATCTTAGGTATGTTTTAAGCCTGTGAAGCGACGAAAACGAACGTTGGCTTGAAGCGACAGATAACGGCAATGTATTCCAATGCGGTCAAATATTTCAGTAAAAATTTTAAACTTAGCAAACTATTTTTGTGGTAATGTCTCTATTTTTATAAAATCGAAGTTTATTTTTAAGGGAATATTCCTGGTTGGAAGGCTATTTTTGGAACCTTTTTGAAAACGCAAAGAGTTATTTAAATTCTGTTTTTTTTTTATTGTATCAAGAACATATTAAATTAAATAAAAATTTGTTATCCTTTGTACGAGGGCTGTTCAAAAAGTTGTCGGCCTTCAAAGTTGAGCGTCGAAAAAAAAGGTATGCGGCCCGGATAACTCGACTTCGGATCATCTGAAATTAAAAAAGTAAACGGCGTTAGATTCAGTACAGATGTAAATCTAGTCATTATCTCAACCACAATTTTGCGATTATTTTTTACAAAATGGCGGTCATTGAAAAACCGTCTTTTTTGGTATTTTAGTGTAAAAAAAATAGTGACAAATTGTTTACAATTGTGATTGAGGTCGGTAATTGTGATCGACAATTCTGCGTCGATTGCACTTTGTTTCATCAAAATCGGTTCAGAACTACGGGCGCAATCTGAGCCGCAAGCTCGAAAAACGTGGTTTCGAGATAAACGCGTTTAAGTTTCAAGTTATTTTTTTACATAAAAAAAAAAAAAAAAAATTGAAATGAAAAATTTGAGCATGCAGTTTTAGAAATTCGACAATTTCTGCGTCGATTGCACTTGGTTTCATCAAAATCGGTTCAGTAGAACCGGAGAAAAGTGACTTCGATGTTCAAAAACGTGATTTTGAAAAAACTCAAAGAAAATTTTAGGCAATAAAACTTTTTGTTTTTGTGAAATACTTACATATATCAATCTGCAATGCCAGCCCCATAAATAACTCCTTCTTTTTCTTCAAAAAATGAGGACTCAGCGGCTTGTGCTCTTCGGCCAGTTCTACCTTCTTGTGATGCGGCCGGAGCTCTGGTTTCGGACCTTTTCAAACGTTCTTCGTTCCGAGACATGGCGAAATCATATGTGACGTTGCCAATCGGGATGCCCATTAGGTTCATTATTTGAAGTATTGGCAAAAAACTTTCGTTAAATATGACAGTTTCAATATAATTGGCAATCTCAATAGTGAGTGCGCCGGTGTGCATATGCTTCGGTGCGAATGACCACAGCATTGCGTTGAAAGATTCGTTGCTGTTTTGAGTTTCGGAGCCAAGGCATCTGTTCAACAAATCATCGGCTGACAGTGCTTCGTAAATAGGTTTGATTTCCTCCTGAACTCTCTGATTTAGTGGTGCATACGTATGCTTGAAGCTGTCGATTGTCCCTTCTGCTACCGCATTTTGCCAGGCGCACCAGCTCGACGCACCGGTCGGACAGTTTTGGTGCTGTGGAGCTTCATCAGTCGAGATTTTGTGCAAAAACGTTGCCCAAACAGCCTTCTTCATGTCAGCAACGGACTCTGGATGATGACGAATAGCGAGGCCATAATATGTTGTTAGTTCAGAGATGACTTTATCTGTGAGTTTGCCTGCACCATTGCCGCCAATGCCTCTGTTCTCTTTTTTGGCCTTTCGGAGTCTGGTGCCCATTCTTTTTTGCACGTGCGATATAGCTTTGAATGTTTTTAAGTCGCCATCGCCGATATACTTGCAGTATTTTACGCCCTGCTTTTGGACTGATTGGCGAACATTTCCTTTATCGCTTCCACCTCCATCTTCCTAGAGCTTCCTTGATGGTTGGCACGGCATTCCTCTTCGTGGTCTTCAATCCAAATTTCATATACCAGTGTGTCTTCTTCTTTCTAAGTCTCTTAGTTTTCGTCTTTCCCAATACTTGCAACTGTTGCATACGCTGGACTTTACAATAGAGTCGACTATTTTTTTACTGTGTTTGCCGATCAACGTTGTAGCGCCGTATAGTGAAGAAAAGCCACGTTTTCTCCAAGTGCCATCACCTGATACGGTAAACATTGTTGGGTCGCACTGCGAATCGGCTGTGACCATGGCATCTTTCTCTTCTTTCGCGGTTTTTGAAAGAGTGTATCCATAGATCGCGCTTGCAGCTGTATGAAAGTTCTCCAAGGCAGTGTAGTATAACGAGATACCCACACCTCTGCCGATATCCATGAGGCCACAAAACGTGTTAATGCCTTTTGGCCCAATGCCTAAAAGCCTCATGGCAAAAATGCCGGTTCATCAAATACGAATTGCCAACCAAAGACGACGAAAAAATGTATGTAGTGGTCGGGCAAGCGCAGTGAACACCAATTTTGAAGCCAATTCCATACGGCGATACTTTTTTAAACTCAATTTTTCCTTCACATTTGGCACATATCATCCGATTAGCAATCGCCGAGAAAACTGTATAAAACTCCAAAATGCAATTCTCAGTTTTGTTGTCAATGTTTATGTCTTCGTTTTCATTATTTTGAAATTTTTTTGCCGATGTACTTGTGAATTCGGTGACCTCATCTCTTTCGTGTTGGTTATCACGAGTTCTTCGATTTAGCATTGTCTTTAGCACAAACAAAAATTTTTATCAAAACTGTATGCGGGCGCGCGTCCGGTTTATAACTCAATTCAAAGTGAACTAAACGCTACCAACATTCGAATACCTAAGCTCTAAAATGTGTATTAGTTTATTTTTAAAATACGTATACAAACAAGTTATTAACTACTAAAGAACGCGTTAAACGAAATTCGGTGGTTGCTTCAAGCCGTTGCATTCAAAAAGTAGCCAAATTAACCCTAGGACTTATACCCAACTTTTGTCACGCGGTCTTATACCCGGGTACAGGTGTGGCCAGTAGCTGGTTTTTCGCTGTTTTCTTAATATTTTCTGGGAAATTTTTTATTCCGTTAATGTAATTTTGTAGTTGAATGTATTACGAATATTTTGGTAGGTAATTAGCGCATATTTGTTACCTAGTTCTAAAATCTACGCGCATTTAAACTTACTTCTAAGAGGTAATTATTTTCTCATTTTTGTTCGAATTTCCCAGAATACAATAATTCTTCAATATTTCTGTTTGTCTCGTTTGGATGAGCAAAACAGCAATAAAACCATAAAAACCAGTCTTTGCGCTAAGGGTTTTGCGAGCTTCTTTTCATTCTAGAGATTGCTATTGAAATGTGAAGTTTATTTTCGGAGTGGAAAAAATATATATTACTAAAAAAGAAAATATGGCTGGAAGAAAGCAAACTGAATTTTTGTCAGGAAATCAATATTTGAGGTAAATTCAAATACGTAACATAATTTTATATATGAATATTGAATAAAATTTAATTATTTACATAATTTTTATAGATTATCCGACGCTAAGAAAGAGCGGTATATACAAGGCCTGTTTGACGACGTTATAGATGAAGAATTAGTATCAGACGCGGAAGATAATGACGACGATCAGGTAGAAGTTGCCAATAAAATAACTTTGTCGGATGTCGAGGACACCAATGAAAATGACAATGAAAACGACAATGAAAATGTCAATGAAATTGACAATGCTACCAATGATAATGAAGAAGATGATGATATGGACGATGAAGATGATTCTGTGCAGATAAATCTACGTGTACTGGAATATGTTGCTCGTGATGGCACCATATGGAGCTCAGAATCAAGACGTACACGCCAAACGAGGCAGCACAATATATTACGACAGCGAAGTGGACCCGCAAGATCAACTGCTACTATGTCAATTTTAAATACCTTCAAATGTTTTATGACCCCAGAAATGGTTGATGTAATAGTACGCCACACCAACTCCGTCAGGTTTGCGCCTGCCTGTCCCAAGCCAGGATAAAGGAGGAGGGTTGGTTATGGGATACGTCCCATACCGTAAAAGGTTAGAGCCAACCAAGAGCTCGGGGTGGCGCGCATCTTCGCAGCAGGTCACTATATATATTATTGTGAAAAAAGCCTGCGAAGGTATAGCAATGGACCTAAAAACTTGTTAGCACGGGGATAGTCAAACCCATCCATAGTCAAGCAAAAAAGGGTGTCTTAGGGCACAAGGAATTGTGTGGAGACCTGTGACGGTATTTGGGCACAGGTCAAATTAAATCGTAGGCACTTCGTTTAGGGTATGGTGGGGGTACCATGCCTTGGATGGAAGTGCCAGTCATATACGAAACAGTGCTATGTGCACAGTCAAAAACAAAAATTCTTTATATATGTATATAAGAATTTTTTGTCTCTTTGCTGGGATGTTGTAGACCCCCATTTCGGCGGGACCGAGTTGCCCAGGTGACTATCATGGGTTGGCCCTTCGGGGAGACTCGTGCTGGCTGTGGTTTGTGCACATCGCTTGCACAGGTCTAGATTGACCGGCCGGGTCGCGCAGTAGTACGACCGGGCTGGCATACATGCTTAGTATGCAAGAGATTGGATAGGTCTCGTTGTCTCAACCAGTAGATGGTAATGAAGTACGCCACACCAGCAGGAAAGCGGAAGCGACATACAATGAATATAACGAAAAACATCCCGAGGCGCAATCAAAACTATGGAAGGCGGTAACGTTGAGTGAAATATATGCGTTTATTGGTGTGCTTGTTATGACTGGCAGCAACCGCGCATGCGCCATGGACTTGTGGTCGGTGGAAAATTGTCCATTTTATCGTGCTGCAATGAGCATTAACCGTTTACAGGCCATACTGCGGTTCATCAGATTTGATAATTCCAATACAAGGCATATACGCCTCCAAACTGGTAAATCTGCACCAATATCCGAGCTTTGGACGATGATGAATTATAACTTTGAGCACACATATGAACCTAGCGAAAATTTAACCGTGGACGAACAGCTTTTCCCATATCGTGGCCGGACACGCTTCACGCAGTACATCCCATCGAAGCCGGCAAAATATGGGATCAAAGTGTGGTGGGTATGTGATAACAAAAACTCGTACCCACTGCATGGACAAATATATACAGGCCAAGCAACTACGGGACGGGAAGCCAACCAGGGTGAGCGCGTGGTGAAAGATTTAGTAAGCCGCTTTCATCGAAGCGGCCGAAACATCACTATGGACAATTTTTTTACTACGCTAAATTTGCTGGAGAACTTGTCATCCATGAATTTGACGGCGGTTGGAACACTGAGAAAAAATAAAACGTACATATCGAGAGAAATGTTGGCACACAAAGATCGTCCAGAAGGATCAAGCATATTTGGTCGAAGAAGAAGAAAGCAGTAATTCTACTGTCATCTTTACATGACGATAATTCCATCGCCAAAAGCGGCAAACCAGAAATGATTGTATTTTACAACCAAACTAAAGGAGGAGTGGACGTGATGGACCAAATGCTCGGTGAATATACTTGTCAAAGGTCGACAAAGCGTTGGCCATTGTCTCTTTTTTTCAATATGATAGATCTAACGGCATTGGCAGCGTACATCATTTACTATGAGAATAATCCGAACATATCATCCAATAATTCAAGGCGTAAACGAGCCTTGAAGAGCGGTCGGTAAATCAACAGATAATGCGCAACTTCAATACAAAAATTGCCATAGCCAGTTTCATAAGTTCGGCCTTACAAGAAAGACTTGAAGTTCAACCATCAACCTCTGCAGCTGCTGGTGTTTGAGCAACAAAACCAGAGGTTGGAAGCTGCCATTTATGCTACATTCAGGATCAACGCAGAAGACGAACCCGTAATTTGTGCTCAGTATGTCGCAAACCAATATGTCTACAACATTCTACAAATTCTTTTATATGTTACATTTGCAATAATAGGGATGATAATTAAATTAATTACTTATAAATAATATATCTAATATATAAAATTATCGTGTCACAATGTTCGTTCCCATACTCCTCCGAAACGGCTTGACCGATTCTTATGAAATTTTTTATGCATATTCAGTAAGTCTGAGAATCGGCTACTATCTATTTTTCAAACTTCTAAGTGATAAGGGGTGTCTACCCCAAAAAAATTTTTTTTTATTATTTTGATAAAATTTTTTAAAAAATTTTTTTATTATGTGGTATAAAAAAATACATACAACCCTAAATTTTTACTTTTCTATGGTATAAAAAAATACATACAACCCTAAATTTTTACTTTTCTATCACCAACCCATTCTTTTTAATAGTCCTTTTCATAATTTTATCATTTTTATCCCGCTCGATAGCATCAATTATTATCACTTGGTAAGTTTTCCCCTCCATGTGTCTATCGGTGTCACTTCTCACCCAGTAAACAGCACGGAGTAGGGATGACAACGAAGATGGTCTCATATTTCTCTCGAACAAGAAGCCTTCTCTCATTCCCTCTACAATTTTCTGCAATTATTAGTGTTTATGCGTCAAGCGTAGTAGTTAAACATTTTCACTATCTCATTGTAACTCTCATATCAAATATATTCTCAAGTAACTTTATTATTTATTTATTAATAACTAATATTATTGAATATAATTAATTATAAATAACTACTAAAATTATTAATTTTGAGTGTAATTCGCACGATCAGTTAATTAAGTGATTTAAATAACCTCTAAATACTCAATATGTGTCACGAGTTCCCGCAAACAACGGCTATTGAGTTGTAAGTATAAATTATTTTTATACGTTTATTATAAAATCAAAAATTATTCTTTCTTATTTATAACGAAAATATTGTTGGGAATGGTGAAAAACGAATTCGGTGAAGGTTAGATTTTTATTACAATTGGGAATTTTTTTTTATTATAATAAGAGCTCTAACTTCGACAGAATTTTTTTTTCACTATTTCTAACAATATGTATTTTCGATATAATTAAGAAACATAAAATTTTTCGCTTTCATGAAACTATCTAATTTTAACATGTATATTTAATGTAATCAAAGATAAAATGAATTATTAATATTATAATTATAATTAAATATAATAATAATCTAATATATAAAAATCTCAAGTCACAATGTTTGTGGCCGAACTCCTCCGAAACGGCTCGACCGATTTTAATAAATTTTTTTTAAATGTTTGGTAGGTATGAGAATAGGTTGTAAAGTAGGTACTTTTCAGCCTCCTATGAAAAACGGGACAATTCACCTTTTCGATACAGAATAGCTAGGGCAATAAAAGTCACAGAACATTGAAATTCTGAATGGAGCTACCAGCTTTGGGATGTCTTTTTAATGGAAATCTTGGACGGGCATTAGACAAGGGGGTGTGGCTCCACCCATACCAGCCCAATTTTTGTTATCGATTAGCTTTGGAAGTAAGAGTCACAGAACAGTTAACACTTGGTCATGTTTTTCTAATAGAAAACTTGGACAGTCATTGTATAAGTGGGTGTGGCTCCGCCCATATAAGCCAAATTCTTAATATCGAATAGCTTTGGAAGTAAAAGTCACACAACATTGAAACTCAGAATAGAGTTACCACTTGGATATGACTTTCTAATAGAAAACTTGGACTGACATTGAACAATGGGGTGTGGCTGAGCCTATATAAGCCAACTTTTTGATACGAATAGCTTTGGGAGTAAAAACCACAGAACATTGAAGCTCAAATAGAGTTTCTCACTATTTGGTGATATCCTGCTTCCGGAAAACTGGGACGGGCATTAGACAATGAGAGTGGTGTCAAACAAAGGGTCCACTAAAAATTGTTTATTTTAGGCATAGACGTAGCAACGCACGCTGGGTAAATTAATAAAAATAAATAAAAAAAATCTTATATATACATATCTGATGATTGTGATCGTATAAGACTAAAATTTGGTAATTTTGTTTAAATGGAAAGTTCACAAAAATGTAGTCGCACCCACTTATAGTACATCCACTTTTTTAATAATCATTAAAATTGTACATGCTTTGATAATTAAATAACAAGCTTAGTATGTAGGGTCTATTGATCCAAGCCGCAGTCAATGTCTATTAAGCGGCAGTCAATGTCAAACAGCCACTCTATATACAAATATGGACACTTATTTTATTACCATCAAACATACAGACATACAAAAGTAGCTGGAAATAATTGGGTAAGGGTGTGAGCACACTATACGCCCACTTTTCAGGAGACTAGCGCGGAGCGCAGCGAAGCGCGCCGGGTAAAGGCTAGTTTAGTTATAAGAAATAAGAAATAAACAAAAATTATTTGAATTTAATAACAAATTAAAATTGTTTCATTGAAAATATGAAGAAAACAGCAAAAAATCAGCTACTGGCCACACCTGTACACGGGTATAAGACCGCGCAGGTGTCGACTTTGGAATCTTATATCTTTTCAATGCCTTGACCAAATTTAACAAGATAAATAAGGTATCAATCGACGTGTAATGACTTTGTTTTCCTAGATCCGGAGTTTTAGGTTGATATCTTAAGCGGTTCAGGAGGTACACCACTTTAAAAGGGATACTGGCCACACCTGTACTCGGGTATAAGTCCTAGGGTTAAACAAATCGCATTTTAGCGAAAACATTTCTGGACAAAAAAGGCGATATCTCCTAAAGTATTTCGAATTTCTAAAAACCCTTTTAGGGCGATATTTCAAATATCCACACTATAAAAATATGATATGAAAAAAATCGAAAAAAATTTTTGCCACCCAGGAATACTCCCTTAAACTTTTAAAAATTATGACACACTCGAAAATCTTACCTAAGCATCCGAAATCTCACACGTTCTCATATAAGTCAAATATCCCAAAATGAGCCCGAAATCCCACAAAAGCACATCACTGCCTGAAGCCACCTATGCAATTTTCTGCAAAGTCCAGAGTCACGACGAAATCAACCGTTTCTTAGTTCTGTTTCGAACGTTTAAAATACTGTGACTGATGAGTAAAAATGAAATCGAGGTGATGAGCATGATATACAATGAAAAACTTCATTCTATATTTTAAAAAACGAAACGGCCATTTTAGCTCTGGAAAGGACTTTGACCGAGCTCCTTATGATCAGTTGTGTGGTGGTGGTGGTGGTGCGTGTTGTGAAATGTTTGAACACAAATGATCGATAACTGGACATACAAGCTTTATGCCGAACCCAAACGGCTCAAATATTCTCAAAGAAGCTTTTTATGGCAGTTTTTACTCTCTGAGGTTTGCCATTGTTTGCAAAGAGGTGTAGACCGAACAGAAAAATTAGCCGATAAAATTAATAAAATTATAAAAATTTTTCGAATTCTTTTTATTTTAATTATTACTTCTAGAAATAACAAATGATAGCTTCTTTGGTGCGCACTTCTTTGTTTCGCAGTCTTCTACGTAGCAACACATTTGTTCTTCAATATATTCTTAGAATTTGGCAGGCCTCCCACCGCTCAATATAAAAAATAGATTTTGGCAGCAAAATAATGGCTCGTGCGTTTGCAAACATCGCGTGTTTGTCTATTATTATAAAACTAATTAATTTATTTTTGTCCCAAAAACGCATGCACTGAACTATATAAACAAAAGTAGTGAAGAAGAGAGAACTATGCGACACACCCCCTCGTGAGCAGCTTAGCAAAAATAAATAATGTCAATAAAGGGCCCTATAGACGAGCAACTAATCGCAAAACTGTTTGCTGGTTGTTGAAAATAATTCGTATGTAGATGAGTTGATGTGTTATTTTCAGTTATTCAAACAGTTTATCAATCAGTTGTTAAAAATTAAAAAGTTTTGATTTTTTTGCGATTTAACGCGTCTATGAATCATAGTGAATATATTGTTTGCATTCATTTCCAATATACATACTACGCACGATGTTTTTAATATAAAAAATCTTTTAGTTTTAGAATTGAAAAACTGGCCTATGCGTCTGTTGAAAGAAAAACCACCAAATAGTTTTTTAATCAGTTTTGCGCTTAGTTGCTCGTCTATAGGGCCCCCTTAAGGCTTGTAAAAATTTTGTCAATAAGATTTATTTTTATTACTTGAATGTTTTTTTACGCTTGTTAAACTACTTTTTGTTTTTTTTTTTTACCTACTTTTTGTACAGTCATCTGCAGTATATTGCAATTTCACAATATGCTGTAAAGAAAACATTAAAAAATTTAACCAATTATAAACAAATCACCTGCGTTTCGCTTGCGCGAACAGGCATTTTTGTTTTTCTATGGTTTATGTAACTCTTTCGTGTAGGTATCAAAAAGTTCCTCAACGCTGCTTCTTTTAGTTTTTAGTGCCCACAAAAAGTTTAAAATTTCAAAAATCAAGACAAGACTTGTAAGTTTTGGTCGCGCTTGTTTATATATGTATAAATTTTTTTTTTTTTGTATATAAATGAAAGTGAAATTTTTCGAAATTCCCTTATTTTTTAAATCGCATTATTTATTTATGCACCAGAGATTTTAAAATTACCAAGATTTGTAAAACTTATAACCTTGTACCTTTTTTTATAGTCATCATAGTTTAAGATTTAGGGTTTCAATTTAATTAACAAAATTAGCTGACATTGAGGATATAGAGAGAGGTAGTAAAACTTATGTATTTACGTTTATGTTATTGTTTATATTATGCTAAATATTTATGAACTATGCTTACAAGCTTCGTAAATCTTCGTTAAAAATCTTAGCCTGGAAATAAGTGGAGAATTTTTTTTATAGTTTTGTTATCATAAGAAATTTCGAAATCATTTTTAGGTCAACTTTTGTTTAACCAAATTTCGCATTAGATGAACTATTTTGAAATTCTGTTAATATAATAAATAGAATGATAATTTTCGCCATTTTAACCGAAATACCTATATTATTGTTAATGGTTTTATTTTTGTAGTATTTCTGCTTTGCGCAGTTTAGACATATATAGTCTCAAACCGTGGACATAATTGCTATAACGTTAAAACTTCATAGGGCATTTTTAGCGATAATTATTTGATTCAAAAAAACACTCTAGTAGTTGAAACATATAAAATTTGTTCCAATGGAGTAGTTTGAATGCTCTACCTTTAAATCACTCTATGCGCTCAAAGAAGAATTTGTTCACATTGACCAATTCCTAGGTCAAGTTGATACATTTTTTGTCAGTATAGAGTCAACAAAAGCGTTTGTCAATTGGATTGAAGGTGAGAGTTTGTAATCATATTAACAAACTTTTATTTTGCTTATTTGATAAACGGATATTTTGATTTGATAAAAGCCTTTATCAAGAATGTCGCGTTTGCACGCGTTTGCATTGCACATTTGATAAAAGAGTTTGTCAAAATGAACAAACAATATTTCCACCTGAAAAAATAGTTTGTTGAATAGATAAATGCTTTTATGTTGAAAATATATTTTTTTATCAATCATACAAAAATTATTTGTTGTTTTGATAAAATATTTTATTATTTCAAGCAATCTTAAATATTACAAAATCAAATTTATGCCCTTATTATGATTTATAACTCAGCTAAGCTGACTATGTAGATTTAACTCAATTTTTTTCGTGTAGCGTTTACATACATTTCAGTTGAACCATGTAGTTGGAAAATTCTTAAAAGATTAAGGCAAACTACATCGCTCAGCTGAAATATGTGTAATACGTTACACGAAAAAAATTAAGTTAAATCTACATAGTCAAATAATTGAGTTGCAATTCATAATAGGGACCTTAGAAATGTATCACTAAGAATATAAGTTTTAGATTAGTTTTCAAAGAAAATAATTCAAATCTGTAACATTATACGTTGCTGTAGAACTGTTAAGCAAACTCCTTACTTCCACTGAATTGTTCTGGAAATAATTTTTCTCAAAATTTATTAAATTTAACAAATTAAATAAAAAGTAGACAACTCACAAAACTTCTTTTTATAATTTCTGCGAACAACAAATAACGCCACCGAAATGCCAGACATCTTTTTTTGTTGTAATGATGGAACGTTTTTGAATTTGATAATTCATTTCATCATTACGAAACTAAAATTTTATCCGCTTGACTCAGGCGATTATCAATTTTATAAATGATTTATTCAGCACAACAAACCTATTTATCAACCCAACGAAGTAAGTTTGTTGACTCTATTTAGAAAAATTATAAAATTTTATTCCGACTGACTAACGATTTTGTTATTGTGGATAAGTTTCTATCAAGTTGATAAAAGCATTTTTCAAAAAAATAAAACACATTTTTTCAAATCAACACATTCAGTTTGTTAACGTTTTATTATGTTTTTCATCAAATGGATAAAGTTTCTTTCGAATTGATAAAAAAATGCAGTATTTAATTTAAAATTTAATCGAGTGCACAATTCGGTTTTGTTAAAGATTAACAAAAGTTATTTATCAATTTTACCAAGAATTTTTCGTTGAGTGTGGGCTTGCATATTACCTTTTCTAAATGCAATAGTTTTCTCAATAATTCTTACTCTATTTCTGGAATACCTCTTACTTGTGTTCAATCGATCAAAGATCTTGGCGTCATATTTGATACTAAGTTCCCATTTATTGATCACGTTAACTTTCTAGTCCCTAAAGCCTACTCTTTACTTGCATTCATCCGTAGAAATAGTTCTGAATTTTCTGATCCTCACACCTTAAAGTCATTGTCAGGTCAAAACTAGAATATCGCTACCTTAATATATTGGGTTGGCAACTAAGTAATTGCGGATTTCACTCATAGATGGCTTTAGTTGAATTTTTTGGTTTGCTAACGTAATCGAAATGTCAAACACA
The DNA here is from genome assembly GCA_914767935.1 of Coremacera marginata. NCBI lineage: Eukaryota > Metazoa > Arthropoda > Insecta > Diptera > Sciomyzidae > Coremacera > Coremacera marginata. Next base: position 127,839,280 of record OU612047.1, read on the forward strand.
TTTTGTTATTTGATAGTTGGTACTTCAACTGTCAATCATTAAAAAAATTTTTTTGATCGGTTGTGTAGTTTTTGTTTTGTGTAGTTCTGTTGAAAAATGGAAAATCAAAACGAGCATTTTCGTCATATTTTGCTTTTTTGTTTCCGGAAAAGAAAAAACGCATCGCAAGCTCACAAAAAGTTATGTGCTGTTTATGGTGACGAAGCTTTAAAAGAAATTTGCCAAATTTCGTTCTGGTGATTTTTCACTTAAAGATGAAAATCGCTCTGGTCGTCCAGTTGAAGTTAATGAGGACCAAATCAAAGCAATAATCGATTCGGATCGTCACAGTACAATACGTGAGATTGCAGAGAAGCTTCATGTATCACATACAAGCATTGAAAATCGCTTAAAACAACTTTCTTATGTACGAAAACTCGATATATGGGTTCCTCATGAACTGAAAGAAAATAATTTAACACAACGCATTAACATCTGCGATTTGTTAAAGAAACGTAATGAAAATGATCCATTTTTAAAACGATTGATAACTGGTGATACAAAATGGGTTGTTTACAACAATGTCAATCGGAAAAGATCGTGGAGCAAGCCAGGTGAACCAGCTCAAACAACATCAAAAGCTGATATTCATCAAAAGAAAGTTATGTTATCAGTTTGGTGGGATTACAAAGGAATTGTCTACTTTGAACTTTTACCACCCAACCGAACGATCAATTCAGATGTCTACATTGAACAACTAACAAAATTGAACAATGCAGTTGAAGAAAAGCAGCCCGAATTGACAAATCAAAAAGGTGTTGTATTCCATCATGACAATGTAAGGCCACACACATCTTTGGTCACTCGGCAAAAATTATTGCAGCTTGGTTGGAATGTTTTGCCACATCCACCATATAGTCCTGACCTTGCACCATCTGATTACTTTTTATTTCGATCTTTGCAAAACTCCTTGAATGGTTAAAATTTCAATAATATCGTAATGATGATGTCAAATCGTACCTGGTTCAGTTTTTTGCTGATAAAAACCAGAAGTTTTATGAACGTGGAATTATGATGCTGCCTGAAAGATAGCAAAAGGTCATTGCTCAAAATGGGCAATACATTAGAGAATAAAGTTATTTCGTTCCATGAAAAAATTGTCTTTTATTTTCCAAAAAAAATCCGCAATTACTTAGTTGTCAACCTGAAACTCAACATAAAAAGGAAAAAATTTTAAAAAAATAAAGTTCCGTAGTTTCGAATTTCGAATTTTTTACTGCAGAATTTGAAGAACTTTGTTTTTTATCAAGTTTTTTTCTTCTTTCATAATGTAAAAAGAAATGAGTTAGGGCCTTTCTATATTAAGGTAGCGATATGCATCATTCATTTGGAATCCGCATTATGCCGTTCATTATGCCGAGATTGGAACAAATCCAGAAGAGGTTCACTAAATTCGCTCTGCGTTCACTATATTGTCGTGTAGATTTTCCCTCATATAATGTTAGATGTTTGCTTTTAGGCATAAAGACTTTAGAAACGCGTAGAAAAATTAATTCTCTTGTTTTTATTTATGACATAATATCGGGTAATTTTGACAGTTCTTTTCTTTTGGCACTCATTAATTTCAATATATCAACGAGACAGTTGCGAAGTTTTAAAGTGTTTTCTTTTCAATTTCATAGGTCTACTTATGCGCGTAATGAACCATTACAAAGAACTCTGTCTTTATATAATGATCTATCGCCTATCTTTCTATGATTTCTCATTGTCTAAAGGATGTTTTAAAGAATTATTAAATAATTTATTTGCAGTTTAATACAGCCAGTTTATTTTGTTACTTTATTTTATACTTATTATTGTTAATCTTAGTCTGTAAGGATCTATGTCCATAGACTGAATAAATAAATCTAAATCTATTACATGTCATAAGCCCATCTAATTTTATTATACTATAGCTTTATTAACTTCGTATCTATTTTAATGACCACAAGAATTTTTTATTTTTGCCCGTATTATCACTAATCATTGAACTATTGACCTTTGCAATGGTATTTGGAATTGTAAAATTGAACATCTAATAATATTTTCATGACCATATGCCGAAAATATATTACAATTCGCACATTCGGGCAGAAGCTTCAAGATCTTATTTGGAGCTTCTGGACCAAATTCAACGTCTTGCAAATATAGTTGAGAGGGGAATAAAAATATTGAAGTGTTCAAAGCAGATACATGACTTCACAAAACCAACTCGAGTATTTCCAGGTCCACTTGGACAGCTTACTAAGTCGACCCCTTTACCACTCCCTTGATGCCCAATATAACCTCGTATTATCGAGATAATTCGTTCTTCAGTCGCAAAGTTAAATTGTGGTAATTTAAAACAAAACTTCCCCGTCACTACTCCATCTTTCCATCCTTCCACCAACTAACAGCCGTCTTTTGAATGAACACAATGCTTTCGCATTTATAGGGGGCATCCGCCAAGCGTTGGTTTAGTATGGAAACATTTTTTAAAATTTAAAGTTGTTTTTATTATAAAAAAATGCGAATGTCAAATCGGTTTGTTTGAAGCCTTGAATAATTTAAAATAAACACACGTATGACATATAATTTGAACACTCAATCAAAGAAAATAATAGTTCGCGCTTTTAGAAGCTTAAAATCAAAAATGAAATAATTCAGAGACGTTACCTTTTTATCAGTCGCAATGCGTCAATATCGTTAGAAAACAAGAGCCAGAAATAAAATTCACTACAGATCGTCACAGTTGGAGGACTACAGAAAACATCAAAGTAACCAAAAACGAATGTACAAGTGCGCTGCCAGAGATTTCCTTTCAAATACAATAATACTTAAATCTCATCATGCAGCCAACATAATCAAAGTATGTTCGAGCTGACTGGAAGTTAAGGTAGTTATGTTAAAAATTGCATGAATTTTTTTTAGTCTGTTCCAAATGGTAGCTTACAAAAATTGGAAATGTTGCTAAGACTTTGTGATTTTTTTTTAGTTGCAATATGAAAAAATAACCGAGCTTCAATCATTATATATTCACTCCAAGTTTTGAGTTAGAATCAGTCACGTGTAACCATGTTGCACAGACTTGTAAGTCAGGCTTTTGAAGTGGGGGCAGAAAAAAGCAGCGCTTCTTCGCTGGGTTTTCGTGCAATTTTTACCACTTTACTTTTGGGCTCAAGCAGTGGTTGTAACTGGCGTTTGTCTTGCACATAACTTTGTGGAATTTTCTACTTGAAATTTTAGTCTTGGCGCAGTATTCATATGGAACGGTTCAGTCTTCGGTTACTAACTACACTACTTTGGAATATTACAACTCTTGGATTAAAGTGGTTATGTGACTAAATAAATGTAAATTTAAAATATATCTCATATTAATGTGCAGATTATTATTACAAAAACTAAATGTTCTTGAACTGCTGAAAAGCTTTATAATTGAAAGTGAAAAATATTTTAAGCAAAGAGTGAAAAGCAATAACTACTGCAAAAATTGCTGGCCCACTTCATTAAGACACGCTATATTCAAACTCAGTGAAGACGTCGGTCAGTGGTATTCAAAGTGAAATAAAAATGCAATACAGGAAAATCACTGAAACGTGCATCAACATCAAGTGAATTTGTTATGTAAATGAATGGTTATTAAACGGAAGTGCAAGATTTCGAAATAACGAATATAAAAAACAGATATTTACATAAATTTAAAAGTGTTTTTTATCTAGTTTTTAAAAGAGCTAAAGTCAAGTGAAACATAGACAAAGGAAAAGTTTAAAAAAAAAAAATTTTGAGGAGTTTAACATTTTAAAAAACTTGCTGCCCATTCTTGACATGAATTTATGCTGTGGATTAAAATTGGACATCGTGGCTTTGGTTTGAGCTAAATGTAAGGGGAATATGTAATCATCATTTTTTTTTTTTTGTTTAAAAAAGTTGAAAAATGTATTTTATTTGGACAATAAACCATCAAAATTATCGATTCATAGTTTATGCTTATTAAAAACTATTTAAGCGGAATAGATAAGGTATTCGAAAATCAACACCTCTCAATCGGACCATTTTGAGCAAAAGTTGCGTAAAATTGTCGGTATATTTTTTAGATTTTGGGTTATTTCAAAAACCAGATAATTTTCGATATAATTTTTTTTTAATTACATAAAAATTCAGATATATTTTTTACAGTAAAACTTGTTTTACTTGGGTATTTAAACACCCTAAAATATTTTTCACCACTCAATGGGCATTTTGAGCAAAAGCAGTGAAAAATATGGGAATTTTTTTCAATATTTTGGTACATTTTTTTTTAATTTTACTTAAAAACAAAATTTTTATGTTGCTAAATAATATATGCTGTATCTATTTGGACTAGTTATATGGATACCCAAACGTGTTGGGTGAAATATCACTTCTTCACCCGTCGCCCTGCCTCACCCCCCACCCCCACCCACCGTACCAATTTTTTTTTTCTTTTTGAAAGTTTTTGCTTACCAAACAAACTTATTGTTTTAAAAAGAATTAGTATTTTTCCCTTCTACGAAATGTTTTTATAGACTTTTAAGCATGATATTATTAAAAATTAAAACGAATTAAATTTTTAAATTTAAATAATTAACTCAAATGCACTTAAAAAAAAAACACAGGTGCGTCGTTGGACACACGAGAGAAGCGAAGCTTTTTCGCAGTTACATAGATTTGATAGCTTAATAATTTTTTTCTTTTTAATAAATTAACTTTTAAATTCAAATATTTAAAATAGCATAAAATTTATTACATATATACAGAAAACATATTTACTGCTTATTTTTTATTGTTGAATGTCAAATTTCCACGTCAATTACATATACGGGCATATAATGCCAGCGACTCTCCATTTTAACTCTCCACACATGGTTGTGAACTTGGCTGCACTGAACAAATTTTTTCCTTCAACAGCTTACTGCGTAGCGAAAAATCTGTCGAAAATTTTTAAGATTTCTCTCCAAGCAAATCACAGAACGAGGATTAAAAAACTTCGCTTCAAAAATATATATTAAAGAACGCACACGAAACAAAATTTAACAAACATTTTAGATACCTTGCCGATTTCATGCATGCGTTTGTTAATTCCATATTTATTGATATCATCTATTTTTATGACGCTTAAAATATAGAGTGTAATTTATTATCAATAGATTGCATCAACTCTGCTAACAGTGTTAACAGAGTTATTTTACTTAAAAACATGAAGAAAAAAACTCTGTTAACCTCTGTTAACACATGCCAGAGATTTAGCAGAGTTGATGCAATCTCTACATAATAATTTATTCTCTATGCCAACAACACCACAAACGCATTCACAATACAAACACATCGATGCTGGAGACACCTTGTGGCAAATAAAAGCAAATTTTTGTAGCATAGCAAATACACAATCCTCTATATATTGATAGATGGTGACGATCTACTGCAGCATAGCTTCTGTTATAACTAAGATTAAATTAACAACCATTACCAACAGGTCTTTGTGGCCTAGTGGGTAGTGTGCTGGGTTATCGTTAAAGAGGGCACGGGTTCGATCCCCACGGGAACCAAAACAAATTTTTAGTATTTAATATTAAAGTATTAAGTTTTCTTGTTGTAATAAGCGCTAGCAACAAAGAAATCATCAAAATTCCAAGAAAAAATCTGTCGAACATTTTTCAGATTTCACTCTAAGCAAATCGCAGAACGAGGAGTAAAAAGCTTCGCTTCAAAAATAAAAAATGGGCCTTGAAAATGTTCATTTCGTACAAGGGAATTTTCTATCTCGTGTGGGAACACAATGCCAAAAATTGGGCGATTTTTAATTTTTTTTGGGTCAATTTTTGTTTGCTTTGGGCCATTTTTTCTAAAAATTTTTGGGCTTTTTTTCGTTTTCTTGGGTGAAATTTCATTTAGGGCAATTTTTCATTAGTTTTTGGGCCATTTTTCATTTGGGTGATTCTTTTCTTTTTTTTTTTTTTTTGCGGTTTTGCGGAGAACCAATATTTTTTTCATACAATTTTTGGTGATTTTTCATATGAAATATTTTGGGTGATTTTTTTTTTTTTATGTGGTTTTTCGTTCCTTGGACGAAATGTTTTTTATAGATTTTTAAGCATTTTATGCATTGAATTTACACGAGCCTTAAAAAAAAATGGACCTTGAAAATTTTGCTCATTCCGTACAAGGCAAGCTTATCTCCTGGGAACAATGTAAAAAATTTGACATTTTTCGTTTTTGTTGGGCCATTTTTCATTCAGTTTTGGGCAGGCCTGTAGCCAGGATTTACCTAAGGGGAGCGTGTTTTGATAAAAAAGTATATAAGTAGATACCAGTAAAAAACTAAACGCAAGGAAATGCAAATTTTTCTAAACAAATCCGTTTTCTTTTAAGACTATCCGTGAATATGCCCGTTTTTATATGACTATTAGAAAGATGATAAGAGTTTATTAAATTTTTTTATCAAATTAATTTTTAGTACTAAGTTTTTGGTTTTTGTGTATGGTTTTTTTAAAAAATAGTTCAAATTGAGAATTTTTAATTGCCTTTTAAAAAGTTAAATTCCAAAAATTAGCACAAAAAGTACAAATTTCTATGACAAAATTTTACTAATACAAAAATATTAGTTTGAAAGATAAAAATAGGTAGGATTTTTTGCAGTTTATTAAAATCAACATTCAAATTAGCTATGAAAAATTAAAACTTTTTTTAAAAAGCGCACCTGTTGAAATGTCTTTTACGGGACATTTTACATAAACGGGGAAAAAAAAAAAATTTTAGTCTTTAGGTTTGGTTTCTTTTTGGCTATCTTACGCTTTTATTGATCCCCAACTTGTGTACAAGTATTTGGACATGTGTGAACCCTTGTTCGAGTTATCATTAAAGGCCAAAATATTACTGCTCTCGAAAACGATTTCGACAATTGAAACTATATTCAAAAGAAAATATTTTAAAATCTTTAGAAATTGAAGTGTTCCATTTCCTTATAAAAAATTAATATGACTGACAAAATAGTTCATTTCCAATAACAATTACTATATATATTTTTTTTTATTAAAATTTTTTGAGCAGAGGAATCGACTCCGATAAAAGTCATATTTAAATCTGATTATTTTTCTAAAAGCCGTAATTCGAAAACTGGTTTTTGCACAGCACCAATATCTTATACCCAATATATTATTTAAGTTATCGCATAAAAAAAAAAAAAAAAAAAAACAACCGACTACAAAATCACTACAAAGTAAAAAATACTTTTAAAAATGCTTTTCCTTTTAATTTCTTGGTCATATTTGATAATTTATTTAAACATGTTATTATATATGAAATCTTACTATCTTAATTCTTTTCTTATGAGTTTTATTATCATAAATATATTAATTTCTTGATGAATACAAACAGTGGCGGATCCAGGGGGGGGTTAGGGGGTTCAAACCCCCCCCGAAATTCTTAAAATATTTGTTTTGTTAAAGTAAAGTATAAGCGAACACATAAAAACTTTTAATTTGTTCTTACACTACATATGTAAATGTTTTATGCAAAATTTGTTAACAATCAAAACAATCAAAAAACAAGCGCCTATTTATATTTTTTTTTTAACATAAGAATATTTGTGGAATAAAAAGAAATGGAATAGTTTTTTCTGTCAAAAAACATATTTTTCGGTCTGGCCACATCAATCAGAAGCAGCGCGTCGCCAGCGTTTTGCAGATGCACAGCGCTCATTGGCTGAGCTTTTTTGAATTTTCACAGCATACCATGATCAGAATGAAAAACTGCAAATAAAAAACTGAAATCTCACATATTTTAAGTTTTCTTAAATGTTGCACGTGTTTACGGTTGCGTTCAAATTTTTTAGCTTTGAGTCAAATTTCGGAATTTCAGGCTTTCGACAGTTTAATAGCATTTTGTCATTAAAGTGATAAGCGTGTTCGATTCCAAATTGTGAAAGCTAAGTTATATAAAATGAGTTAAAAAAAAATTTCGGAATTTTTCAAGCCGACGCAAACGGATGCGATTAATAAAGAAGGAGCTAACGATTTGTCCAGTCCTCCAAATAAAAAAAAAAAGACAGAGCTTTCACAATCAGGAGCAGCTACTACTGATCTTGTAAGTATCACCTATAATATGTACACGGAGGGAAATTTTTGTCTATTATTTATAAAACAAATTTACTTGGTTTTTAAAACAAAAAAATTAATTTGAGCCCTGTCAAATAATCGTAAAGTGAGGAGTTTTACTTTATTGCCGGGTTAAGCGATTTATTAAAAAAAAATTATATATAAACTAACAAAAATATGAGACATTTTTTGTGCTTTCAACCATTAAAATAGTTTTTTTTTCTAATATGTAATTTGTATTTACACTTTGCTCCTTCTCTTAAAAGTCTTTCACTATGCTTTCTTGAAAATAAGTCCATTTTGATGACTTTTCAGGCGCCTCCTAATGACGTCTCAAGTGGGTGGAAAGGTGGAGCACCTCGATTCGCTCAAACTGTTTCAAAATGCATTTCCATACATTTGCACAGCATTAGAAAAATTGGACAGCTGCAATACAAAATCCGATGGCATACAGCCTGACGTACTACTTTCGTCAATTTGCAAACCTCAATTTATTATTTCATTGACAATACTGGAACCAATTTTCAGCTCGACGAAAAACCTGAGCCTGTTGCTACAAACAATAGAATGCGATTTGAGCACCTGCGTTGAGTATTCAACTGATTTGTACGAAGAAATGATGGATTTGCGTGAAAATGCGGAGGAGAAATTCCACGAAATTTATCTCAGGGCCACGGAAATAGCTAAGGCAGTCAATGTAAGGCTTGAAGCTCCAAGGAGTACTCAACGGCGCTGAACTGCGCTTATTTGGAAGGTGACACGGAATCGTACTTTCGACGATCAACTTTAATTCCATTCTTGGATCATTTTTTGGATGAGCTTCGATCAAGATTTCTTGAAAATGGTGCATTACTGTCCAAAATTCAAAATATTTTGCCAACGAAATGCACAGAGCTTGATAAAGAGGAAATCCAAAAAACGATTCAAGTTTTTGAAAATCAATGGCCGAAAGATGTTGTGGGAGAATTTGAAGTTGACTTTACGATGTGGAAAAGGTGAGCATATAAATAAAGGAAATCTTTTATGTTCACTCTTAATATTTACACCTTGTATGTACTCCGTATTTTTGCAGGCACTGCTCGAAGATACCATATGAAAACCGAGCCAAATCATTTATTGATGCTCTAAACCACTGCAACAAGCAATTTTACCCATCAATACATCGGTTCCTACAAATTTGCGCAACCCTTCCGATTTCCGTGGCATCAAGCGAACGCTCATTTTCTTCTCTACGCAGATTAAAAACCTATTTGCGAAGCAAAACAAGTGAAGAACGATTGAACGGGTTGGCGTTATTAAACGTGCATCGTGACGTGGAAGTAACATGCGAAAATATTATCGACATTATGTCGAAAAAAACACGAAGGTTGAATATTATGTTATAATCACAAATACTATTATTTCTTCGTAAATAAATATGCAAACGTTTAAATAAAACATAAAATAAAAAATTCCAAAACCCCCCCCGAAATTTTTTCCTGGATCCGCGCCTGAATACAAAAGCTTTTAAGGTCGGCGCTAAATAATCAGACTTTTAATCAGAAGCGCCAACTTCAAAGAATTTGTATTAATGAAGAAATCAATAAATTTATGATAATAAAACAAATAAGAAAAAAATTAAGTAAATAAGATATCATATATAATAATATGTTTAAATAAATTATGAAATATGACCAAGAAATTAAAAGTAATTTTAAAATTATTTTACTTTGTAGTGATTTTGTAGTCGGTTGTTTTTTTTTTTAAATTTTTATTTTATCCTTTTTAGAGAATATGATAAATTTTCGAAAAAAGTGTATAAACAACATAAATACAATTGTTCCGAAAAAATTTGTTATTCTACTTTCTAATTCTGAAAGTTTGTTGCTTATTTCAAATATCTGCCTCTTAAATTTAAATTAGATGTCACATGTTTTGAAATTATTAAACCTATTCTTGTAACGAGCTTTATTACCCTAGTGTCAATATTATTCGAGATAAAGTGTTTTTCTTATATTGCCACTCCCCTCTGTTAAATAAGCGCCCACTTTCTTGAGCGTAATTTGCAATAATTGTGCCTACCCCTGTACTTCATTCAGTACCCCAGCGTCAATATTAACTGCGATAGCGTTTTTCTAGTATTTCCACGCCCATTTATGGAATAACGCCTACTTTATTGGCCATAATTTTTAATAATTCTGCCTACCCCTGTACTACAATAAATTTCAGTGCCCTAGTGTCAATATTATTCGAGATATACTCTTTTTCTAATATTGCCACGCCCATTTGTCCATTAAAGCCCCTTTTGTTGACGGCAATTTGTAATAATTGTGCCACCACTACACTTAATTTCTGTACCCTATTGTCCATATTATTCGAGATACAGTGTTTTTATAATATTGCCACGCCCATTTGTAGAATAACGCCCACTTTATTGGCCATCATTTGTAATAGTAATGCCAACCCTTATACTAAATTGCAGTACCATATCAATATTATTCGAGATATACTCTTTTTATAATATTGCCACGCCCATTTGTCAAATAACGCCCATTTTCTTGACTGTAATTTGTATTAACTGTGTCTACCCCTACACTAAATTTCAGTACCCTAGTGTCCATATTATTCGAGACACAGTGTTTTTATAATATTGCCACCCCCATTTGTCGAATTACGCCCACTTAATTGACCTTAATTTGTAATAATAATGCCTACCTCTATACTAAATTGCAGTACTCTAGTCTCAAAATTATTGAAGATACACTGTTTTTCTAATATTGCCATGCCCATTTGTCGAATTACGCCCATTTTCTTGCCCGTAATTTGTAATAATTGTGCCTACCCCTATACTAAATTGCAGTACCCTGGTGTCAGTATTATTCGAGATACAGTAGTATCTAGTATTGCGAGATCTATTATTGCCACGCCCAGTTCTCGAATACCACCCACTTTTTTACGGGCACCTCAATGCTTATGATATCTATCTGTTCCCCAAAAATTATGGCAATCAGGCATATGGTTTAGGAGTTATCGATGTACATACATTTAAAAAAAAAAAAAAAAAAAACAGAGAAACCGACGAACTTGAGAACCTCCTCCTTTTTGAAGTCGGTTATAAAAATAAGTCCTTCTTTGAAAACTGGATAAATTTTTATTAAACAGTTACCTTTTTTTTGATATTAAAGAATTTAATTTGTCGTGGATTTAAATTTAAGCTATTTGCAAATCAAAAAATTAAAAATACATTTTTTGAACTTCCAACTGGGGTTTTTAACTTTTTAACATAATAAAAAATAATTTTACAAATGCCGAAGTTAAAAAAAAAAATAGTAATTGTTAATTTTTCTTATGAGAATTTGGTAACATGATTAAAAAATCATCAAATCTCCTTAGAATTGGACGGTATAAAATGTTTTAAAAAAGTTTTTTATTGAGAATTTTTTCGAAAAAAAGAATATTTAGATCTTAGGTGATTTTTCGAAACTTGTAATTTGGAAAAGACTAAATTTTTGTGCCAAGTTTGAAATTTTAGATGTCTTATATACCAAGAAAACAACAAAATAGAATAGGCAAACTTTTTAGACATCCGCTTTACGTGGAATAACCCATAATGTGTTAAATTTCGTGGTTAATTTTTTTTGCATTATATAGCTTTTAAAAATTAAAAAAAAAAATCCAATCAAACAAATGCTTTCTCAAAGATTTTGGGTCCAATAAGCTTAGAAATTGCATAAGAATTATCAACCTTATTTTTTATAATGTATGAAATTATATTCGTTCTAGGTATAATTTTAAATATACATTTTTCCGGATATCAGGGTCTTTTTGAGCATCAAAATCCACAATTCGGCTTCGGTACCCTACCGAATCTAAAATAAAGTTTAAGAATCTGAAATCACAAGCCGAATCAATGATGGCGGATAGGATTGCCACCTGAATGCTTTTATTTTTACAAATTCGGTGATGGGGCGAACACAAGGTAAAAGTGGGTCGCTGAACCCGGTCTATTGCCAGAATTTCAAAATTATGTTATTTTTTACAATAGAGTTGCCACCTACTAAAATTTGGTTTTAAGAGTTTTAAACATCATAACAAAGTTACAGGGGGTCACTGATTTCAAATCTGATGTTAGAATTTAAAAATTCAAGATGGCGGATTGCATTGCCAAATTGATTTTTTTTTATCTTTGCGAATCCTTGTAATTTTGAAATTCCGACAACGGATTTGATTTCGAATCTGATTATCAGCTTTAAAACTCAAGTTGGGTCACCTAAATTTTTACCACAGGGCTGCCTCCTAATAATAAGTTTTTAGGAGTTTTAAATATTTTTTTAAGAGTTTTAGGGTCGTTAATTTCGAATCTGATTTCGAAGAATTTTACAATTCAAGATGACGGATAGCATTACCACCCAGTAAAATATATTTTTTAAAAATTTATACATCACCTTACAGTTTAAGGGAGTCGCTGATTTCGAATTCAAGATGGCGGATAGGGTTGCCACCTGAATGCTTTTATTTTTACGAATTCGGTGCTGGGGCGAACACAAGGAAAAGTGAGTCGCTGAATCCGAATCCGTTGTCAGAATTTCAAAATTATGTAATTTTTAACAATAGGATTGCCACCTAATAGAATTTGTTTTTAAGAGTTTTAAGAATCATATCAATGTTACAGGGGGTCGCTGACTTTAAATTTGATGTTAGAATTGAAGATGGCGGATAGTGCTGCCACCTCGATTTTTTTTTGTATTTTTGCGAATTCTTGTAATTTTGAAATTCTGACAACGGGTTTGGTTTCGAATCTGAAATCACAGTCTTAAAAATTAAAGATGGTGGCTACAGTTGCCACTTAAATGTTTACTGCAGGGCTGCCACCTTATAATACGTTTATAATAATATGTTACGAGTTTTAAACATTTTCTAAGAGTTATAAGACTCTAAGAGAATAAGCGACCCCTAAGCTTATTTTGAATCTTGTCAGAATTTTAAAATTCAAGATGATGGATAGGGTTGACACCTAAATTTTTACAACAGGGTTGCCAGCTATAAAATGTATTTTTAAAAGTTTTAAACATCATTTAACAGTTTAAGGGCGTCGCCGATTTCGAATCTCATGTCAAAATTTTAAAATTCAAGATGGCGGATAGGGTTGTCACCTTAATGTTTTTCTTATTACGATTTCGGTACTAGGGCGAACACAAGTTAAAAATGGGTCGCTGATTCCGGATCCGTTTAAGAGAGTTTTAAACATCATCTCAAATTTTTAGGAGGTCGCTGATTTTGAATCTAATGTCAGAATTTTAAAATTCTAGGTGGCGGATAGGATTGCCACCTATTTTTTTTTTTATTTTCGAAAAAACTAATTCGGTGCAGGGGCGAACACTGGGCAAAAATGGTTGTCAGAATTTCAAAATTATGTAATTTTTTTATAATAGGGTCATAGGCCACATAATGAAATGTATTTTTTAGAGTTTTAAATTTAATTCGCTGATTTGAAATCTGATTTTGAATTTAAAAATTCAAGATGGGGGATATGATTGCACCTTCATTTTTTTGTATATTTGCGAATCCTTGTAATTTTTAAATTCTGACAACGGATTTGGATTCAATAACCCATTTTTACCTAACGTTCGCACCAGCACTGATTTCGTTAAAATACAAAAAAAAAAACTGGTGGCAACTTTATCCGCCATCTTTAAATTTTTTTTATATCGTACATCGTTTCATACTGATTTACATTCAAACAGGTGTTGATGTTCTTGGTAGAAGCGAAGATAAAATCCCTATGATTCTCGGAGGAGATTTTAACGTAAATTCTGTATAACCAACGAATCAACAACAAATCCGTAACTACAATATATGCCATTTCTTCACTTTGCACAGTACTTCGTCTCCATACAAATGATGGGCAAAAATAGAACAGTGGTCCGATTGTTAAATTGAAATGAGTACGGTGATTTCAAAAATGAAGTCAGTTTTTTTGTGAATCTGCTTTTTTCAAAAATGAGCATTTTTGAACGGTTTTACAGAAAATTTTGAGAATTTTATGAGAAAATTTTGCATATGGCTAAAAAATCCGGCAAATTTTGAATAAATCTTTAGTTCTAAATACGCCTGTGGTCAAATCATATATCCAAAATGCAAAAAATGGAGAAAATTTAAAATTATGAAGCTCCAAATACTAGCCAAATATTAGCCAATGGCAGTTTTCTTTATACCCAGTGAATTTATAAAATTATATTCTTTTTATTCCATTTATTTATTCACTCATTAAAATAAATTGATCACAAAAATTTTTTCATTTTAATTTTCGCTTTCGGAGCTTTCTTCGGAAGAACACACGAAGGATTTACTATTGACGAATACAAGTCCTCATTGGCTTCAACCTGAGTTCCTGGTATAAGGCAAGAGCTTTACTTGGCTCCTAGGTTTTTTGCATTCATCAGCACTACTCTGAGATTTTATGTTCTCAAAAGCGAAGGTTATCTCATCAGCATCGCGCTCATTTAATAATTTCTCCACTCTACGCATTTTGTTCTTTTTGAAGCTTCTGAAAAATTAACTTCAGGTCTGCCGCATTTCCCTGTGTTGGGCTGCTATAAATGAGAGTTAGAGATATTTGCATTGCATAATACTAATATGATTCTCTTACATTATCAATATCTTACTCTTCCATAGAAAACATTGTCCACTGTAGCCAAGAAGAGTGCAAAGCTTGCAGTCTTTCTTTTTTAAGTCTAAGATTTTGTAGGTAATTTTTGATGGCGAAATGCATGAAAATTGGGTGGGGCATAACAATATAAACAAAAAGAAATATATGCATGATATGAATAATATTTATTAGGAAAAAAACTGCGTTTTGGACGCTTAGAATTTAATATTTTCAAGAATCAGAAAAAGTCGGAATAGTTTTTGGTTTTTCCGGATAAATTAAGGATTATTGTTACAGAAACAGCAATAACATTTGACGGACTTTCATTGACTAATTTTCCCCGGACTCCAGAAATTGCCCAATTTTCATATTTTTCCAAAATGAAAACCTCCATGTTTACAATTTCATAAATAAAAAAAACTCTAAAAATTCATTTAACTGAGTTAGTTCTTAATTTAAAATGTTCTACGTTACGTAGTTGAAACAAAAATGTTATTTTGCCAAATTATCTTAAAAACACTTACGAGCGCTAAATTCAAGTTAAATTATTTCAATATCATTTTCGTCAACTTTGAACAGCTGTACCAACAAAAAAATAGATATATATATATATATATATATATATACTAAAAAGTTGCAGTTCCTTCTTATTTGGACTTTTACCTTTAAAATCAGACCAATATTGTTGAATTCGGCGTTACTAACTTTTTTGATTTTTGTCCACTGACCGAGCATTGTGCATTGTCTCGAAAATTTCGAATCATGGACATACCGTACTGGCCAGATAAAAGTTAACACTATTAAAAATAGTAATTTCGTTTGTAAAACGGCCCTTAGAACTTTTTTTATTTATTTAATGTAGTGGCAACGTTGTTTTTGCATCATTTCTTTTCTTTATTGCATTTTTTTGTTCAGTCTCAATTTCAAGTTAATGCCGTTAACATGATGAGTCAGTTAAGTGAAGGACAAAAGTGTGTTGTTGTTGCTCTGCATAAAGAAGGATTATCAACTCGGCAAATTGCAATTCGGATTGGCTGTAGCCATGTCACAATTGCAAAAATAATTAAAAAATTTAGTATTTTTGGTTATACTGAAAGAAAATCCGGTACAGGAAAAATTAACAAATGCACGACGGAGCGTGAGGATCGCATTCTCACAAATATTTGCCTTAAGGATAGGAAAAAAAACATCACGCGAAATTAAGTTCGAGTTTCTTGAAATGACAAATACAAGAATAAGCGATCGAACGGTCAGGAGAAGGCTACAGAGTAGAGGATTATCGGCAAGACGACCTTGTAAAAAGCCAGGGTTAACAACTAAAATGCGGTTAGCGAGGCTAGAGTTTGCGAAAGGTCATAAAAATTGGACTACGAATGAGTGGAAATGTGTCATCTTTACAGATGAATCAAAGTGCAACATGAACCAGTCTGATGGAGTGCGGTATGTCAGGCGTAGAACTGGGGAAAAATTCATAGATGATTGTGTGGTTACCAGGCACAAATTTCCCGTCAGTCACATGATATGGGGATGTCTCAGCTACTATGGAGTTGGTGACTTGGCTTTCTGCAATGGTTCCATGAACTCTGAGAGTTACCTGAAAGTCATAAGTGACCACCTGATTCCCTCTATTGATAGGCTATTTCCAGTCAAAGTCGAACCAATTTTCCAGGACGATTCTGCGCCCTGTCATCGAGCTAGAAAAGTAAGCCACCTTTGTTTTATAATTGCCAATGCATAAGTAATAAAACAGAAAGAAACAATAAAAATCCGTTTACATCTCTTTATTAGGTGAAGGATTTTGTATCAGAAATGAAGTTGAAAACACTGAGCTGGCCTGGAAATAGTCCAGATTTAAACCCGATAGAGAACTGCTGGTCAATTCTTAAGCTGAAAATCGCCAAGAAAAATTCCAGAACCAAAGAAGAATTCAAATCTGCCATCACAGATTCTTGGAAAAATAATATTTCTGTGGAATATTGCCAAAATTTGATATCGTCAATGCCAAGACGAATGGAGGCCGTAATTAAAGTTAGAGGAGGCCATACAAAATATTAAATTACTGTTTTCTTATATTTTGTTCTATTTTTGAAGTATTAATTTCAATTATTTAATTCTTTTCTGTTGTAAACATCTTTAACATAACATTTTTCTGAAGTACTTTTTTTTAGTTGTTTTGAATTTGTGTACATTTTTTATTATTAATTGCTTTTTTATTTATTGAATATAAAATTACCATAGTTTATAGTTTATTATAATAAAATTACCATAGTTTAATAAACTTCTTAATCAATAAAAACAACATTAAACCTTTTCTTAAAGGACTTACTCTTTATTCGCGGACTGTTAACTTTTATCTGGCCAGTACGGTATATCTTATATATAAGTTATCACAAACTATTAATACCAGTATTACCAATTGAAGCACAAATCAATTATAGTGTAAAAATTGAATAAACGGAATATTATTTGTGGTATTTTTAAAATCGTTCTTATTCTAGAAGAGAAAGAGTGTTTACAGAGAAGAAGTTTCACTTCTTTAATTCTTTTCTTTATAGAAGAAGTTTCACTTCTTTACTGTATGCACTAGCGTGGTGTTTCTTTTTTTAATCTGATCGAGAAAATATCGATCAATGATTAATTTTTACTTCTGATCTAAAAAATATCAATAAAAAAATAACTTTTATTTCTGATAGAAAAAATAATCATTATTTTTCCCGTTTTGCGTTAAAGTGAAGTGAAAAAAAACTTTACACAATCGTTTTCATTTGACGTCTTCACTTTTTAACTTCACTACGCACAAAAACGCGATTCTTGTTCGTCTAATGGAAAGTAGTTGCTGAATAGCATATAAGAGTTGCTGAATGCCTATTAAACAAAGCTTTTATGAAAAAAATGTAAACAATGTATAAGAAAGAAGGAAACTTTTGCAAAAATGACTTCATCATTAATATCATTTTATTTGCGCAGAAGATATTGGAAATAAATAAATATGAACAAGATAAGTTTTGCGACAGCATAAAACAGCCAAAAGTAGTAAAGCAAATAGTATTTACTTGTTATTGGCAATATCAACATTTTCCTCTAAATAGTTGATAAGATACTGTTTCTGCGTACCGCTTGTCCTTTTTCCCTAAGCTGCTTTTCTTTTTACATTATTTATTTTTAATTTAAAGTCATTTTCTGTCCATACGTGCGTTTGCTACCGGCGTTAACTTTCTTTCCATTTCAGCGAAAAATTAACAGCTGTTGCCCTTTTAGCACACAACGGGAATCGCATTTTCCGTGTAAAGGTGAAAACATATTTCACATGACGATAACGCAGAACAGGAATTGACCCCCAGTTCTTTCAGCTGTGTGTTAGTGCGCGCACATGTGAGAGCGATAGAGATAGAAAGGGTTTACTATGCACGCGTGCATAGGCGCTGCCCCACACTGCTATAAACTAAGAGGAAGAACGGCTGACTTTGCGTTGAGTAGTTGTTAAACCCTTAACATGCAAAACATTTAATCAATTACTGCAATATTTTGAAGCCTATAAAGAGCAATTATATTTACTAGTGTCGCCAGTCGCCGAAATTGGGCCATATCAAAATCGATTTCACTTTTGCACCAACCCATAGTCTGAACAGAAGTATTGAATAAAATAAACAATTATAAATGTCTTTGCATGTTTTATATCAAGGTTGATTTATAAGGTTGTCGCAAGGGAGAGAGCGAGTACCCATAATTGTCAAATCGACGTTGACAGCTCATAGCAAATCTGCAAGTGCTCTCTTTTATCATCCGTTTTTCTCTCGTAGTCATTCGCAAAATTGGCTGGTTTTGACAATTATGGGTACTGAGAAGAGAGTGCCATCAGCCCTGCGACAACCTTATAAATCAACCTTGTTTTATATGAAGCAAGCAGCAGTTTAACAGCTTTTTTTACTCTAGAGCGGTGGTAAATTTATTTTATTGAGAGAGATACTAAGAGAAGTACCAACAACAATAATAATGCACAGCTCTTTTGAAGTGTCTGCGACTCTCTCGCATTCTACTCTTGCTCGTGTACAAGGTTCATTAATATAGGTTAAGTCACTTGAGAGGAAATCACTCTTTTTCCGCCTTTGCTCGAACTGTCAAAGTAGCTGTTAGCTAAAAATTGTAGAATCAGGTTTTTTTTTTTCTTGATTTCCTTTTGTCCATTCTGACAGTTCGATGTTTAATAGAGATGTGCCGTTAACAATTTTGTTGTTACTTTTACATTTGATCACTTTTACCTATCTTAATGACAATATATTCGAATAAAAATTATATTAAAATATTAAAATTATATTAAAATTATATAATACCTTTCCATCGATATAAGTTTTATGTGAATATGTTGAAGTAAACACAGGTAAAAAGGGATCACAAACTTTTTTGTTTGCGTATTAATATATAGATATTACTGTAAATACTGGTGTCACGTGTGCAGTGCATAGCATATTATGAATGTAATAAAAATATTTTTAAAATTATTTATCAACACCTTTACTACACTAAACATCATTTGATTTTATACTATTGAATCTATTTCGTCGTGAGCTCACTTTTATCTTTATTAGAAGCATAGGGTTAATTATCACTCTCCGGTATTCAAGAGAGGAGCAAGCTGGTATGTTCAATAGCCCAGTAGAAACAAGTACTAACATTTAAGTTTAAATGCTGTAAGTCAATATAAAAATACTTTTTTTCATAAAGTATTTTAAAACAAGCTTTTAAAAAAATACCATTTTTTTATAAGAATACATTTTGGAACACTGCAAAAACCTTAGTATCTTTGTAGTAGAGAATAAGGAAATTGTATTGGTTAATTATTCTTAAAAATAGCCATCAGCATTTCTCTAAGTGTAACGATAATAGAACAAATTAGAACAAACTAGGGCCGAGCGATTAATTGAGGAATTCATTTTTTGATAAATCAGATTCTAAATGAACCGATTAATCGTTTACCAATTTTTCACATTAATCAAATCACTGATTAGTCGATTAATAGGAATTGTGATTAATTATTTGAGTGATTATTCGATTAATGTGGAATATGATTCATCAAACATGTTAAGTGTAAAAAAATGTATTATTATTCTTGAAATTTGCTATTTACTTGTATTAAATACATAAAATCTGAAATCTTATTAATCAAAAATGAACTAATCGATTACTCGCACGGTCTTTACTCTGTAATACTGCAATTGATCGTACATTTCCTTCAGGGCATGTGAGAGAGTTGCTTCTGCGCTCAATTTTTCTCTCTTTTACCCGCGCTATAGCAAGCCTCCTCACCATGCACGCTTGGCACGCGCTCAATTTTTTCCTCTTTTACCCGTGCAATGGCAAACCCCTCATCTAGCACGCTGTCAGCTCGTTCGGTCGCACGGTGCCAAAGTGCTGATTTTGCCCAGCTCTAGTTTAGATAATAGAACATCTTAGTCAGAATCCGGTATAAATGTTCTCTTTAGGTTCACTAAAAAAAATATTTGAAATATAAAAATTTTTATGAAAAAATATTTAGAGAATACTAACAAAAATACGTATATACGTTATTACCAAAAAAATAATGTTTTTTCAATTTTCGCAAAGTGTTGTAAACATAAAAATAAGTAGTTAATAATAAATAGTTTGTAAAATAAGCTTTATTTTGTACTTCATTTTTTCATTTACTTTATTCAAATTAATTCTTCTTTTTATCAAAAAAACAAATCTACTATAACGGTTAATCCAGGTTGGAAGTATAATTGAAGTAATTAAAAGAAGAATTGATGTTGAAAGAAAGCGTCGATATAAAAACGAAAGAAGTGCAAAAACAGCAACAAAAGCATAAACTTTATATAACCCATATTTCATTCATACGAAGTTAAAGCTTGGTTTGAAAATTTCGACAAGAACTGTCATTGGAACTATAGACAATACAAATACAACAATAAACAACCGCAGTGATTGCCACACACCGCATCCGAAGGAAGCTTAACTGATTTCGAAACACTTACAAGCGTCTACTATTTTTTTTTTTTATTGTTTTAACACTGCGCTTGCGCACAAGCTTAACGTTACCGTTTTACCTCTACCTCCGCCAATACGGACGTACGGTTAATATTTTGTAATACGAGCAGGTATTGCGAACACATATTGTACAACACAAACAACAACAATATAAAAACTTCTATATTTCCTTTTAGCTGAATTTTTATATTGCACGCTATATATTGTAGTTGTTGTTATTGTTGTGTTAGCTCTATGGACACGATTTCACGTTGTACGCACCTGTTGCTGTCGCTATTGCTGTTGTTGTTCATGTTGCTGCTGTTGTTGAATCTAACGAACCTTGAAATGATTGTCGTAATTTCTTTAAGGTTTTCCACTATGTTTTTTTTATTCTATTTATTTTTCTTTTCGTTTTTCCGTGGCGCATCTAAATGCGTTGTCGGCATCTTCAGCGCAATCGCAACATTTTTCAAAAGTTTACGTGAAAACGTACTTGAAGCTCATGACCAGAGAACTGAAAGAGCTAGCTACACTACTGACCTCGCCAAGCCGACTTTCTTTGACATGTGTAGTGTAGACAGCTCTTTTTGCGCAATGTTGCTGAATTAGTTGCATTTCAGAACACGGCCGTATTCATATTGAAGCATTGCTCGGTAATTTGAAGAAGATATCGAAGAAGTGGTAATCTGTGTTTTGGAAATAGAAAAAAAGTCAGTCGGAGTCATATAAGGTAAATACGGTGGTTGTTTGATAATATTTCTTGAGTTTTTGGCCAGAAATCCGTCCACAACTATAGCTTTGCAAGATGGTGCGTTATCGTGATGACCGTTTTCGACGAATTTTCTCTCTTAAACGTCACATAACGCCCAAATAATATTCTTTATTTACCATCTGACCTTCAGGCAAGAATTTCATGGGCACTATACCGCGATAATCAGAGAAAACAGTCAACATTACCTTATTTTTGATCGACTTTGACGTCGTGGTTTTTTCAGTTTCGGCTCAGCTGGAGTCGCCATTTAGGTGATTGGTAACTGGTTTGCATGTCAAAGTCGTAAAATCATTACTGCAGCGACCTTAACGCGAATGAGTTTTGAAGAAAATGTCTTTCGGAACTAGTTGAATCCAAACAATCGTGCAAAATGGTACGAATTGATTCATGATATACAGAAAGTTCAGCGGCTATCTCTCTTAAAGCTTAATTGATAATTTTTCGTCATCATTTCCTTCACTGTATTGATGTTCACTTCAAATTGTTCACATCTCGACCGATTCTTAGTGCAGTGTACCACTCATATGCACGTGTTTTTTTATGAAATCGATTCACTGAAAGCCTTCTGTAACATTTTCAGCGATTCGGCACATTGAATTTTATTAGCAGGGCTCGGATTCTGTTGACATGTCAACTTTTTTCTGCTCTAACATAGACATTTTCTGATGATGAAAAGCACCATTCAAAGTCCCCAGGTGCCTAAGATAAAAATTTTTTGGGCTTTTTTTTTTGTCATTTTTAGCCATTTCTAGTTTTTAGGTCATTTTTCATAGTTTAGGTCATTTTTTCGAGTAATTTTTTTGAATTTTTACATATTGAAGTATTTTTTATTGTTTTTAGGAATTTTGATATACAATATTTAGTATTTTTTAAGGTTTCTCTTTTTTTGCCACTTTAGATCACTAAAATTTGAAATTGTCCAGTTTGGCATCATTTTGCTTTCAAAATAGTTTGTCAGTAGGTTTTGTCTCCTTCTAACACATTGCGAAACAAATGTAAAACAGTGGTTTATTGTTTTTGCCCTTTTAATGTGAATTTAAAAGTATGTATTATATAGTTATGCACAGCCCCTTAATAATAAATTGTATGGAAACATACAAATTTGTTCATGTCATTTTTATTAATTAGCCTTTTTTTAAGTAAAATTAGTAAATCAATAAAAATAATATCATTCGACAGTCAAAATCAATGCATTAATGAGTAATATCAAAAATTACTTGAATGAGTGAATGAGTGAAAAAGATCATTCATTCGATAGCTAAAATCATTCAGCTACTAACTATCGATAGTTGAAATCACTCGATTTTTGCCAACACTAAAACTAAATGACAAATCGCGCTCAAGCTTCAAGCCAGTATAGATGGCTGGCAGTTGTGCCAACGTAACGACAAAAACTATTTTTACAAGGACTTGAAGAGAGTTTTTAAAATGATCATTTCCTGATACTTTTTTGATAGAATGTATGTAAATTAGAAAAAGTATTTTATGAACCCTAGATGCTATAACAGTACGTTCAGTCCATAGGATGACACATAGATGGCGTTACTAGATTTTTTTTCATATGATTTTTATTTAGTACCAACCTTCAAACGATACGTATATAAATCTGACAACAATCTGACAATTGATTCGTGAGTTATAGCATTTTGTGTGCAACTATTATTATTGAAAAAAAAAAATGGAAAAAAGTGAATTTCGAGTTTTGATAAAGCCTTGTTTTTGATGAAAAAATACAGTGGAAACCAAACAATGGCTTGATATGTATTTTGGGATGCGAAAGGAATAATATTCATCGACTATCTCCAAAAAGGAACCATCAACAGTGACTATTACTGAGGACTTTTGGATCGATTGAAGGCTGAAATCGTCAAGAAACGGCCACATTTGCAAAAGAAAAAAGTGTTGTTTCACCAAGACAATGCACCGTGTTACAAATCGATGAAAACGATGGCTAAATTGAATGAATTGGGCTTTGAATTGCTTACCCCTCCACCGTATTCTCCAGGTTTAGCCCCCAGCGACTTTTTCCTGTTTTCAAATCTCAAGAGAATGCTTGCTGGAAAGAAATTCAAGTCCAATGATGAAGTAATCGCTGAAACTGAGGCCTATTTTGATTGAAAAGAAATCGTAATATAAAAGTGGTATCGAAAAGTTGGAAAATCGCTATACTCGTTGTATCGCTCTCGAAGGCAACTATGTTGAATAATATAATCGAGTTTTATCAAAATTTTGTTTTTTTCTTACTTATCCCGGACTTATTGAATAACCTGTTATATATGTGAGCTGCCTTTTAATTCTTGCGCCTACCAATCAAAGAAACAGTGGTTAATCAGTGAAACTGGTTTTATTGTTTTTCAAAGTATTCAACAAGATGATCAATACACTTATGCATTCGTTTTTTAACAACGATTTTTTAAAAACAGTTTTGCCGCTCTGAAGTTGGTACTTCCGAAGTCAGGTTTTTGAAGGCCTCAACGGCCTGTCCGGGCGTAGAAAAACACTCGTCACGCATTTTTCCAAGTGGCGAGAAGAAGTACCCCAAGAAGTCATTGGGGTACCAAAATGGGGTACTGCCCCATGACCCAGGCGAATGACCCATCAATTCCACGTTTTGAGAGCTCAAGTGTGGGAGCTCGCATTGTCAAAATGGAGGATGATCTTAATTCGGCGGTTGATTTTCCTCAATTCTCCATTCAGTTCTACCATTCATTATTAACAGTTCTACAGTGCTCAAGTGGTACAGTTGCGAAATTACCGATATTTCTGATAAAACTGACGACCATTTGCTCGGATGTGCTCTGTCCGCGGACAGCTTTTGCCGGATATTGCTCACTTTGAAAGATACAAGCAATGGATTGCTACCTTATTTCGGGCTCTTAAGCGCAGATCCATTATTCTTCGCCATTTCCGATGTCATATACGTGTTTCCAAAAATCCCTACTGTATTTTTTCAGCATTTGCTTGCACCTCGAGTTTCGTTTGCAATAAGTGCATTGTGTCATTGGCTGTGTGGCAAGTGGCACCGTCCTGTTGAAACCACTTGTCGTCAAGATTCATATCAGCAATTTCAGGCCAAAAGAAGTTACTCAGCATGACGCCATATCGGGCATCATTCACACTAACTACGGTTCCAGCTGCATTTTCGAAGAAGAATGGCTCGATGACACCGCCAGCTCAAAATCCGTACGAAAGATTACCATTCCTTTTCGCGTCCACAACAGAGCCAGTGGACTCAAATTTATTGATTAAATTGAGCAGTGTTACGAGACGGTGCGTTATGATAACCGAAAAGTGTGCGGGTTTTGTGAACCGTCTCCGCAAAATGTTCACTATTTTTGTAGTAAATTTTCACAATTTGTACGCATTGCTTGACCGTCAATTTCTCCATGACTAAATCTCAATGCTTGCTGTTGACAGCTGTCATAGATTTGGTACTTTACGCTTGTTACAAAAAAGTAGTGCCCGAATCAAAATGTCAGTGACTTTTAGACACTCTTTAGTTGACTGTTTCCCAGGTCCGCCTAGATTATTCTCATACTGGGTTTAGATTATTCTCATACGCCTAGATTATACACCTACAAGGGAAATTGAAGAAGTCAGTGGCTTTTTGAATAAAAGGTATTTTTTCCGCCAAAAAAGCATTTTATTTCTCAACATAGTCATCTTTAAGATCTTTACATTTAGTCCAGTGTCTGTGTAATAGGTTTTATCAAGGTTCTTGATATAGGGTTTTATTTCAGAGGTAACCTCTTAATTCGACCCAATTCTCTTACCGCCAATTCATTTCTTTAGGTTTTAAAATAGTAGCAGGGGCATTAATCTGTTGACTATGACGAATCGTAGTTCGTCGTTCGTAGCCCAATTTGTGGATTTTTGCGATGGCGTCTACAGACGTATGCGCCGGTGCGTTTTTATGGTGGAAGAGCATTTTTTCTTCGCCAAATGCGTTCGTTTTTGCTTCAAATCAATGTTAAATCTGTCTAACAACTGTGAATAATATTCGCCGTTTATTCGTTTTACCCCTTTCAAGGTAATCCATGTGAATGAGTGCGCATGCATCCCAAAAACCTGACAGTGGGGCAAACCCACCTTGCCCTTCTTTGGAGCACGTTCATCCTGTTCTGTTCTTGGGCCGTGGTGTGTTGTGATGTATCCATGTTTCGTACACGGTTTCGAAATGGTGCAAAAACTTCTTCGGATTTGAAGTGGTCACACAGCTGCGCTTACCGCCGAGTGTGAGCAATCCAAATATTTATGTAAAATGTGACGTTCCAGCTCAGTTGATATGCACAGCTTCAGTCGCCTCAAGCAATTTCATTCCCTGATCGTCCAATATCATTCCATGCTTTTTATCCACGATTTCTGGCGGGCGACTTGAACGTTCGGCGTCACTTGTGCTCGTACGACCACAACGGAATTCAGAAAACCACTTCTAAGCCATTGGAATTGATAGTGCACCGTCCCCATAGTATTTATCAAGCTTCCCCTTGGTTCCAGTGATGGTTTTTGTAGTCAAAAATTAATGCGCTATGAGCACACGAATTCACTTTTTTCATTTTTGTCGAAATTCACAAGGTTGCCTACTTTCAACGGCAGTCAAAAACAAACTAAATGACGCTGCTTGCTCAAAATTTGACAGTAGTCTATTAACAGATAGACATAGACATAGTTGACAGAAGCAGTGTTGCATTTAAAGTTACTACTCGGGAAATTCAAAAAGACACTGACTTCTCAAATTGCCCTCGAATTTCGATTACACCATCATGATTGTCCTTAGTGTGTACCTTAGGGCAGTTTCTATAGATCTCTTTTTAAGATATGCATGTTGAGCTGTGGATATGGCTGTCCTTCCTAGAATATCTCTTAGGTGTATATCTTAAATTCGTTCCAGTTTTTAGTGCATATGATGTGAGGCTTATTGGTTTGAAGTTCTTAAGTGATTCAAAACCATTAAGCTTGACTTTTTGTCTCCCTTGGTAAATCAATGTTACTTTTCAGATACTTCCCTTAAATTGTAAGCAAAAGCAAATAGTTTCAACTTACTACACGTTTACCTCCAATAAAAGTGTTAAGAAATTGAATTTTTGATTGGTTTTAACGCCTATTCCTTGCAGAAGAACCAATTCGAATTGAGTGTTTTCATGGCTGTTAAATATTTTGAGAAATGAACGAAGTTGGACAAAAATATCAAATAATGTTTTTTTTTTTTGTCTTCTTCAAATCGGTGGGGTAATGTGTAACATCAACAAAACGTTGGTTTAAACACTAGGAACTTACTTTTTTTTTTTGTTTATTTTGACTTTTTATGTTTATTTAAAGTTTTATGATAAGAACTTAATGAAATAATAGCAATATCTTGTAAATCTATCTGATTCTCAATGCACACAGTCACATATTCGTTGAAATTATAAAAACTGATCGTTAGCTTCAATAGAATATATGAATGACTTATTAATTGCAAAAAAAAAATACATTTGAAAGGTATAATGATTATTCGCTGGAAAGATCCATATCGGAGTCACAATTCTCGCAAATAAAATGGCTCACAAAAATAAAAAAAAACACTTGCATTTGTTGCATTCAAGTGAATTTTTGTAATTTAATGTTTTGGTAAAAAATCGCAACATATCATGCAAAAATCTCGGTCTTCTTCGGATGAACACGAAGAGCACTGGTTTTCTCCTCCTGCAACTGTAAGCGCTTCTGTGGCTTTTTTAGAACACAGCTTTTCATTGACTTTCTACTTGGAAGATTGGATTTTGGTCTGAGCTGAATAGTATGAACTAGGAGGATCTCTTTTAATGCCATTGATGTGATTGCATTTCAGAGTTTGACGTTGTTGCCTCTTTAATGGAAATTATAATGTGTAAAATGGGTTACACATCACCCAACCGTGAGTGTTACACATCACACCAATGTAAGTCACTTTTTCTCATTAATGAAATTTTAACACAGCCTAAAATATGTAAAATACTTGTTATATTTAAATATCTTTAGCAATACCAAATTTTACATTTACTCACTTTTAAAATCTGAAGAAAATTTTGTCCTAAACGCTAATTTTAGTAAATTTAAAAAACTTTTTAACAAGAATTTTTCACACTTTTTAATAACTCTAAGGAAATGTATGTCTGCCTACTTCCAACACTAATAAAATACTATATGTTGTCAAAATAAACATATCGCAGTTATTCATTCACTCATAGGTCAACATTTTGTATGAAAAATCGCCATGTTACACATCACCCTATGGTACACATTACCCCACCTCACTCTAGTTTTTGATCTGTTTCTTACTATTTCGAAACAGAAGACTTCCGTTTATTTAAAAGTAGGAAATATCATTCTAGCCTATATCAATTTCAAAGCCTGGTCTTTTTCATATTTTTAAAACTTACACTGCATCTTTTAAAGTTTTTCAGGAATTATGTTGCCGTATAGAAAGCCAGTATTTCGAATTATACAAATTATACCACTTTGAATCATGAGGCGCAAAAGAGTGCCACGTATATTGGAAACACGAAAAATGCCGCCATACCTAGTCCTGCCTATACCTTTCTTCCTCTTGCTGGCGCTTTACTGCTGTTTTGGATCGCAACCAGTCAACGCTGCAGATGGCGGTTGTCCACCAACGGAGGCGATACTGCCCTGTCGTTGTTCGCTGCGCGGTAAAGAAATACAAATTTGGTAATTATAAACAAATCAACACTTATTGAATAAATGGTAAATTGCAATTAATTTTATATTTCAGGTGTTCACACAGCAATTTGCCACAAATAATGGATGGTATAAAAGCGGTCGAACGCAACATCAAGTCACGCATCGATGAGTTGGTGCTGGAAAACAATCAGCTGCCGGCACTACCGGGACCCTTTTTTGGTACGCTACAGATAGTACGTCTGATGTTGCGCTACAACAGCATAGAGCGGGTCTCCAACGGCTGGTTGAATGAGCTAGAAAACAGTCTGGTCGAAATCTATATCGTGGAGCCGCAACTACGCAGCATACCCGTGGAGAGCTTAAATGGCATGATCAACATGCTGGCCATCACCATACAAAGTGATGAGCTCAAACATTTGCCGGATTTTTCGGGTTTGCTGAGTCTAACCTATCTGAGTGTGCAGAGCGCAGCGTTAAGCGAACTGCAACCACACTGGTTCCGTCATCTACCCAAATTGCAGCATATACACATAAATGGTGCTAGTGAAGGCGGCGGTGCATATTTGCAACGTCTGGAGGCTTCACAATTTGCTGACCTTATCTCGCTGCAACACATCGATTTGAGTCGCAATGCTATCAACTGGCTGCATCTGCGCTCGCTCAGTCGTCTGCCCAACTTATTGAGCCTGAAGCTGAGCTACAACGCCCTGAGCGATGTCGGCATGATCGGACGCATCGTCAAGGATCTAGCGAATCTTAAGAAACTGCGTCTTGATCACAATATTGTCAATATTGTGTCGGAGGGCGCTTTTGTGGATCTGCCATATTTGACGGAGCTACATCTGAATGACAATCGCATAACGGAAATTCAATATGGCGCCTTCCTGCGCACGCCCATGCTACGTACGCTTTATCTGCACAACAATCATATACGACGCATTCATCCCGAATCATTTTTGCAGGCCTCCGGTAGTGGCGTCGAATCGGTCTTCATCTACAGCAACGAAATTGATGATGTGCGTGCGCTGCGTGCACTGCTAGACGCACTGCCTGCGCTCAAGTTCCTCGATCTCAGCAATAATTTTTTGACGGAGTTGCCCTTTGGCGCACTGCACGGTCACGGCACACTCGAGCAACTGCATCTCAACAATAATCAGTTGCGCTTAATCGAACGCGATGCGTTGATGGCGCTGCCAGCTTTGCGTGAGTTACGCATGCGCAACAACAGCTTAACCAGCACGCTACCAATGCCGTTCTGGAATTTGCCCGCATTGAAGGGCTTGGATCTAGCGTTGAATCAACTGCGTTTGGTGGACTCGCAGTTGCTAGCTGGTCTACCTGCTTTGCGTCGCTTAGACTTGAGCGAGTGTGGCTTGGCGCAACTAGATGGTTCTGCGTTCGTAAACAATCCCATGCTTGAAACGCTGAACATCTCATCCAATGAGCTAGTCAGCCTGCATCCGGCCACGTTACGCAAGCTAGATCGTTTGTTTGAGCTAGATGCTAGCTACAATCAGCTGCGTGAGTTTCCGCCAGGTCTGCCGCCGATTGTGGAACGTGTTTCCCTACTCAGCAATGAAATCACGCAATTGCCGCCTGTAGCACTCAATTTGCCCAATCTGCGCATGCTCGACCTGAGCGGCAATCATTTGACTTTTCTACCCAAATACGTTTTTGAGGGTGCCCCACAGCTGCGCGTGCTCAGCCTAGCAAACAATCGACTGCGTTCGCTTGAAGACACTGCGTTTTTGGGCGCACAGCGTCTGGAGTTGCTGCATCTGCAGGAGAACTCCTTGGCGCGCATTGACGAACGTGCCTTTCTCGCGCTGCCTGAACTGCGCAACCTCAACCTGCAGGGCAATCAGCTGTCAGCTATAACGGATAACATGTTTGCGAATAACACGCGTCTGGAACAACTCGATCTGTCGCGTAATGCGATACGCACGCTTGCACCGGCTGCATTTGAGGCGCAACGCTCGCTGGAGTATCTCGATCTGTCTAGCAATGCTTTGGCCGATATCTCGATAGGTTTATCGAACTTAGCACAACTGCGTGATGTCGATCTAAGCTACAATAAGTTGGCTCGTGTGCATGTAGATGTGGTGTCTGCTTGGCGCAACGTTGTGGAAATTAGACTGTCAAACAATCTTATTGTTGAGCTGAAGCATGGCTCCTTCCGTAATTTGCCCAAGTTGCAGTATCTGGATTTGTCTAGCAATGAGATAAGCTCGATTGAGCCAGGCGCCTTGCAGCAACTGCCTGAGTTGCAGGAGTTTGTTTTGGCCGATAATAAGTTGGTCGAGCTGAAGGATCAAGTATTCGCGGATTTACCCAACTTGTTGGCCTCGCACTTCCAGTACAATACGCTGCGCTATATTTCACCGGAAAGCTTCTCGAATGCACCCTCGATGGTTTTTCTAAATTTGTCCAACAACAACTTTCGCAATATGGAAAATATTGGCTTGCGTAGCATGCGAAATCTAGAGGTACTGGATCTGTCAAGTAATAACGTTCATATGGTGTCTACCATGCCTCTAAAAGCTTTAAATTGGCTGGTTGAACTCAAGATCGACAACAATCAAATCTGCAAAATACAGGTTGGTGCAACTGAAAATTTTGTATTTATCCATTTCAACTGTAGAGATATCCTTTTATTTAGGGCTCTCCATTCGATACAATGCCACGCCTGCGCGTGCTTTCGATGCGAAATAATCGTCTACGCACTATACGTGAACGCATGTTCCGAAATTTACGTGGCAACATTGCCATTTTGGATGTGGATGGTAAGTGAATAACGGTTGAGCGAGATTTTTTCCCAGGAAAAATTTTAGTTTGTGAACTTCGCATTTTAGTCGTTTCTATAAAGGCTCTTTCAATATAAAAGTTTTGAGTAAACATTTATAAAAAAATAGATGTGTGCTGGATATTGTTTAAATTTTTAGTTTTTAACCTTGAACCGATGCTCAGGGGATGCCCCCTATAGATGCGTAAGCCATTGTGTTGATTCGGAAGACGGATTAGTTGGAGGGTGGCAAAATGGAGTAATGTAGTTTAATATTTGTTTTATTTTTTACAGAGTTTAAAACTGTTGGGTAACATGTTTGCGGGGTTTATTTTAGAGATGCAGATTATTCCGCAATTTTATTGTGCGACCGAAGAACGCATTATCTTGGTAATGTGAGGTTATGTTGGTCATCAAGACAATATTGTAGGGATGGGCTTGGTTGACCGCTTGAATGAACCTGGGAAAAACACGAACTGGCGGATTCAGGTCATGTTTTTCTCTTTAACTCTTCTCATGGTGTAGTACAGAAGGCTTAGGCAACTAACATTGCGTCGACGCCCAAGAGATGAAATAAGGTGCGTTTTACAATTATAAAGTCACTTAAAAAGTTACTGCATTTTCAAAACGACCGACTGTAGAGTACTAAAATGTTCTACAAAAGTAATAAGAGGAAAACCACAAAAACAAATCAATATATTCTGCAGCTGCTAAACTAACTGTAGTTTATTTTTAAAGTAAGCCTAATTTTGTTAGTGTTTCACAATTATAAGGACATTATCGAGAAAACGTATTTTCGATTGAGTCCGCACTTTTCTTTTTGTTTAAGTAAGTGTATTCAATAGTGAAAAGTTAAATTTACAAAATGCCGCGCGGAAAATAACTTTCTGAGTTTGAAAAGGGAAAAATTATGGCCTTAAGAGAAAATGGTATTGGAATGAGGGAGATTGCACGCCAAAGTAATCGCAGTCTCTGCGTTATTCAAAATTTTTTAAAAAAGCCAAATGAATATGGAACAAAAAAGCTCTCTGAACGCATAAGTTCGCTTGATGTGCGAACTGAGAGAAAAATTGTGCGCGAAGCCAGTAACTCATCGGTGTCCCTTACACGATTGCATCCTTACCAGGTGCAAATGTTTCACGTTGTGCTATCTGGAGGACTCTTAAACGTAGCCAGACACTTCTGTTCCAATAAAATGAAGCAAGTGCCCAAGTTACCTATACGCCACAAACACTCCAGAGTAATTTTTGCATTGGAAAATATGAATACAAACTGGCACACGGTAAGCTTCAACCTGAGCAATTTGAAGTCAAAATTTCTAGAGTGGCAATTTCTTGTAGGTTATATTTTCCGATGAAAACAAAAATGGAATTTGGTTTGGAAAAATTTGGAAGATGGTTTTCGTGGCTTTTGGCGTGAAAACAGAAAATAACCGCTTCATTTTAAAAAGAGAAACTTTGGCGGTGGTAGCGTTATAGTATTGGGTGCATTCTCTGCACATAGCTGCCTATCGTTACAAACTGTCTTGGAAAGAAGCTTGGTCCCATTTTTAGAAGAAATAGATGACACATAGTGGACTTTTCAGCAAGACAATGCACGCATCCATATCAGCCGATAATCTAAAGAGTGGTTCTCATCCAAGTCCATCAAAGTTATGACTTGAACCCGATTGAGAATCTTTGGGGGATACTTGCCCAACGGGTTTACAAAGATAACCGCCAATTCAATGCCAATAATGTACTCATTACTACGCTGAAAGAAGAATGGGGTAAA
The DNA here is from genome assembly GCA_914767935.1 of Coremacera marginata. Classification (NCBI taxonomy): domain Eukaryota; kingdom Metazoa; phylum Arthropoda; class Insecta; order Diptera; family Sciomyzidae; genus Coremacera; species Coremacera marginata. The sequence goes on from OU612047.1 coordinate 127,872,006, forward strand.
ATTTATGCCATATTGATGATAAATAATCTCATAAGCAGTATGAAAGACCGTATTGAAAAAGTATACAGCGTATACTTTCGTATACAAAGTATCCCCGGAGGGAACATAATTTTTGTTAGTTTCGTTTGTTAAATTCTTATTATTACTTAAAGTATCAATAAAAATCTGAATTGACCTTATAAATAATATGAAACATAAGACATTTTAGTCGATTTAGAAAATAAAAATACAGTTAGTTTATAAAAACTCATATGGAGTTATTTTATTTGTCTCATTTCCTTAATAATTTTTCCAGAACAATTTCTTACCCTATAGTTGGTCGTCTTGAAAATGCAGTAACTTTTTAAGTGGCCTTATAATTGTGAAACGCACCATATTTCTACACTCTATCATACATATCGCATGACATTGAATTCAGCCGAGAAACTCCAACCAAGATCTTGAAGCTCCTGCCTCAAATATGCAAATTAGTACGAAGATCACCTGCAGTGAAATATTTTTTGAGCCATTTTAAAAAATTTAGACACTAGTTTCGAATTCATTCCAACGAAGATCAAATTTGATTAATATGGCTAGAACGTCAAGAGCGTCTGAATCCACAAGATCTATCATCCGTCCATATTAAAGCTGTGTGCAAATTGAACTAAAATTTAGCAAATGACTTTCTGAATTTAGCAGATGATTAAGTGAGATGTGGTAGCTTTTATGTTAAAATTGAGAGCGTGTTTTTACATAATATTAATAAAGGAAAAGGAAATTTCTTTCAAGAAGCATGGTATAAAATTATCATTAAAATAAATTGTCCTTTAAAAATAAATTCGATTCGTAGCATGCTTTGTATACTCTGACCTAATTTAAAACTCTAATTTTCGTCCCTAAAGAGATCAGATACCAAAATATGGTCACCTTTCAAATTGACTAAACTTTCTAAATTATTGGAAGTTTGTAGCCAATTTCCAAATTAATTTTATCATGTAAAGTACTTCTAAAAAAGGATTTTTAAAGAAAATTTAATATATTGATTATTGCAAGATATTTTTTTGTAGTTTTTTTTATGTTGGTACATGTAGGGGAAAATCCCTACTTGTTGTAAAATATAGGCGTAGGGAAAAAAGAACAGATTTTTAAAAATTCTCTAAAAGTAGGAAATTTTCAATAGGAAAATTAATGCCGACATTTATGTAATTACATGGATTTTATGTAATTTTGTATTTTTAAGTATTTTAATAATAAATGTAAAAAAACAAAATAATAGTCTAATATTTTTTTTAATACTAGCTTATACTAGGAGCGCTTCGCTTCGCTTCGCGCGTATCCACTGAAAAGTGAGGGTAAGATAGTGTTTTTCTGTATTTTTGAAGGAAGACATAAAGTTTTTTTAATTAAAATTCAACCACTGTATGGTTAAAGAAAATTTATTGTCTTCAATTCTTTTTATTATGTTTAAAATATTGAAAAAGATTAGATTAAATTAAATGTTATTGTAATGCACGTTATGAATTATTTTTTATTTATATTGAATTGAATTCATTTATGTAAATATAGTGCCACGCCTATTTTTAGTACAGATTCCGGCAATAAAAATACGAACTTAAATTCCAAATGTTAGTCTAATACAAAAAAACCCCGTCTTAAAGATAGCATTTTTATTGAGTTATGGGCGATAAGAGGGTGTGACAAATTGCAAGCAATAAGTTTACAAAGTTTTATGTAATCGGATGAACGACATTGCAGCACATAAAATACGTATAAACAAAATTACAAATATTTATTTATATTCATTAGAATTAAATGTAAAAATGCATATCTTTATACCCCAACGCGTACTGCGTAAGGGGTATATTAAGTTTGTCATTCCGTTTGTAACGTCAAGAAGAAGGCGTGGCAGGTATAGAAAAATACATATTTTTTGATCAGCATCATCTCCTGAGTCGATTTCCATGTGACCGTCTGTCGACACGATTATAGCCGCAATTTTAAAGCTATCGGAATGAAATTCAAAATATAAGTTTATTTTTAAAAAAGGAAGATCAAGTTCGAAAAAGGGCCAAATCGGACAAAAACCACGCCTACCACCCATACAAAGTGACTTTATATTAACCGTAAAATGCCTTTCAAATCCACAAAAATTAAAGAATTGCCTTGAAATTTGGCAGGTCTTAATCCTGTCTATGAAATTTGGAAAAATCGGATGAAAACCGCGCCTACCTCTCATACAAAGTGGCTTTATTTTAAAAGTAAAATCTCTTCAAAATCTGCTCAAATTAAAGAAATGTCTGTAAATTTTGCACATTAGCTTTGATATATAATATGAACCATCTCTATGATATATGGCAAAATCGGATCAAAACCACGCCTACCTCCCATACAAAGTGACGTCATCAAAATAGGAAAACTTTCGTTAATATATAAAACTGAATGCCATCGTGTATGACGTGGCTAAAGACTCCGAATATACTTCAATATGGCCGCGGGAGGATATTTTAGCTTCGGTACCTTGCCAAAGCTCCATCCTTACTAGTTTTTAAAGATTTTTAACAAGAAAATTAAACAAAAAATTATTGGAATTCCATTTAAATTCAAGTTGAAGCATTTTTTTTTCAGCAGCTTTTCCGTGAACTTAATTTAATATTTAAACATCTTAAAGTGTTTGTATATAGTGAAGTTACATTTTCATATTACGTAAATTTTAATGTTACTTACTTTGGTGGCGCCTACAACCGCAAGTCGGTTTTCGCCTGGTGTAAGAAATCGCGCCAGCCATTTCTGTTTTGCGCTTGCCGACGCCAGTTGGATGCTCCAAGTTTCGTCAGGTTATCCTCTACTTGGTCCTTCCAAGGGAGATGCGGTCGTCCTCATCTGCGTTTACTGCCGCTGGGTACCGAATCGAGTATTTTCTTCGCTTGAGCGACGTCTTACATCCGCTCAACATGAACTAGTCAGCGAAGCCGCTCGATGTTTATGCGCTTTACTATGTCGATGTCGACGTATAGCTCATACAGCTCATCGTTCCATCGTATTCGGTACTGCCCATTGACGCAGATTGGTGCGTAGATTTTACGAAGGATCTTTCTCTCAAACGCATCCAAAGTAGCATCACTTAGATTTCCTATGTTCAATACAAATGTTATAGTTGGATTTTCGCAAATCCATATTCTTTTCTCAATAAACCTTAAAGTGATCAAGATATTCCTTACTTGGCAAAGCAGATTAACCTTATATCGCCTTCATTTTATGACCAGAAACATGATTTTTTTTTTCCCTCTTTAAACCATAAATCTCTTATTTCAAAGTTTTATATAAATATGAGCAAATTACATTAGTGTAAAAAATGGGAGGGGAGGGGGCCTATCGGAAATTAAACTAACTATAGAGAAATTCAATAAGTACCTAATATTTAAAAATCTATAACTCCTTTTATCTTCTCTCCCCAGGAAATCCTATAGACTGTTCTTGCGAAATGCAGTGGTTATCAGTGTGGCTGCAGGAAACAAATTTTCCCTATCCGGGACCTCGCTGTCAAGATGGTCGTTTGCTGCGCAGTACGCGTATTGAAAAAAGTCTTTGCACTGTCGTCACAGATTCCAATCAACGCGCAGGCGTTGCTTCTGGAGCCGCTGGAATAATAGGTCCATCTTCTTCCGCGATGGACGGTTCTAACAACTTACCGCTACTCAATGAACATGGCGATGTTTTTCAACGCCAGCTCAATAACGACGATGAGTTCAACGATGAATGTGTAGGCGCTTACGATGCTAGTACCGCTGCCAATGGTTTGCCACCTGGTGAGCGACCTCTAGCCGGCGACAGCGAATACTTCTACGATCAATATGTGGACTATGCTCCTACAAATGAGACCAGTTTTTCCACAGACGCTCCTGCGTCATCGCCACCAACTACTTATGGCACCCAAAGTGGTGCAAAACGACCAACTGTGAACACTAATGTGGATCTTAACAATACTATTTTGCATACGAATTACTTTAAGAATCGTCCAGGAGCTATGCCCAACCCATCCTCGCCCTTTACCTTCTTTGGCTATCCACTGCCGAACTTGGGTATTGGCCGCTTCTTTGGCGCTGCTCAACGCGGTCGCAAAGATCGCGGCGAATATGGACAGACCACTTCTTTGCCAATCACACACAAACAGTCGACAAAAATAAGTCGCGGCGGCAAGGTGCGAATGTATCAACCAAATAGCGCCGAATTTGAGAAATATCTGAACCAGGAGACGACGCAGTATCATGACGTGACATCTAGAAACCGCTACGTTGAGTCTGGTTCGGATGAAGCGGCCAGCAATGAGGCAAGCAGCGTGTTTAGAACAGCATTTCGTGAACCATCCAGTGTAGAGCGCGGTGGATTTCGTCCTATAATACCGGAACAAGTAGGCGGTTTTATGCCAGTGCATGATCCACAAACCAGACGCGGTCATGTAGAAGCTGTGAAGACAACTACAGTTCGCAACTTTGTGCCTGTAGCTACTGCAGCTACACCACCCAAGCGACAGATATCTGGACAACACAAAACCAGCTTGCAACCGGCACCAATTAGCGAAGAAATCATAGAGACGCAGACATATTATGTGACAGAACGAGCCATTGAACTGACAACGGAATCGAAACGGCGCATAACGCCACCTCAACCAAGCACGACTAGAGCACCGAATACTAGACAGCAGACTCTACTCTCAACTAACACCATAGCAAAGCCTACGACAACAACAACAAGCACAACAATGTCTCCTCGAGACGATCAAATGTCAGATTCTGAATTCTACTCTGATTCAGAAGCTGAAGCTGACGAGTCCGACGACTTGGAGGCTCAATCTGTAGGCCTGCTTAAGCCGCCACCATTACCAGCGGTAACAACTACATCTGAAACAATACTGCTTATACCGCCACCAGAGGAGCATGTAGAGCAGTTTAAGCGTCACTCTTGGGTGACGACCACAACAATGCCAGCAGCTGAACAAAATACAGTGTTTACATCAACAACTTCTGCCTCCACACAACGCATTGCCAAACCTGCTTCTGCTAGTAGTAGTAGCAGTAGTAGCTCAAGAGCCACCGGTGGACGTTCAACCATAGTCAAGGTGTTTACGCCACCCTCACTGAATCAATATTTGCCCACAGCTGAAGAATACTACCACACCACGCCTATTTCAAAAACTGCAGCCGTGGATGCACAAAAGCGCGATTTTCACATAGGCTCAGATGATGCGGAGCAATTGTCGAGCTATCACGTGCCAAAAGAGTCAGCACAGTTGCCAGCACCAACGCGCAAGGGCGGCATGGATTGGTATTACGAAAGTTTTAAGAAACACACAGCGCCGGCGGATAGCTATGATAATAAACGTACGCCTTCAGGTAGCTCAATTCGAGGTAGCAACGTGCCACGACACAACGGTGCAGATATCATCATAATCAGCCGGAGATTGTTGTTCCTTGCAGGCCTGATTTTAATACTAAAGAATTTTTACTAAAGACTAAGAAAGTCGCTTAAAGAAAACTTCTTGCTAGATTTTTATCATATGTTTACCATATTTTTAAAAGTAAGAAAAGACACCAGGAAATTGTTCGAGATTAAAATCTTAAAGTTTTAACTGAAAGCGTTGATTAATAGATTAATTTCCAAGAACCGATAAAAGTTTTCGTTTCTAAAATACAGTTTATTATTTGTATAAACTTTTACATATTTAAGCCAATTGATTTTTACCTACTTCTTTCGCACATATAAAGTGCATTTAGTTATTAATGCAATTTAAGTTATATATTTATTTAGTTAAGTTTTTAAAGACAATTGTTAAAATGTACTTAATTTTATATAATATATCTTTGTAGATATAAAATCTCAATATAGCTCATAGTAGCACATCGCTCTCATAATTAAGACGTCCATTAAAAAAGTCACCCCAATCGTTTGTTCCCTGATATTAATCTGTAAATAAAATACATATTTTTTTTTTTTGCTTTAAATGAATTCAACAATTTGTATATGATTTATTTGAAAGCAAAATTAAATTTAATCAGATGGTGATGCATGTAAAAAGTTTGAATCATGTGTGATCATTTTGAATACTAGATATTATCATCAAATTGAAAAAGCTTAAAATAACATTAAAAAAAATTGCGACATAATTACCTTTGGGGCATACTTTATGTATGCATATCTCAGTTCATGTTACATTCAGTTAATCACATTACGAAAAGCGTGGCTCTAGCTGGTCAAAATTGAAAAGAATAAAAAACAATCAATTAAAAATAACTTACGAGCCTTTAATTATATAGAACATTCATTGAATTGAATTTTCATATTATTCAGATGGTGATGCATGTAAAATGGTTTAATCATGCTGATCAGTTTGGATAGATTTTATCATCATTTTAATCCAACCTCAAATAATATTAATTATCTAAACTTTGTAATAAGCTCACCTTTTATATGCTTTGGTTGCATGTAATAATTTCGACTAGCTATCCAATCCAATTTTCATTATAAGTTCAACAGCCGCTGTTTACATTTCGAATCCTATCCTGAAAATAACGATATAAAAATGTATTACTAATAGTTTCGATAAGATGCATACAAAATTTGTTGAATTCTTTAATAGTCAGATGGTGATGCATGTTAAAAGGTTTAATCATTTTATCATTTTGGGTATATTTTATCATCATTTTGATTCAACAATTTACAACATTATTTTATAATCTCGACAAATTCTTACCTTTTCGTGAAATGGTTTGCATGAGCACACAGCAATTGATGATCTTTTGAGCAAGTCAAGTCATTCTTCGACTACTTTTTTAATCAAATCCTGAAAATAGTAAAATTTAACATAAATACTTTAATAAAACTTGAGATTTTTTCAAATGTTTTTCTGTTTCAGATGGTGATGCATGTAAAGAAATTTAATCATGCTTTATCATACTGGGTAGATGTTGTCATCATTGTTTATGTTAAACTCTGCTCTTACAATAAGTGATATGATTTTTAGTGCCATGTAGTAAGTTTCTAATATACGTGTAAATTTAAATTATGTTTGCTTAATGTGTTCTTTATAGTTTCTAGGATATACATACATGTTTTTAAAACGATACCTGGCATTGGCATTAAATAATAGCAAGTTTATCAACCGATATTTTTAAAAATACATGTAAAATTTCGAACATCGAAAGCTTTAAACGCGACTTTCTCGAAACTAGTTTTTTTTTTAACGGTTCGATAGATAACTCGAAATCTATTGGCTCAATTCCAATGAATCTTATGGCATTTTGTTCGTAATTTTGCCCTTTAAGCATTCCCCCTAATGGGAAAGGCGATATCCATCGAACCGTTTTGGATGTATTTTTATAATGTAATTTTCAGCGCCCTCTATATAGAAGCTTGAAAATTATTTACAAAAAAATAAATATTTTTATAAAGTATAAAGTATTTTTTATGTACAATAAGCTGTTTAAATTTGAAAATAATAATAATTCCCTGTATCTAAAAAATTATATTAATATACACGTATATTATGCCTTAAAAGAAAAGCAATTAGAAATCTTAAAAACTACTTGAGAATAAAGAGCAAAGGTAAAACTTGAGGCACCACCTAACGATGCAATGATTATTCAAATAAAATTCTGTGATAGTCATCTTATGTTTGCAACCACAACGCAAAGAATACTTCGAACGACTCTTATAGAGTAGAGAATATAAAGACTACTACGAAAAAAATCCTGCCCAACAAAAGATTTGGAGTATTCTTTAGTGTTTTAGTCATAAAACAGTAGAGGACAAAATTAATACAATAACATGATTTAGGCACGAGTGCGTGAAGATATTTTTAACAGCAATGCAAAGTAGGCAACCTAATTAGTTATGTTGTATCGAAATCTGTCCATTTCCATATTTCTAACCCGAACCAGTCTTCAATCAAAAGAGTGACATGCGAAAAGTGGCCCTGCCAAATAAAACTGAAATTTCAGCGTGAATCGCGTTTTCCCAACAGGCAAATAATCGTGGTTTTTGCAGAAACCAAGAGCTCTTGGAATCAGAATTGAAACCGACAAATATTTCGCTTAGGTGACATCGGATAACATAGGTTTCTGTGACACCTAAAAGAGACACCGAGTCCGATTCGAACATTAAACCGCCAAATCAGAATTCATTCCACTAAGTGAAATGGTTGTCAGTTTCAATTCTAATTCCAAGATCACTTGATTTCTACAACCCCGAATGTTTCTATTAAAAGCAATAATTCAGATGGAGCACTCAAAATGTAGCACTCCAACCTAACCTTTAAACTTATTCACATAAATATATACAAAATTCTTACCAATAACTGCTGGATTTATGCAGATTTTAATTTAATTTGCATTGTAACAAACATTTCTATTGGCCTATTAAATCATTTCATTAAGTTAATTGATAATATTTCAGATTTTGCAAAAAATCGCAAGAAAGTTTAATACAACACGTTGCATGATTTTTTATAAAAGAAGGAAAACAGGGTTGGTTAATTCAAATATGTCAAAAAACTGACGTATGCATCTTCCCAGTGTTGCACACTATAGAAATCCTTATATTAGTTAAGGGTGCTAAACACTGTTCAACCCTAATGGTACAATTAGCCTTGCATACTCGTCGAACACGTGCAAGTGCTAGTCCGAAACAGTCAACACATGCAAACATTTTTACTAACACCCCAACCTGCCAAAATGCTTTAGAACACTGATGACCACAGCACTAGTATTTGTTTCATTCACTCTCTCGTGTTCGCTATGCAAACACAAAAGCTAAAGTGCCAGCGGGCAAAGCTTTAGATCACTGCTTTAGAATAATATTATAACAAGCTTAACAACATAAGCCTTAAGCTTGAAAAAATCTTGAGAAACTATTGAAAAAGACTACCGCAGCAATTATAGAAATATTTATACGGAACCCTCGTGATAATATTACTCATACAAGATTTTTATAAGCTTTTTCGTGCAATTGTTATTATAAGTGTGTATTAAGCATACTTTGGATTCAGTTATCTATATCAAGCGTTTCTCAAGTACGATTGAGATTTTGTTGGGGTTTTATTGGGAGATTTTATTGGGATCTCACTTTTAAGCAAGCTTGTTAAAAGTGGTATTAAGAAAAGTCAAAACCTACAGTTTATATGACGCTTGTTCTCAAGTACAATTGCGTACTACTACTGCGCAAGTACTACTTGCAAGGAAGTTTCAGAGACAGTGAATTGTCACTTGTCACTTGAATTTTATGAAAATTTATTGTTTTTTTTTTTTGTAGCTAAAAAAGAAGATAAACTCTCGCGATAGTAAAAATTAAGTTTTAATTCATCATATCAGTCAAATTTCAGAGAGCCTAAAACCTGATTCTTAAAACGTTAAACGGTTGAAAACTTTTACTTGTGTACTGCCTAGTTGAAAATAATTCATAGGAAAATAGTACATTCAAGAGAAAAGTATTTTAATTAAAAGAAAAGGCATTAAAAAATTAGTTATAAATGGTTGCATCGGCTATCAGAAATATCTCAGAATATCTCAGGAGAGGCAAATATCTCAGAGAGAGAGAGAGAGAGTAACAAAGAGCAGAAAACGCGATATTCTTCAGTCGATTTCACTGACATGTAAATTGTCCCTATCTGGTTATGCATAACATGAAAACGCGTGGCAGTGCTCAGATAAAATCCCCTCTGAATGCATAGATAAATACAAAAGATCTGGGGTGGTATCGGCTAAAGTGATAATTGATAATTGGCAATCAAAATCGTCGCTTTTGCTCCGTGTAAGGTGATTATCAAATTGACAATCACTTTTTTTCCTATTGATTTCATGCGATAGGTATTTAGGTGTCGTTTTCAAAAACGACAATCAAAACAGCGACTGTTAACTATCACCTTAGGCGATTTCACCCCTGTTTCGTTTGGATTTTTGTGCATGCTTCATTGTTTTGACACTAGAAATTCAATAACTCACTACTGGAAATTGTAAAAAGCGATAAGTTTGTGAAAATAAATAGTTCTATTACAATAAAAGTTATTTCTGATATTTGTTTGACCAAGTGCTATGTTTAGGTATGTTTTGCATCATCATCATTTATTTTGCTATGTGCATGCGCAGCTAAGCAATGTGAGGCTAATTAGGGACTTTCAGACGAACGTACATGTCAGCGGACTTGGGCATGTCCGACGACATGTACGATCGTTCAAAAGCAAAAGAGACGGTCGGACCGACATGTCCGATGAAAATCAAAACATTTTGATTTTTCTGCCGTTTCGACCGACATGTCGTTCATGTGAAAGCATGTCGGACTGACTCGGTGCATTTTTCATTTTATTAAAATCGTCAGCGAGTGAACAACAACGCGGATAAAAGCGGATAAAAATAATGAAAAATATAAATATGGCAAACGTTCCAAACACTAAGTTTTGGATAGAATTCATTAGTTTTCGCTGTAATATGAAAAATTCAATTTAAAGCATACAAAAATAGAGTAAAAATGTCGGTCAATTATAACAGCATCCAAAAATTATTTAGCCATTACGCCGATGTGTTCTGCGTGAGAATCTGCAAAGAATGAAGTCGTCGTACATGTCCGATTGCTTGAAAGCTCAACAAAATATTCCCGTTATATTGTCGTCGTACTATGTACGCTAAAGGGGCTTCTACACTGTACAACGGCTGTCCCAATATCGGTTGTTACCCCCTAGCCACACGTGCCAGTTCGAAGACAGTAACAGTTCGAAAAACTCAATGCACTCTCACTTTTCACTAATACACTCACACCTTGACATCACTGGCAGTCCGCGGGCAACAACTTTTACTGAGACAGTGAATTTTGACACCACTTGGAGGTTTGAGTCGACTTGAGACGATTTCGACATGGATAATGCTGGCCTCGCCAGGTTGAGGCGGTCAGACACGTTGCCATGTGAAGGTTCGCCCCCTGTTCCCCAACGGGGGCAACGGCAAACTGGCATCCGTCAGTTTGACGGCTAATTTGAGCGGCGGGTCGATCCATAGACCTTAAACATGGAATGTGCGCAGGGTTTGGGTCCCGCCACATTACTACTGCCCAATGAAAACTAAACCAGCCTCGGATAAGAACCCCAATCACGTTGACGACCACCGCAAACGAAAAACGGACAATGATTTACGGATATGCACCTGGAATGTCCGGACCCTTTATAGGGAAGGTGCCATTATCCAACTGGCGGAAGCCCTCAAAACAATACAATCTGACATCACCGCCATCCAGGAAATGCGATGGAAAGGGCAAGGCTGCTCTAAACAAGCACACTGCGATATCTACTACAGCTGCCATGCGGAGAAGCGCGAATTCGGATGTGGATTCGTCGTAAGCCGGAAACTACGCCACCTTGTTTCCCGGTTCACACCTGTGAACGAAAGATTGGCCACGATCCGCATCAAGGCAAAATTTTTCTACATAAGCCTTATTTGCGCGCACGCCCCGACGGAGGAAAAGGACGAAGCCGTCAAGGACGCTTTCTACGCTAGTCTTGAGGACGTATATGACCACCTTCCGGTCCATGACGTGAAAATAGTCCTCGGCGATTTTAATGCGAAAGTCGGAAGGGAAGGCATCTTTGGCCCCACTGTCGGTCAGTTCAGTCTTCACGAGACCTCCACAAACAACGGTCTAAGACTGATCGACTTCGCCGCGGCACGAAACATGGTAGTTAGTAGCACCAGATTTAAGCACCTCGACATCCACAAGGCCACCTGGCTGTCCCCGGATCAAAAAACGCGAAACCAAATTGATCATGTTGTAATCGACGGAAGGCATGCCTCTAGTGTTCTAGATGTGCGTACATTTCGGGGGGTCAACATTGACTCCGACCATTATCTTGTTGCAGCCAAGATCCGCATGCGATTATGCAATGCCAAGAACATACGCACAGGAATGCAACGAAAGCTAGATGTCGCTAAGCTGCAATTACAACGGACTGCCGAAGCCTACTCCGCTCAACTCTCGGTTAAGCTCAACCAACCAACCTCTGGACTCGACGACGCCGGCGGACTTTGGGCGCATATATCCCACTCCATGCGCGCTGCCGCTGAAGAAGTCATTGGTTTCCGGCGCCCGCAACCTCGGAACCAATGGTATGATCAGGAGTGTCGCATTGCGACTGCAGTAAAAAACGCCGCTTATAGAAAAACGCTGCAGTCAGCTGCAACGCGAGCCGTGCGAGAAAACTACCGCGAAAAGAGGAAGGAAGAGAGGCGCCTTTTCAGACGCAAGAAAAGAGAGCAGGAAAAGCGTGAGCGTGAGGAACTAGAGGTATACCAGGGCAAGAAGGATGCACGAAAATTCTATCAACAGGTTAAGCGTCTAACCCAAGGTTTCAAGCCCGGAGCATCCACTTGTAGAGACGAAAATGGAGATCTGAATACGGATACACAGTGTGTGCTTAGATTGTGGAGACAGCACTTCTCCAATTTACTTAATGGCGACGATTCCACCAATGCCGCCCATCGAGAGCACAGTGCAGTGCCACCAATCGACGATGACGGAGTGGAAGTATCACCACCTAGCCATGAAGAGGTTCGAGTTGCTATCCAACGACTCAAAAACAATAAAGCAGCGGGTGCTGACGGCCTGTCAGCTGAATTGTTTAAAACCGGCGGCGATGAATTGATAAGGCGCATGCATCAGCTCATCAGCAAAATATGGCTTGCAGAAAGCATGCCCGACGATTGGAACCTCAGTGTACTGTGCCCTATACTTAAGAAAGGAGACCCTACAATCTGCGCAAGTTATAGAGGTATCAGTCTTATTTCCATCGCATATAAGGTTCTCTCAAGCGTACTGTGTGAAAGATTAAAGCCAATTACAAAAACACTGATTGGACCTTATCAGTGTGGCTTTCGACCTGGTAAGTCCACCATAGACCAGATTTTCACGCTACGACAAATCCTGGAGAAAACCCACGAAAATCAAATTGACACACACCATCTCTTTGTCGACTTTAAAGCTGCGTTCGATAGCCCGAGAAGGGATTGCCTATACGCAACAATGTCTGAGTTCGGTATACCTGCAAAGTTGATTAGACTTTGCAGAATGACGTTGAGCAACACACGCAGCTCCGTCAAGGTAGGAAATGACCTCTCCGAAACCTTCAATACCGAAAGAGGTTTCAGGCAAGGCGATCCACTGTCTTGCGATCTCTTCAACATCATCATGGAGGGGATCGTACGAAAGGCCGGTGTGCATCGTAATGGCACCATTTTCTATAAAGGTGTCCAGCTCCTTGCTTACGCTGATGATATTGATATTGTTGGCAGAACCAAGAGAGATGTTACCGCTGCTTTCGCCGCTATCGAAAAGGAATCAGCCAAAGTGGGTTTGACGATAAATGAGGGTAAAACAAAGTATATGCTGTCTACAAACAAGGGAGCTCGGCGTTTAGACTCCCACGTTTCATCCGGCAGCTATAACTTTGAAGTAGTCAAGGAGTTTGTATACCTTGGCACCGCCATTAATACTAACAACGAAATCAGCCTGGAGATAAAGCGAAGAACAATAATTGCTAATAGGTGCTACTACGGGCTCAGTAAGCAACTAAGTTCCAGAGCCCTCTCTCGATCGACAAAACTAACACTCTACAAGACGCTCGTTCTACCTGTGCTGCTTTATGGCGCTGAGGCATGGGTAGTTTCGCAAACTGACGCAGCCGCTCTGGGGGTGTTCGAGAGAAAAGTTCTTCGCAAAATCTTCGGTCCTGTTCGAGTCGGCGATGACTATCGCATCCGAATGAACCACGAGCTGTATGAGCTCTACGGAGACATTGACGTAGTTCGGCGTATAACTGTGCAGCGACTACGCTGGCTGGGTCATGTCCATCGTATGGACGACGAAGCTCCAGCGAAAAGGTGCTCGAAGCGAGGGTCGCTGGTCAACGACGACGAGGGAGACCATGCCTCCGATGGATGGACCAGGCTGAGGAAGCCCTAACCGCACTTGGTGTATCCGATTGGAGAAGGCGCGCGCAAAGCAGAGGCGCCTGGCGAGAGCTGATGAGGTCGGTCGAAATCCGGACACGGGTTGTCACGGCCACCTAAGTAAGTAAGTAAGTGAATTTTGACAACCACAGCCAGTGCGAAATCGAAGTGTTGTATTTTCTCGCAAAAATATTCGAACTTTATATATGCACTTTTCGTTCATGTCTTGTAGTGATATATATGCAATTATTTCAATTGCCCTTATTTGAAACATAAAATATCATATGAATAAGTTGCATTTCATTTTGTAAAATATTGATAAACAGATTTTACAAAATAATTAGTTCCCCATTTTTATCCCATTTAAGTTTCGTGCTGTGTTGGCATATAAAGCATCACTGAATAAGAGCAACCGAAATAATAAAGTGGTGGAACCTTTGCCTTTCACGACAGTTTGCAAATGAACATTTACTATCACGTGTGGACGCAGCGTAGATTTGTAGATTATTTCGAAACATTTTCGTAGTTAATACATATTCTTTGCTGGCCTGCCAGTACTATCACGTATCACGATTATTGTATTCCCAGCAGACATTATTCCCGACACTGCACGAAGAGACAATAGAATATTCAAGCAACAGAACAATAGAAAACTGAAGTAGAACCTACTGCACTGCCGCTGAAGTACTTACAGGTAAAACGAATTTGTTTTTTTGTTTTGTTTTTTTTTTGTCATGTTATTATCTGTTCAGCACGATTCGAGTACATTTGTGTGTTCTTTCGGTAAAAGTTTTGTTTTTATTACGTTTCATTCATAGATTCCTACCAAAGAGTCATAAAATATTATAGCACAAGCAATGGTAATGCACTTGCTATACTTGCTATGATTTACTGTTACTTCACTGTATTGTCGCTTTATGGTTTTGATACTCTGCTCTGCATCATAACATAAGCAATATCTGTTACTGTAGCGAAAAGCATTTCAACTGATGAAGTCATTGTTTCGTTGCTGAACTGCAGCATAGAACTGAAGTACTGTACAGTAGTGAAGTGTCGCAAGTAGAATGTTTTGTGCAGCTCTTTAGTTCAAACATCATAAGCGGCTGTTATATTGTAATATTGTCATCATAATCAAATACTTTAGGATTTGGATGAGAATCTACTTTCGAAAAAGCGGGAAAAATTAATGCTCAAGCGTCGAAAATAGAGTTGAATGGCCTAATAGATTTCACATTTATATGAATTTAGAGTAAATATTTCGATGGCTAAATGAAAAAAAAAACGAAATGGCTTTCTCAGCCCTTAAAAGGACTTTGACAGAGCTTCTTATGATCAATTCTGTTGTATATAATGTGAAATATTTGCACACAAATGATCGAGAACTGGACCTACATGTTTTACGCCAACTCCGAACGGCTTATGTTCTCAAGAAGCTTTTCATGGCAGTTTTTACTCTCTGAGGATTGCCATTGTCTGCAGAGAGGGGACGGCCGAGCAGAAAAATTAATTCAATAGAAAAAATTGTCTGTGTCAGATGGAGGATTCGAGCTGGAGGGTTCACTGGCGTAAGAGTCACGCACTCTACCCACTATGCCACGGCCGCCACTTCTCATGGCTAAATGAGAACTTAGAAAATCATTTAATGGTAAATGCTCTAAGTTCACATTTAGTGCTCAATGCGAACGTAGTAATGCAAGCCATACACAAAACAACCCAATAGTCAATCGAATCTTTCAATTGAATTAGTTCTCGTATAGTATAGAATGAATTGAAGGATTTTCTATATCAATGTCGATTTTATCTCTATTATTTAAAATCAAACTAAGTTAAGAGACCGTCTCCACTTACAATATTTGATTGCATGCGATCTGCCAAATTGCGAAATCTATATTTCATGATATAATTTTTAGATTGGCATTTCATCTCATGAAATTTCATTTCAAGCAGATTGACTTAGATCAATTCTCTCATAGTTAGCACTTTTAAATTTCAATAAGCAATCAAATTGCTTATAAAAATTTATGAACTTTATAATTTTTTCCTTTGCCCCGCCATTTTATAGTTTTGTACTGTTTTTCGCTCCTCATTGATTCAAGTTGAATAGAATAATATTAAGTGGTAATGAAAAATTTTAATGATAATGGAAAAAATTTGCATTACCACTAAATTTTTAATGCAATTTTATCTTCCATTATATATTAATGTTAATGCAATTTTTTTCCATTACCATTACATATTAATGGTAATGCCATTTTTTCTCCATTACCATTACATATTAATGGTAATGGAAATTTAATTTGCATTACCACTAGATGAATAGTGGCAATGATATTTTTAATGCACTATTAATTCAATGCATTATGCCCATCTATGGTGGGTAAAAAATCTATGTGTAAAGATCAGGGACATAGCCGTTATGCAATTTTTTGAAATTGGTTAAAGTTAATGATTGAAATCAGTTGAAATTCATTTTAGCTATAAATAACTGTTATTTTTAAGATCAATTTTTTTTGTTGCCGCATAACCTTTATTGTTGAGAAATAAATTTTTATGTTGGCTAATAACAGTTATTTTCTAAAATAAATTTTTTTCGGTCAATAAAAAGTGAGTCCATCCCAAAACAAAATGTCAACTTTTTCATGATTTTCTACACTGATAATCGAAAAAATTGTATATCAGAAAATAGTTGTTATTAAGTCAACCTTAAAATGTATTAATAAAAAATGAAAGTTATGCGGCAACCAAAAAAAAAAATTTCCTTAAAAATAAAAGTTATTCCTAACGAATATTTTTATGGGTTAAAATTATTCAACTTAATCTGCGTGAAATATGGAATAACAATTGGGCAAGTCACAGTTTATGCTAATTAAGGTTTGTTGTGCTAATTCTGAAATGTGCTATTTTGCCTTTCAATTTTTTTTGTTTTTTTGTTTTACATGTAAACACACAAACCGGTGTGTTTAATGTTGCCATTTTCGTACATGCCCTACGGCATGCTTTTGTAGAGTGTTAATGTATTATTTCGTGAACAGTGCCTTACGTGAATCAAAAAAGAGTTGGCTGGCAAGTAATTTTGATGAAATTTTCAATAAATCTGCATATTAAATTGAATTGTTTAACTTTAAATAGAATCCAAAACATCTGAAACTAAAAACCAATTCTTTTCACTTAAGTTGTACTCACAGTTGTCAAAAATGAGTACATTAAAATATTAGTATATTAGAACATTACAGTGAACTGTGAATTGCCCAAACTATTTTCGGCCCCTTGTAAAAATCCTTTTGAAGTCACAATAAAATCTACTTACAAACTTGAGAGGTGAAAAATTAACGCTCACCTTGTCTCTTGCACCATGGCGTGGCAAATAGGCTTCAAAGATAAAATTAAATTGCTGCCCTGAAATTAAATTTTGACATTACAACAAACAAACTCACCACGCTTGTGGCATACCCATTTGACGTTTCATATTATTTATTTTTTGTTTCTTGAGTAAAATTTGTTTTATTAAATTCATAAAATATATCTTAAGCAAAATAAGTGCTAATTAGACAATCATCGTTGATTATAAAATACATAATAAGAACAATAAAATCTGAACATGGATAAACTGCGCAGAGTTTTGAGTGGCGATGACCGAACACCGGAGGAGGAAAGTAGTATAATCACCCAGGTAAAAATTAATTTTTTCTTTAATTAACTTCTATTCTTTTGAATAACCTTAAAACCTACATAAATAGCTAATTTATGAATCATGTTATTGTATGGAAAGTAAAGTCTCTTAAAAAGCGGCGATTCCGGAGTTCAATAAAATTCCCTCAAGCAGCCAATTTTTTTTTGAGATTTGCCATGTTTTTGTAAAAATCGAATTATTTTCTTACTTATTTCAATAAAAGCCGTATAGATTTTTAAACAAGAGATTTTATACTAATCGCTATACCATGATAAGCTTTATTTATTAATAAGAAAAGGGGCGTTAAATTTAAAACGAAATAAATGTGCTAGCACCTGGCTATTTTTGGCGCAATGCAAGAGCTGCAATTATTTAGTTTAGTTAGCTGCAAGCAGCAAGTGAAGTATAAAACTGCAATATAATTTACAAAACAAAGAAGCTCCTTTCAAATTCTAATAAAATTACAATGCTCTGAATTTTAATTGAAAGTTATGTTACTAGTCTTATAATAACGCCCACCAGAAATAAATTACTAGTATGGCTTTCGGATTAAGTATGGCTTCGGATTTATATGAATCCAAAATAAAATATTTGTAACTTTTAATTTCTTTTAAATAGTTTCTTTAAATTATTATAATAAATCGATGACTTATAATTTTTGGCTTTTCCTCCACAGATGAATGACATGTCCACATTGAGCTGGTCGACACGCATCAAAGGTTTCTGCATATGTTTCGTTATTGGCATCTTATTTTCGTTACTTGGCTCGTTGGCTTTCTTTTTGCATCGTGTTATAACCTTTGCGGTTTTCTATACGCTGGGTAACTTGATATCGATGACAAGGTTTGTTTTTATTGTAGGTGTTTATTAAATTATGCATGTGCAAGTAGAGTTCCTAGTGATATTATTTATTTTTATTATAAAATTATTTAAATTTGTAGTACTTGCTTTCTTATGGGACCTGTTAATCAAATTAAGAAAATGTTCTCATCAACTCGTTTAATAGCTACATCCATTGTTATATTTTCAATCGTCATGACAGTTGTTGCAGCTATTGTGGTAATTATTATTATTTATATGATTTTAGCAATTTCAATATTTTTCTTTTAAATAACGCTACAAACAAAGTACATATAGCAACTTATCATTTTTATGCCAACTAATTGCACGTGTTTTTTGTTTTGTAGCTTAAAAAACCTGGACTCACGCTCCTCTTCATTATTATACAATGCTTTGCTATGACTTGGTATTCATTATCCTACATACCATATGCTCGTGATGCAGTTAAGAAAACTGTCTCCTCGTGCCTTGATGTATAAACTAATTTAGTAAAAATTAATTATATCAACTACGTAGCGTAAAAAGATTAATTTTTTTCAAAATATATACATACATCCAAAAATATTGTAAATTCCATTATCACCCAAGCGCACCAACTTAGAGCTAATTTACAAACGCCGATATTTCAGATATTTTTCTCTTTGATTTTCTGTTCATAGGAGAAGCGGGCGAAAGCGAAGAAAGACAAACAATATTTTATCGTTTTCGCACGAATAGAAATTCGCTGAGAAAAATCACCGCAATATCGGCGTTTGTATATTAACACTTAGCATTTTTTGAGCAGCACTCAAAGTGATTATTAGCACTTAAAAAGTATTTTCTTATTAAAACTCAATATTTTCTTATATTTATAAAAATATTTATTTTGATAATACATACATTTACAATGAAAATAAATTGTTTAAAAATAGTTGTAATATTATCCATTTTTTCTTATTAAAAGCCATGCCTATATTCTTAATAAATATGTTTTATAATTTATTTAATTTATTTTATTTTGCTAAACATTTAAAGAAAAATACAATTCAGAGCGATATTTGGAAAGTTTGTCATTGTAATTCAAGAACTACTGAACCCATGCAACTCGAAAGTAAATTGACCAAATGGACCAAATAAAAAAAAAAAAATAAGACCCTCCAAAATTTTAACTTAACGGAATTATGACGGTCATCGAGTAGTGAAACATAATTCTTTCTTATGCATATTTAATTTCTCGTTGATCGTGACAGTTCCATTAAGTAAAAATTTCTGAGCTCTTCTTTTATGTTTTTGAACCAAATTAATCTAACAAAGTATTCACAATATGTTTCAATTATATATTTAAACTAGTAAGATATTACTAGAGACATAAAATCAAGAGATTTAAATAATTTTTTTTTCTATAGAAAAGATATAAAGGTAGGTACTCATTAATACATAAAATAAGTTATTTCTATCAGAACATACCATTAAATTACAGAATGAATTTCTAAGAATGCATATAATCTCAATTGTGAAATAGTTTTTTTTTTTGACATCTTTAATTTAGGATCCAATATAACAACACTTGCTCATTGCTGTTCAAAATACACCTTTAAGCATGACGAAAGCGTGACGAAATAGATCCAGTTGTTTTATAAAGAAACCTGATGAACAGTTTGCATTCGGTGGAATAAAAGGCTATTTTGAGGGGGCTTAGCTGTATGACTGTTAGCCGAGAATAAATTGAAGAAATAAGCGGTCCCGGATAATACAGCGGGTGACCGGTGAGGGAGTGGAAAGGCGTACCGTCGGACAAGCGCTGCGTCTTGATCGATAAACCCGACCGGAAACTATGTCTGGACCCTTTATAGGGAAGGTGCCACTATCCGACTGGCGGAAGCCCTCAAAACAATAAAGGGTGACATCACCGCCATCCAGGAAATGCGATGGGAAGATTAAGGCTGCTCTAAACAAGCTGCAATGCAGAGAAGCGCGAACTCGGATGTTGGTTCTTCGTTAGCCGGAAACTACGGCACTATGTTTCCTGGATCCCACCTATGAACGAAAGATTGGGCACGATCCGCATCAAGGCAAAATTTTTCTTCATCAGCCTTATTTGCGCGCACGCCACGACAGAGGACGCTTTCTGAGCTAGTCTTGAAGTATACGACCACTTTCCGGTCCAGGACGTGAAAATAGTCCTCGGCGATTTTAACGCGAAAGTCGGAAGGGAAGGCATCTTTATCCCCACTGTCGGTCAGTTCAGTCTTCATGAGACCTCCACGACTGAGACCTCCTCCAAGACTAATCGACTTCGACTCGGCGCGAAACACGGTAGTGAGTAGCAACAGATTTAAACACCTCGACATCCACAAGGTCACCTAACTGTCCTCGGATCAAAAAACGCAAAACCAAATTGATCATGTCGTAATCGACTGAAGGCATGCCGGTAGTATTCTAGATGTATGTAAATGTCGGAGGGGCAACATTGACTCCGACCACTATCTTGTTGCAGCCACGATCCGTATGTTGAAGAAATTATTGGTTTCCGGCGCCCTCAACCTCGGAACCAATGGTACGATCAGGAGTGTCGCATCGCGACAGCAGTAAAAAACGTCGCTTATAGAAAAACGCTACAGTCAGCTGTAACGCGAGCTGTGCGAGAAAACTGCCGCGAAAAGAGGAAGAAAGAGAGGCGCCCTTTCAGACTCAAAAAGAGAGCAAGAAAAGCGTGAGCGTGTGGAACTCGAGGTGTATCAGGGCAAGAAGGATGCACGAAAAATCTATCAACAGGTTAAGCGTCTAATCCAAAGTTTCAAGCCCGGAGCATCCACTTGTAGATATGCAAATGGAGATCTGGTTACAGATACGCAGTGTGCGCTGATATTGTAAAGACAGAATTTCTCCAATCTACTTACTGGCGGCGATTCCGCCCATGGAAAAAGTAGTTCAGCATCACCAATCAACGATGACGGAGTAAGTACCACGGAACGGAAGTACCACCACCTAGCCATGAAGAGGTTCGAGTTGCTATCCAGCGACTCAAAAAGAATAAAGCAGCGGGTGCTGACAGCCTGTCAACTGAATTATTTAAAACCGGCGGCGATGAATTGATAAGGCGCATGCATCAGCTCATCAGTAAAATATGGCTAGTGGAAAGCATGCCCGACGATTGGAATCTCAGCGTACTTTGCCCTTTACTTATGAAAGGAGATCCAACAATCTGCGCCAACTATCGATGTATAAGTCTTATTTCCATCGCATATAAGGTTCTTTCAAACGTACTGTGTAAAAGATTAACGCCAATTGCAAAAACACTGATTGGACCTTATCCTTACCTCAAAAATCCACCATAGACCAGATTTTCACGCTACGACAAATCCCGGAAAAAAACCCACGAAAACCAAATTGACACACATGATCTCTTTGTCGCTTATAAAGCTGCATTCGATAGTCCGAGAAGGGATTGCCTATCCGCAACAATGTCTGAGTTCGGTATACCTGCAAATTTGGTAAGACTTTGCAGGATGACGTTGAGCAACACATGCAGCTCAGTCAAGGTAGGAAATTAGCTCTCTGGAACCTTTAATACCGAAAGAGGTTTCAGACAAGGCGATCCACTATCTTGCGATCTCTTCAACATCATGGAGGGGATCGTATGAAAGGCCGGTGTGCATCGTGATGGCACCATTTTCTACAAAGGTGTCCCAGCTCCTAGTGTACGCTGATGGTATTGATATTGTCAGCCAAAGTGGGTTTGACGATAAATGAGTGTAAAACAAAGCAGATGCTATCTACAAACAGGGGAGCGCGGCGTCTAGACTCCCACGTTTCATCAGCTATAACTTTGAAGTAGTCAAGAAGTTTATATACCTTGGCACCGCCATTAATAACAACAATGATGTCAGCCTGGAGATAAAGCGAAGAACAACAATTGCTAATAGGTGCTTCTAAGGGCTCAGTAGGCAACCAAGCTCCACAGCCCTCTCTCGATCGACAAAACTAACACTCTACAAGACGCTCGTTCTACCTGTGATTCTTTATGGCGCTGAGACATGGGTAGTTCCGCACACTGACGCAGCTGCTCTGGGGGTGTTCGAGAGAAAAGTTATTTGCAAAATCTTCGGTCCTGTTCGAGTCGGCGATGACTATCGCATCCGAATGAACCACGAGCTGTATGAGCTTTACGAAGGCATTGACGTAGTTCAGCGTATAACTGTGCAGCGACTAGGCTGGCTGCTGGCTCATGTTCATCGTATGGACGACGAAGCCCAGCGGAAAAGGTGCTCGAGGTGAGAGTCGTTGGTCGACGACGACGAAGGAGACCAGGCCGAGCAAGCCCTAACCGCACTTGGTGTATCCGAATGGACAAGGCGCGCGCAAATCAGAGGCGCCTGGCGAGAGCTGATGAGGTTGGCCGAAAACCGAACACGGGTTGTTATGCCCACCTAAGTAAGTAAGAACTAATGGAGTTTTCTTCCTTTTACTCATGTATTTTTATTACAATTTTTTTTTATATAAAATAGAAATCAAATTATTTTCGAAATATTTTGAATTTTATTTTAACAGTTTTTATTTTTACACTTTTGAAAATAAAACTTAAATTAAAAAAAAAAAAAACTGAAACATATATTAATTAATTATAATATTTCGTGCTTATATAATAAAGTCAGTTTTTATATTTCATTCAATTCAATATTCATTGCAGTTTTAAAAATTTACAAATATAAGGAAACTTAAAAAACAAAGCTATAATAGTAAGCCTAAGCATCTTACATATAAAATATTTGTAAATCGTAATATATAATATTACGAAGTTTAATGTTATTTTCTCCGCATTGCTTTCTAATGTAACACTTTTAAATGTTATAAAAAAAATTTGATAAAAACATCAAATATTAATTCATATTATTAAGGCTTTTAGCTAAATATATAAACATCTCTAGCTATGTATATAAACAGCATTAAAATTAATGTTTTAATTTAGTAGTTTACCTAACTATATTTAAACAAGTTCGTACAAGCACTTTGTGTGTACTTTTTATTTAGGCAATAAGCGATTTTTACAGAGCAATTTCAGTTATTATAATTCAAGGGATATTTATAAAAATAAGCGTAAAATAAAAAAATAAATGAATACACATAAAAAAAATTATTTTACTTAAACTTTACTTTTGAATGCAAACGCATATATAACGTATGCAATGCTTAACATCTAAGTTACATCGAGAGAAAAATATAAATTGATTTAATTTTAATGTAGTTTTACATTTATATGTGTGTTATTTTTTTATAATAAAATTTAATTATCGATTAACGCTGAATTAATTTGTTATGACAACAAATTTTTAAATGCATATGTAAAATTTTTCGATTTTTATTTTTAAAATATTTATTATTTGAAAAAGCTACGCTTGTAAAATCTTTGACTGCTTCTATGAATTAGAACTTTTTATTGTTTAATAACTTAATCAGTACATTTATGGCTAGCATACAAAATAAACAGATAGTGTTGATGTCTTTTTTTTTTTTGTGTGTTTGGCTTTAGTCAATCTTCTTGACGTTGCGATTTGGTGATTTTTTTGGTGATATTTTTCCTATGAATAAAAATAAATACAAATAAATTAAGTTAATCAAATAAAGCATGAAATGAGAGTAAATTTAAAATATAGAACATTATTTTTAGCAATAAAAGCTATAAAATGTGTTTTGGAAAATTAAATAAAGATATCAATAGAAAAAAAAATATATTTTCACTGTAGCTCGCAAGCAAATTTAATTACGTCGTATTAGTTTTTTTTTTATTAATTTGGATTACTTTTGCGAACAATAGATTTTCACAAAAACTTAAAATTTAATGTTTACTGGAAAATTAATTAACTTGCTCTCAAATAAAGTTCAAAGAAAACACAGTTTATATACAAAAATTAAAATAAAAATAAATTTAGGCAAGAAATTGTAGTACTCGTAGTTCTAATATATGAGTCGTTCCGTTTCAAAACTCGTCTTATTGACTCTATGAGAGTTAATGGTACACTTTGTGGGCCCTTGAAATCTGATATATAAAAACTTGCTTTATATCGAAGCTCTAAGATGACAAAAGTAGCTTTCGTTTCAAAACTAGCGGTATTCTCTCATACTGTCAATTCAAAAATTGGCTTATCCATAAAATCAAAATAAGGCGAGTTTTGATTATTCACGTTTAAGGGGAGGTTCTCATGAAGCTCGACCAAGAAACTCAATTCTTTGTTTTTACATTTTTCGATAGTTTATGATATGTAGCATATGTACTAGACATCTGCATAAATACATTTGTTTTGCCTGCAGCAAAGTGCAGATATCTAGTAAATTTTATAGTGTCTTTCAAACTTGTGTACAGTACTTTCACATCTAACACAGGCTGAAGCGAGTAGTGTACAACATCCGGTTGGATCTTAACAGAGTGTGTACACAACTTTGGGCTAGTTGCATAGCTATTGCGCGGTAATGAGTATCACATCAATTTTTTTCAAAAGCACGCCTATATTCCCTACCATACTGTGGTAAGAATATTTACCTCAAGCACCACCAGATGAGAGAGTCACAAATCATGAAAGATTCATTCTGACTAGAGGTAATAACGGAACAATCAAAGAGTGATGCGAACCACACTACAATAGTGACTGTGAACAGGGACAATCAATATTAATGCAAGGAAAATACATTTCAATGCTTAGCAAATCGGAATTCATCTCACCTGGAATGCCTGTCAATGCAGCAAAACTTGGCGATGTTAGTTATTAAGATTTTAGAAAAGCATTTTGGTACAATTCGGAAAGAGTACTCGGACTTCAGTTTTTTCAAAGACCTTTCAGAAAACCCGTTTGTGGGCGGAGGCCAACCTGAAGAGCAATGTGAAACTCCTGCTGAAAATTCAGATATTTTTAAAAATTTAGTAAGGTCTAGACTTAACGCTTCTTTAGTAAATGTTTTAAACTATACTTTCGTATTTTTTCTTATCTACAGCTATAGTAAAAGTTTTCATAACTCGTCTTATACCTGCATTGACAATTCAAAACTTGTCTTATGCGTAGTGACATTACAAATCTTGTCTTATCTAAATTATTTCCTACTAGTAATAACGCCCCGAAAATCGGGTGTACTTCACTACTTCGCTTTGGAAATCATACACTCTCATTCACATTGGAGCGAGTTCTTGTCTTAAGTCTTTTTACCATATTTCAACTTTAAGCGCTCATATCTGCTAAACGCTATCACTTCCCAAAAATCTAATAACTTTCTGCTTATCTACACTTCAAGACCTTTCTAATGATATATCAAGTGTTGCTGTAGCATTTGTAGATTTGCTGAAATAAGGGGACCCTTACGGGAATGAATATATAGAAGAGGATTATATCTCTTATTTTTTAATTTTGATTAATAGGTGTTGACTCTAAAAAACTCTAAAAAACCAAAAAATACCAACACTTCCGCGACTTACTAATACTAATTAAAACAAAATAAAATGAATATCTTAAAATTTAAATATATACCCCTCTAGACAACTTTTGAAAAGGAACGACTCATATTTACTTCTTCATTTTGTATCACGAATAAGCACACCAACGATCAGCAAGACACGAGAAGCACTACTTTATTTCATACAAAAATCGACTGCTTCTAATTCGTTATACAAAAATAAGGGGTTAGACCACTAAAGACCATACATACAATACGAATGAAATAATAAAAATCTAAAAACAAATTTAAAGCAAAAATAAATTAAAGATTAGAGAAAACATCAGCAATTTTCAAAGTGCTTCGATAGATTATTAACTAACGTTTATTGTCATATTTTTATTTTTGTTTTGCATATATTAATAAATCAGCTAGAAAAGTTTTCGATAAAGATTGGTTAATAGACATTAACTCTAGTTTATTTTTTATTATACAATTTTTATTTTTATATCGTACGGCGTGCTTTCAATATCAACGTTTTTGCTAATAGTTTTATTTAATTTTCCTTGTGCATGTGCTATAATCTTAGGATGAACATAATAGATGGGACCTAAGAGGTGATAATGAATATAAAAATTAATTCTCATTAAATAACGAAATTAAAATCTCATTTTTTTTTTAAATAGTATAACTAAAACAAGATTAAAAAAATTCAATACAGCAAAACTTTTCTAAGGATCTAAAAGATATGTACAAAGTCAATGAAACAACAACTGCAAAGAGCTAGAAATGAAACACAAAAGTGAATACTTTAAACAATATTGAATATTTTTAGCTCAGTATGAATCTGTATTTCCGAAACAAAATATTTTGAAAGTTACCACTTTTGCAGGCAGCGATAGTTGTACATTTTATACGTTGCAAGTTTAAGAACAGCTTTCAAAGAATTAAAACAGAATAATTTGAGATTATGTAAAAAATTTAATACTAAACAGAGGAAAGGCAAAGCAAGGTTAGATGTTTGACGATCTTCTGACTGGTCGAGCTAAGTAAAATTGAAAAAAAATTTTTTAAAAAACTAATTTGTGCTAACTCTAAATTCCCAATACCAACACTTCAATTTTAAAAGCGATTCTAATTTTCATTAACTCTACTTGAAACGCGCTGCAATCAAAATTAGGTTCTAATATTGAAACCGCAGAGTCGGGGATTAAGACTTGAATCCGTTTTATTCCATAACTAGTATAAAAGCCCGTCCTACGACGGGTCGGAAGCATTAACGCTAAACGGTTATTTTTTTCCCATTATAACAGTGCTTTTATAAATTACTGTTCTGAAAAATGTTCAGCCTGAAAGAATGCACATACATAAAAGGCAAGTATCAAAAAAAATGTCTGCATAATTTCAGGCTGATCGCAAAAAATTATTACAGTTTGAGCGACATTGGGTGCAGAGCAATGTGCTTGCCTTTTATATATTAGGATGTAGCACATCGGGCCAGGAATTCCTATAGGTGGCCAAAAATCTAATATGTTATTTATACAATTGATTCTTACGATTGATAACGGGACACATTAAGGTACACTGAGATGAAATATTATTAATATTAAATTAAAAACTACAATTTGGGAGCAAAGATGTCAAAAATTGCAATTTATTTTTATTTACACCTAACATTTCAAATCGTCGACTGTATAACCATTGCTTAAAGTTCTTTAAAATTTTTTAGCACTTTATTAAAGACATTGAATACAATATTGAGTAAAAACTATATATACATTTTTTTATTTTTATTTTAAAACCTTTTTTCCTTATATTAATACACAAAAATGAGGTTAAAAACAAAAAATCTGCCGCGCCCAAAGAAGATTTCCCGAGATTCCGCTGGTAATGGAAATAATTTACATGCTATTACTTTAAGAAGTTTACTTGAAAGGGATATGCACACTTTTGCACGTTTTTAATAACTTTCGAACGGTGTGCAGTACTCCTAAATTGAAAAAGACGATCTAAATCAAAACAGATAGTAGACTAGAAAAGATTCGAAAGATTATAAATAATTCAACAACTGTTTTGAAGATAGACACAAGAGCTCCCATATTCACGTGAACACGTGTAGTACGAATACACGTACTTTTAAAAATATTTTAAAAAATCACGTTCTCGAACTACACGTGAATGTTAAACACGTACTACACGTATAGTTGCAAAAGTACGTGTTCACGTGTACACCGATTCAAGCGTTCACGTTTGTAAGTATTCACATTTTACAACTTTCACGCATCTAAGTTAATTCCATTAGATTTTTAGTGCCATTGAAACTGTTTTTGACCTATTAAAATAACGTAAAGTTAATGTACTCGTAAAGCGTACATAAAGAAACTCTTCGCAATGGATTTTGATAGGTTTGTCTGGCTCCAGATTGTTTTATTGAGACTTTCTTGGGCTTGGCCATCCTTGACCTGAGAAGTCCCAGAACATCTGATTGGCCATAATATCATCTACTTATGAATATCATAGAAAATATCCCATAGAAGCCACAAAAGCCTTGTAACGAGGATAACCTCACCTTATAGCCAGCTATTGAAGCGCCAACAAGTCCCAATAAAGCTATATGGAGCTGGTCCAAGCTATTGTACTATAATCTCTTGCCAATGACAATAAGAACCTCTGGGAATTGGCTTGGATGCGTCTAAATCGTTAATACCCTATAACGTGAACGAGTGTACACGTGAACACGTACTTTTGACACTACACGTATAGTACGTGTTTAACATTCACGTGTAGTTCGAGTACGTGTTTTCAAAAACGAACTTCACGGAGTTTGAGCTTCCGTGTACACGTGTAGTTCGAAACACGTGCTTAAGTTGGAGCTCTAATAGACACTTTTAGAAGCTATAGCATTTATTTTGAAAAATTCAATGTCCAATACTTGTTACGCCTATGTGCGTGGGGTATAAAAGGATAAAAATTTATTTGCAACATTTATACATTTATATTTATATTTTGCTTATAAGCAGAAAATTCTCTCAAATTGTGAAAGTGATATTTTGCCAGCGTAAGTGATGAAAATTTATTTGCAACATTTATTCCGTTGCGGTTAACTTGTTCTAACGAAGCAGATGTATGGAACAATAAAAATTCCCAATCGGCACATTATTGCCATCCTATAGATTTGCAATATGCTAAAGAATCTGAATAAACGAGATGCAAGTAATGTTCGCTCTGTTGCACTCATAAGCAAAACGCTTTGCGCACAGTAACGCAACGATCATATGCGCTTCACTATGCGCGCGGCCTAAGGTACACGAAATTTTTTATAGGTGCGGAAACTCAGGTTTAAAGGTTCAAAATGGCGTCCGAAAATTTCACATAAGTGCGTTTTTCGCCATTCCGCCATATTGGAGCCGCCATTTTGAATTTTCAATTTTTGACTTCAGATTCGTCCCCCAAAAACCTATAGGTACCTGATTTCATGTATGTATGAAGTCGTCTTCTAGTTGGTAGCGAAACCTAAATATCATTTGAAAATTTAAAAAAAATTTACTAGTGTTTTTTAATGTGTTGCCCTGTGAAATTAAAATGAACTAGTAAGGGTGGAGCTTCGGCAGGGTACCGAAGCTAAAATACCCCCCTCCCCCCGCGGCCATATTGAAGTATATTCGAAGTCTTTAGCCACGACATACACGATGACATTCAGTTTTATATATTAACGAAAGTTTTCCTATTTTGATGACGTCACTTTGTATGGGAAGTAGGCGTGGTTTGATCCGATTTTGCCATATATCATAGAGATGGTTCATATTATATATCAAAGCTAAAGTGCAAAATTTCAAGACATTTCAATAATTTTTGTGGATTTTTAAGAGATTTAACGTTTAAAATAAAGCCCATTTGTATGGGAGGTAGGCGTGGTTTTCGTCCGATTTTTCAAAATTTCATATCCAGGATTTAGATTGGCATTTCTTTAATTTTTGTGGATTTTAAAGACATTTTACGGTTAATATAAAGTTACTTTGTATGGGAGGTAGGCGTGGTTTTCATCCGATTTGGCCCATTTTCGAACTTGATCTTCCTTTTTTTAAAATAAATTTATATTTTGAATTTCATCGCGATAGCTTTACCGTAATCGTGTGGACAGACGGACAGACAGACGGACACACGGAAATCGACTCAGGAGATGATGCTGATCAAAAATATATATATTTTTCTATACCTGCCACGCCTCCTTCTTGGCGTTACAAACGAAATGACAAAGTTAATATACCCCTTACGCAGTACGCGTTGGGGTATAAAAATTATTTTTCTTAGGAATACGGACCACCCTAGTATACACGCTAAACTGTTTCGCCGTGTGCAAAATTTTTTATCGTCGTGTGATTTGATTCATTTGCTTTGTAAAAAGTTCTCTACAGTACTACCTGAGTGTTTTCGCTTACCTTACCATTTCCTTTTAAGAAATTAAATCAGAGTTGGAGGGGTAAAACTACATTATAGTCTCCTTAGATGTTTATTTATCGTTGTTCTATTTATAAATCATAATACAAAAAAAAAAAAACTAAAAAAATCATTTTACAAGTGTGCAGAAGTAAAACAAACACCTTATATAGTTGTGTTCAAATTTTATACACTCACCTTTTGACTCTGTTCCTACAGAGTCGCCGTCTTTTGAAGTATCAGCTTGTTTTTTTGCTGGTGAGCCAGTCTTAATTTTTCGCTTCTCCTGTGTGCGCTGTTGAACGGCAATTTTTGTAAAATACGTTTAAAATAACATCAGTTATAATATTTTACCTGCCACAACACGCAACCATAAACAAATACCACAGAAATAACAACCTGCACGCACAGCCAGATGACGATATTTATGGCTTGTGTGTGCTCGAACAGTTCCTTGCCATTCTTGATGCAGAGTATGGCTTCGGATACCATAATGGCGCCATACACCCAACACTGAGTGCCCACACGTTTGCAGCGAGCATCTGTCACATATGTGTAATATTGCCGAACAGATGGTGCTACAAACAGGCCAATGAATATCAGGCGCACAATCACAACATAATGATCGGGTGGCATCTCAAAGATATGCTTTAGGAAGAACGTATTAAGCTCAGTGACCTAGAAAGAAAATACAGGTATTTTTCTAAACACAAGTTGTTCCAAATTTCTGTGCTCACTCACCTGCCAGAAAATCACCAGCTGACAAACGGCAGCGAAACGCATATAAGTTGATTTCGGATCCAGCCATCTAATGTGAGTCCAGCTCTCTGGCGTAAATTGTAGCACGGCTCGTTTTATTTTACCGCTTGTCGACGAAATATCCTTAATGCTGGCCCATTTATATTCACGCATTTCGAGAATTTTGCATATCTTGAGACCCACCCAAATACCAAGACCATTGCACAGCAATACATCCAAAATCAAGGCATCCCACCAGCATTCAATGAAATTGGGCAGTAAGTGAGCAAAAGTTATTTCTGTAATTTCCCACATAACTGAA
The DNA here is from genome assembly GCA_914767935.1 of Coremacera marginata. Lineage (NCBI taxonomy): Eukaryota > Metazoa > Arthropoda > Insecta > Diptera > Sciomyzidae > Coremacera > Coremacera marginata. Next base: position 127,903,369 of record OU612047.1, read on the forward strand.
ATGGCCCAAAGTATGCCCATGTGACGTATGAGCACAGCTTTAAATGCCCAGCCTAGAAAATGGCCCCAGGCGAAAACATCTAAATGCCCCTTGATGCGTTCTATGGAAATATCTGAACAGTTTACGCCGTATTCCTTAAAGTAAATCGATAATATTGTAACTTTTCCATGTAAACGAATTTAAACGCACCTTATCCATATTAATGTGGAAATCTTTCAGTTTTGGATCCAGCCAATAAAATATATTCATGATGGTTTTATGATTTTGAAACATAAGAAATTGCAACGCCAACAAATATAAGACGGAGCAACCGAAGAGTATACGCCAAACGGCCGGATGTGGGCGTGTGAAGGGACCATTGGGAAAAGCCAACACTGAGATGATGAGGAAAAAGAATACCACGCAAAGAATTCCTGCCCATATGTTGTCTTCAAAGTTGCCTTCGTCCCTAAAATGTGTGAGAAAAAAAATAGGTTTTATTTATAAATGTTAACAACTAAATTTAGCTCAATGTCATGCTTTTAATTGTAATAATGCAATCGACAATAAATACAGTTCTTAGTTTTGACGTAGATAATAAATAATGACGTATATAAAGAATAATTTCATAAAACGCCCTTTGTTTTTATGTGGCGCCACATTTTAATAGATGACAATTTGTCATTTTACTTTTGTTTGTGAAAGCCAGCAGTGACCTTTATATGGTTAGAGCCAATACAACACAGAAATAAAAATTCTTTTTTTTTCTTGCCGGAAACTTCAGACGAACAAATTTTGAAAAATTTATTTTGTGTTTTAATAAAAATTATTTTTTTAAAGCATCTCTTAAATTATCATCCCCCTTTTGATCTAAGACATATTCAATTGCATAATATTAATTTTGTTAACAAGAAAGATCAACAAAATTTACAACAACAAACAATTACTTAATACTACCGACAATAACAAAATCGAAGTCACACAACAATTTGCGGGTGGTGTGATAAGCTCACATTAATTGGTCGCTGGCAGTAGTTCAACAACATGTCTAATTTGAAGCGTCGCACATCATACGATGTGAGCACATTGATGCAAAGTCCACAAAATGTTTAAATTACCTACACATGAACTAGAAAGAAGTACTGTAATCAGCTCTTCGGACAATTTTTGTGTTGACACAATTCCTCGCTTAAGCATTTTTTTTTTTTTTGCCTTTAGGAAGAGGGCTAAATAGCACTGACGTGGATTGATTCACATCATCATCGATAACATAATTTTGTTTATAAACAAATTTACCGAAACAGCGAGGCAATATACCAATAGAATCTCTATAAAACAGAGTATAATTTTTGATAAGAATATTTTTGAGAAAGCGTGATTGAGTCCATGAACAAAAAAAAATATGTATTTTGCGTTGAATGCAGTAAGAAGTGACATGCATGCAAAAGCATTTTGACGTAATAAATAAATTTTGTAAGCTAGACAGAGAGCTTATATTGCTATATATTTAAAGCATTCGGATTTTCAGAACCCACCAGTATCTAGAGGAAACAATTCTTACTCTATCGCTAGCTACTTCACTGGTTCAATACGCACTTGCCTTTCTACCTTTCTAACCTAAGGTAATGCAACAGTTTATTTTAAGGTGTTTCCCTCACTTGAAGCGCAAAAAAATAGGAAATTTTCATGAATTTCTTTATGAAAACTACTAAACTTTTGTAAACGATCAATATATCATCTTAAAATACATGCATTGAACATCTTTCAGTATCATTTTATTGAAAAAGATTGTATAGTTTTGTTACAAATGACCGTAAAAGAAATGTGTTTTTATTTTTGCATTTTGCGGAGACAACCATTGTGGCGAACTGGATCATCTCAAACAAAAAATGTCAATGGATTGAGTTAAATAACAATAAAAACGATGATCGATGGATTAAAAAAAAAAATATGTATTTTTGACGAAATGACGAACAGTAAAAGTTGATGCTTCGATTTTCACTAAAAAAACAGTCGTTTTTGGCTATAAAACGAAATTCGAAAAAAACCGGACGATTGCACACTACATTTTTATGTATAGAAAAAACCCGCAAAATTTCGAAAATATCGGTTCACTAATTTTTAATAAGATCGAGTCATTTTTTTCACCGATTTCAAAAATGCCATTTCGAAGAAAACGCGTTTAAAGTTTCAACTTCTGTCGTCTACGCAACGGATTCTTCTCTTCCAACGCTCATATCTATCAATTTTGTTCAGACCGAATTGAAATTTTAAGGACGTATTCGCAGATAGTTATTATATAATTATAAAAATATCTCTTATAATTCGAAGTAACAATTTTGTGAAAATATTTTTATTTTGTTTTGAATATTTATTTATGTTACTATGAGGTTTTATAACTCGAATAATTTTTAATTTATACTTACTTATTTATACTTATGGAATACTTATTTAGGGAGTATTCCTGGTTGACAAAAATTTTTGTTCGATTTTTTTTTTTTTGCATATTTATTTATAGCTTGGATATTAAATGGTTAATACGACGAGAATATAGTCCTAAAAGGGTTTTTTGAAATTCGAAATACTTTAGGAAATATGGCCTTTTTGTCCAGCAATGTTTTCGCCAAAATGCGATTTGCTTAATTTGGCTACTTTTTGAATACAACGGTTTGAAGCAACCACCGAATTTCGTTCAACGCGTTCTTTAGTAAGTAATAACTTGTTTGTATACGCATTTTAAAAATAAATGAAACACATTTTAAATAAAAAACTAAAACTAAAATAAACACATTTTAGAGCTTAGGTATTCGAATGTTGGCAGCGTTTAGTTCACTTTGAATTGAGTTATAAACCGGACGCGCGCGCGCATACAGTTTTGAAAAGTACAGTTTTGATATTATTTGTTCTAAAGACAATGGATAGAAAAAGCAATAGAAATAAAAATAAAAGAAACACTGGTAGCAATCGAAAAACTCGTCCCTTGAAACGCCAGCTTCGTGGTAACCAACACGAAAGAGATGAGAACACGCACTATTGAGATTGCCAAATATATTGCAACTACAAATAATGAACCTAATGGGCATCCCGATTGGCAACGTCACATATGATTTCGCCATGTCTCGAAACGAAGAACGTTTGAAAAGGTCCGAAGCCAGAGCTCTGGCCGCATCAAAAGTAGGTAGAACTGACCGAAGAGCACAAAGAGCCGCTGAGTCCTCATGTTTTGAAGAATAGGAAGGAGTTCTTTATGGGGCTGGCATTGCAGATTGATATATGTAAGGATTTCTCAAAAAAAAAAAAATGTTTTATTGCCTAAAATTTTCTTTGAGTTTTTCAAAATCACGTTTTTAAACTTCGAAGTCACTTTTCTCCGGTTCTACTGAACCGATTTTGATGAAACCAAGTGCAATCGACGCAGAATTGTCGCCATTCTCTACCTCAATTACAGTTTTAAGCAATTTTCAAAAATTTTTTTTACACTAAACTACAAAAAAAAAAAGACCCATAATCGATTTTTAATTTTTCAATGACCGCCATTTTGTAAAAAATAATCGCAAAATTATGATTGAGGTAGGGACCAGAATTACATCTGTACCGAATCTAACGCCGTTCACTTTTTCCATTTCAGATGATCCGAAGTCGAGTTATCCGGGCCGCAAGCAGCATACCTTTTTTACCACAGACGCCTAACTTTGAAGGCTGACAAATTTTTAACAGCCCTCGTTCAGAGGAAAATTTTTTTTTATTTAATTTAATATGTTTTTAATACAATAAAAAATGAGAAGATTTTCAAAAAAGGTCCAAAAAAAGCCTTCCAACCAGGAATACTCCCTTAAGTTATATTTTCGAGCTCAAGGTCTATATTGCTTTCTGAAGGAAACAACCAACAACAACAACAACCAACTCAGATTGAAGAATATCTGATTGCACAGTGCTATTTATGGGTGAATAGATTTTCAGATGATCGGCATATAATAGTAGATATTTTCAATGTGAAAAACAAGAACTATATTAATAACTAGCTTAAGCCCGCCGCTTCGCCGGGTTTTCAAAAAGTTTTCATTCAAAAATTGATAGTGGGTAGGCTTGATTTTTCGCTACCAAAACGATTTTTTATTGTTTAAGTAATACTACAAATTATTAACCTTAAGATTGTTATATCATCTGATAGGAAATCGAAAACCTAAATTTTGGATTTAATTTTATTTACAACAAAAACAACTTTTATCCAATTTTTTGGCTTAACTAAAAACTTTTGAACATTTTTTAAAAAAATTTTTAAAAATATTAATACTTTGGTTTAGTAAAAATTTCAACTTATGTTTGAAGGACATTTTAACAAACAACATTTTTCAAAAAAAATTATTGAAATCCATTGCAAACTGACTGAAATATTTGCCTTCAAAGCTAAAAGTGTGAATTTCAAGTCGTTTTTCTCTCATTCTCAGCTTATAATTAATACTAAAAAGATCTGGTACTAAAATTTTTCACAGTTTTCAAACTACATACATGATTTTGGTATCAAATTGAAGGAAATTTAAAAGCGTTTATTGATTTTGTTCTCGTTTAACCGAAGTGCTATTTAATCCATTAGGACCGAAAGAAAACCATAAAAAACAGACATTTTTAGACTTGAAGCAACATTTTGGTGAAAACTATGTATGCCATTGAGCAGAAATAAGTTATTATTGCATGCTAATTTTACTTTTTTTAAAAAACTGGCACTAAAACTTTTGAAATATTATGCAGTATTTAATGAAAATTCGAGACGCATATGTTTCCATATAGTAACATTGGTTGTTAATGGGTTAAAATAAAGTATCCTATTGCACTCTCTGCTGACCTATAAATATGTGTACAAAATTTTATAAAAATCTGAGTTGTCGTTTGAACGTGATGAGTGAACATAAAAAGTGGCTACAGATTTATTAATAGTATAGATGAAAAGCAGAAAGAGAAACGGCCCAAGGATGTTGCCTTGGTGCAGTCCTGAGAACACCATAGCAAGTTCTGTTAGCTAAATGAGATTCTATCCATGATAAAAAAACGGAGCGAAAACCCCGTTGTTTTAGTTTTATAAGCTAAATTTTATATATATAAAAAATCTATAAAATATAATTATATAAAAATCCGTACATATTGCGTCAACATAATGTCCAGACCGGAAAGTAAAAATGCAATCCTCGGAAAACCCAAGGGATTGGAAGTTGTTGAGCGACCAGCAACAAAACCATGCTGAAAAGGACAAATGAGATTTTTGACTGAAAAGCAATTTTTTTCTTAATGATGCTTTCAAATAATTTGGATATCGTCGTAAGCTCAGAGATTGATCGGTAGTTAGTAACATCACTTTTGTTGCCACTTTTAAAGATTGGTTCAACAAAAGCGTGGAAATACACGCTTCATCAAAGCCTGTCGAAAGAGATTTATTAAAAATTTTAAGTAAGATGCATTTTTGTAACAAACAAGGGTAAATGCCATCGATATTTACTGGAAAAAATGGTTTGAGTTTAACTATAGCATCAGATATATCTTCGGTCGTAAGACTGAGCGTTCCGAAATCGAGAAGAGAGGATGCAGTAATGAATGAATCCTGATCGGAATCCTTATCAATAGTAAAATTAGATTTCAAAGTCTACTCACTGTTTTCATGGACTACAATGGTGTAGTTAACCATGAATTTCTGCCAGATGGTCAAACGGTCAATAAACATTATTATTTGGGCGTTATGAAACGTTTACGTGAAGCAATTCACCAAAAAAGATCGCAGTTGTGGCAAAAAATAATCATGGATTTTGCACCATCGAACAATGCTCATCTTATTCGTGACTTTTTGGCCAAAAACAACACTATAACCAGCCAGCAGCCGGCAAATTCACCTGACCTGGCTCCGTGTGATTTTTTCCTGTTCGATCGAGTCAAAAAACTGCTTTGAGGAACGCGTTTCACTAGAAAAGAAGAGGTCATGGAAAAATCGGTGAACGCTCTGAAGGCCATAACCAACAACCGTGTTCCAGAAAGGTTTCCGTGACTGGATCAAGCGCTGGCATTAGTGCGTTGCAGCCGACGGGGACTACTTTGAAGGCGACAATATTGATTTGAATGAATACACTTGTACTTTAATTTTTTTCAATAAATGAACCTTTCATTTTGAACAAGGTGGTATTTTAAAATATTTATATCACGCCGCCTTTCCTAATATCAGGCAACCTCTTAACCATGAAATCTCATATAGTTTTTTGGAGTATTGCGGAATATTTTTCAAACAAATAACATATAATTTGGACTCGAGGCATTCATTGATCTCACGATTCAAAAAAAGGGAGTTCCAATCAATATGAGAAACTTGATTATTCAGATTAACAAAATCGCAGTAGTTATAGTTAAAAGAAACTAAAGAAGCATCAGGTTTGATTCAATTAAATTCGTAGAATTCCAGTTCAAGTACTAAATAAACTATTCTTTCCTTTTAAAATGAGCTCTGAAATGGTGTCGTACGATGATTTATTCAAAAACGATGGCCATTTGAAAAAGACGTCCGCAAGCAAAAATGTATGGCAAAATCTAGGTTTGCATATAAAGCTACTTCACTGACTGTACATTTTTGCTTGCGGACGTCTTCTTCGTAGTTTAATATGTGGTAGTATTGACTGATCATCTCCATTCAATCATTACTCCATTAAGACTTCCCGTTAAGTGTTTACAAGTCAAATTATGCGGGCAGTGCATACAATTAGTTACTCAAACCTTAAACAACTTAAGAACAAAGTAAAATTTCCCCATCATCACCTTATATTATCTCGTTAGAACTTTGACGAGACTATAAATATGATTTTTCAATGGATTTTTACTTAAATTTTTTAAAAATGAGGCATTTTAAGAAAATATATTACTTTAAGAACTATTAAAAAAATGTCCTATTTAGCGTAAAAAAGCATGAGAATATATACATAAAAGGAATATATAATGTATAAAATTAGTAAAATCAATACGCCGAGTATGTGAGCTTGAGCACGTGCTATGTAGAAAAAAAACAAAACAATGAAAAACAACAACAAATTCAATAATGCTAAAATACTTTTTGGTATAAAAGGAAAAAGTAGAAGCAACTCAGTGCAAATAATGTGCATAGGAAGACGTAATAAACAAGTGGAAAATTCGTATTCAAGTACAACAAGAAAATCATTTTGAGCGTTTAGAAACAATAAAACAAAGCAAAATCATAAAAATAGTTAAAATTTGTACACACACACCCCTCACCCCGAAACACAAAAGTGCTAAGTGGAAGAGTATCGATGAAAAAATTTTTTACATTCTCGAGCTTAAATTATTTTGATGTTAAATCAATAAAAAATCCAAATTTTAATTAACTGTAGCAAGAATTCGTAAAAAGGGTTCATTTATAACTTACGCTTCCATTTAAGATATTCTTTGCAGGCTTGCTATGCATGCCCAACTTTTGCTAGTTTTTTAACAATAACCACAAATTACTATATTGAAAGATTTAGTAAGATTCACGTTCTTTGTTGTACTTCTTGACTTTTCTTTGGTTGTTTAGAATTTATTTTTTTATGAATTGTTACATTTTTAAAGGAACTTGAAAAAATTTCATCGATTTCGTTAACTAATAATTTTTATGCTGACTGACAGAAATGGCATAAAATTGGTTTTTTACAAGATTTACGAAGGTTGGGTTATTTTAATGGGCTGCCGCTTGCATAACGAGAATTAAAAACCACGAAATATTAATGCACTCCCTGTTGTGTATATTTTTTTGTTTTCTTAATAATTATTACAACTTCAGTTGTATTTATTTTGGTGCATTTGAGCTTTATTTTTACATTTGAAGCCTTATATTTAAATAATAGACGGGTTTTAATACTTGTTTTGGGCTTTGAGTTTTTACGCTATCCCGCTTTAGGTCTGACTAATCGTTGTTTCGCTGGAATTTTTGGTTAACCTCTCCAAAGACGGTATCAAAAACATAAAGAAGAGCAGCTGCGCATTGAGCAGGTTAACTTATTTACTTTTTGATAGTTCAACAGGACGAAATGTCAATAAAAGTAGCATAGAAAATTAAAAATATTTTCACGTTAGGGTTATATGAAGAAACAATATAAAGAAGTTTGAAAACTAATAGGAAGTAACTATATTATCGCCTGGCCTCTACTCCATTAAATCCAGTTAGGTTTTGATTACAAAGCCTGCAGACTAAGAGGACCGGCAGAACTATTCAAACAAACCCAACAACACATGTTACTAGGCGTGACTTACGTAAAATCATTTGCACGAACTTGCATAAACTCGATTTTTTTTTTTTATTGGCTCACCTCACGAATGCAAAATACATTACAGCTAGCACAGACACCGCCAGCAGCGTAATCGTATGCGGCTTATAGAAGAAATCCAACGATATATCATCGACAGGACGTTCGTTGACAATCACAAAAGTCTCTGCAATTTCATCCTGTTTAATCTTTGGTCCCCCATGAGATTTTGTTGGTGTTGTAGGCGCACTAGCAGCTCCGGATTTCAAAGTGCTAAAGCTGCTGGACTCCGCCACATCCTCGGCTGTACGTGAATTTGAACGTTTCTTCATTTTTGAGTTTGAAAAACGGCTTTGGGCAGGTAGTTGCGCAACACTGTTATTATGTGTGCGACGAAATCTATTTGCACGCTGAAGAGGCGCTTTATCAACGCCTGCTTTGAAGTATGGGCGTCCAAGCCAATTTATTGTTTAGCACAAATAATCAAATGAATAAAACAAGAACCCGTATCAATGATAACGGATTGAATTTATGTAACGAAACCACTTCTTTATTAATTCATTGAAAATCTTCAAATTTATTTCACCAAAATTTACGTTAATTGCAATCGCTGGCCGCCGCAAAAATAGAACTTTATCGTTTAGCAATTTAAAAGGTATTTAGTGAGCGTTTAGCTAAAATAATTTCAAGAAGAGGAACGCTGTGGAATAGAACATGAAAACATCCACAGGGTTGAAATATTAGATCTGCTTATGGTGTAAGCATGGTGTAAGGCAACAAGGTGATAGCGTATATTTCACCTCTCTCACAACAATTCTCCCTTTGTCAAGAACTGCTAGTGATAAATTAAAGTCGTGATATAACAATCAGATAGAATTGGCAATTGGTTATTTTCTCATGAGAAGGTAACCTGGCTCCTGTCGAAAATAGCTGTTAGTGGCAATGCATCTATAAGTGAAACAAATTAACATACAAACATAAAAATTATTGTGCATTTAAATAAACAAAAGATTAAAAATCATGAAACTGGTGCGAAAATTGTGTGTGTGCGTAGTGTGAAATTGTATGCAGTGCCTAAACACTAAACACGTCTCCAATGAAAATATCAGCGATATGTATCTGCAGCTGCTGACGTTGTTATATTGCTGCACTTTAAAATTTTCAACTTTTTTTATGTTTTCACTTATAAGCACTAACACTTTCGTTCTAATAACAATTCATTATAATTTCAATGCAACAAAACATGAAAAATATTTGTGCGTTAATAGAGCAAATGTTTGGCTTGAAATCGTTTCGTTTCATCTATTTCGGTTGGGCCTTAACAGTTTTTTTGACGCTGACGCTGTGGAATATGTATTTTGTTGAGAGAGAAATTAAGTGAAAGTACTAACAACACTATTGATGCACAGCTCTTTTAAAGTGTCTGCGACTCTCTCGCATTCTACTCTTGCTTGCGAGTTACGTTGTTTTCCGAACGAGAAAACTGGTGGCGTTATCATTAGTACCAGATATCTACAAAGAGTGATTCATACTTTGAGTATACTTATCATATACCCATAATTTTTCTGTACTTATATGCATGCATACTCTTGAAAATATTCATCATATCCATAAATACTCAACAAAAATTGAATATAAATCATACGCACACTCTTACAAAAGAGATCGTTAGGAGTATGAGTATCATAAATACTTTGGATGCAAATCATCTTTGAGTGACTCTTCGCTGCTGCGGCACAATGCTGGCATGACCCACAACGTTGTTTGAGGGAGTACCCAGCCAAAAATTTAATATAATGTCAATGTCGCCAATAATTCTATTATAAGTATATATTAGGGCTCTCGATTTTTATTAAAATTTTTTCGAGCGAACACTAGGTAAAAATGGGTCGCTGAATCCGAGCACAAATAGAAGGGTCTATCTGCCCCCATTTGCCATATTTTCAAGGGGGACCGAAACACATGTTTGGCTTACAATTTCGCTTACAGTGGACAGTTAAACACGTTTTTCGAAGTTCCCCCCTAAAAATTAGGAAAAGGGAGTGATAGACCCCCTCTATTCCTGCGTCTCAGAAATACTTCCCCCCTTAGAAACCGCCAAAAAATTGTTAATTTTTACTTACCATATTTTGTTTCCCCTTCGAGATATGGCACTTTTTTATTTTTCGATGATTTTTCGAGATTTTTCCCAGGATTTTTTTAATATCTTTGTATTTTATGTTGTTCCATTTCTCGAAGGGGAAGCAAAATAGGTAAAAAGTAACCATTTTTTGGGGGTTACTAAGGGAGGAAGCCAGTTAAACACGTGTTTCGACGTTTACCCCCAAAAAATGTGCGAAATGGAGGGATGATAGACTCCTCTATTTGTGTGTCTCAAAAATGCTTCCTCCCCTCAGAAAGCTCCAAAAAATGTTTAATTTTTACCTATATTGCTTCCCCTTCGAGTAATGGCACTTTTTCTATTTTTTCGAAGATTTTTCGATATTTTTCGATTTTATGTTGTTCCATATGCCAACATGTCGCGCTAGCAGCTACGTAAGTCATGTGGATCAAGGAATATTTAACAAGGTAGTGTCGTCCCGGAGCGGTGGGTACCGCAGCTGTCAAACACAGCATATTATAATTTGCATATTTTGTTATTTGTTTTGCTTTTATTCGTAAAAACCTGGTTTTGACAGGTGCGATATCCAGCACAAGAGAGAATTTTAACTACTAACACTACATTGTCTTATTCTACCATAATGTGGATATTTCCATGACTCTAAGTATTTTATGAGTATCAGAGAGTCATTGAGCAAAACTATTTAAAGTATTTAGTATTCAAGCGTTCGTAGTATTCGAACTCTAAAACCTTCGATGTTCAGAGTGCAAAAATTTTGAATTTTTTATACTTTTCAGGTCAAAATTTTCCAGAAAAGAACACTATTTAATTTTACAGGTTAACATTTTTTGAGAAAAGAACACAAAAAGTGCAGAATTCTTAAAGAGGCCAGAAAAAATGCAGAATTTTTTCGAGAAAAGAAAACGCCATTAGGTTCTCTTGTACGCAGACTCTCACGTCTTCATGTGCCTTGCGCGCATGCTTGTGAGAGTGGATGGGACATGAGACAATAATTTACAAAGTAGCCTTGATAACTAACTTTTTTCTCACGAGCGGCGATCGGGAGTTGTCAAATCAATACAAAGATTAACTTTTCATCTATTTTGTTGCTTCCTCGTTTTCTCTTTTTCAATGTGTTTTTGACAACTCCAATCGCCAACAGAACCGTCACTCCTATCTTGTAAATCATTATACCATGGGATGGGATATGAGAAGCATGTGTTCAGGGTTGAATATTGATTTATACTTATTTTTTATGAGTAAACTTTGAGTGCTAAAAATTTTGACTGCGCGCTTACATGATACAGCGAAGTATTCAAACGTTCATTGTGTTGATCTTCCAAAAATTTTTTTGCAAAAGTTTTTTGATCGAGTGAATTTATCGTGTTTTATGCCAACTACTCAACACAAATTCAAGGTAAATATATCAGTCGTGTTGGTTCAATGTTGTTTTAAAACAAGTAAGGAATGGAGATTCGGCAGGGTACCGAAGCTAAAATACCCCCCCGCGCCGTACTAAAGTATATCCGAAGTCTTTAGACGTCTATAAAATTTGTGTTAAATATTTGTGTCAAACACTTAATTTAATTTTACCCTTAGCTGCCACATAGAGTAATTTGTAAGCAAAGTAAAATACCACACCCACTTTTCTAGTATAAAGACTCCACATTTTACCGATGAATATATGTATGGGTTGGATAAACGACGTGGGCGGAACTTGGGTATATGCAGACACGATGTCATTCAGTTATATATTTTCAAAAGTTTTTCAATTTTGATGAAGTCACATTGTATTGAAGGTAGGCGTGGCTTTCATCAAATTTTGCCAAATATCATAGTGATAGTCTATATTATATATAAAAGCCTATGTGCAAATTCCAAGACATTTCAACAATAAATTTTTCGTGCAACTCACAATGAGTCCGCCATGAGGTAAGTAATAGATTTTAAAGGCAAATAGAAAATACAATCAGTTATGAGGTGGAAATGAGATCATAATGAGGTGAAATAAAAAATAAACCGAAATTGTAAAAATTCGCTTATTTTCACCAGTGGTCAATTTTAACTGAGCAGCAATTATAATTTCAACAAAACCACTTCTCTCACTTCCACTGCCTACAATTGTTAACTTGATTACATAAAACAGAAACTATTGGTGATTCCCAACTTTGAGTAAAATATTCCGTTATTTTCATCAAACTAGAAATTAAATTTTGTCCAGCTAGTTTGTTCTAGACGCAATACTGTGCGATGGCGCCGAACATTCTACTTAGGGTTTAAATTATATTAAAAAGAGCTTACACATTAGCGAACCTGTTCGCCGAACAAAATGACGGAGCCAACCTATGCGTCGAACAGGCGGTTTATTTTTGTTGTTTTTCGCTATAATTTTGTTATAGACATTAGTAGCACAGCAACATAAACGATAAGGTTTTATGCTGGTCATGTTGTCTCTACGGAATTTCATAACGTATGAAGTTTATGTTCGAATAATAAAACACGTTCGACAACAACCATTGTTCGACGAAGAAAATCAAAATATTTTGGTAACAGGGCCAACAGGTTCGTCAAACCAGATTCTTAACTATCGACTTGGTTCGAAAATGGCCGCCATTTGACGAACAGGTTCGCTAATGTGTAACCCCTTTAACCATTTCCAAGTGCAATTAGGGGGGTTCAGACGATTACGGGTTACGACTGACAACATGTAACTTGCAATCAAAATTTTTTGATTTCAAGGCCATCACACCAAGCTAAACAACGTGTAGTATCATCTGAGCCCCACTTTTCAGAAATTATCAATTGAAAATTCTGTTTGAAATTAAAAACAAAAAATAATAATTGAAATTAAGAAATTCAATTTTAAATTCAGACACCATCAATTGAAATAAAAAATTCCATTTGAAATTATTCTTCAATTTGATTCTGCATCAATTGAAAATTGAGTTTCGAATACAATGGAACGATCGACATAGACATAAACAAGCCCATAAAAATCAAGCTGCTTCGCTGGTTAGGTCATGTTGAGCGGATGGAATACGGCGCTCCATCAAATAATATTTGATTTGGTACCCAGCAGCGGTCAAGGAGCAAGGAAGGACAAGGAACTTCTTCAACTTTCAACGGGCGCCAACAAGCTCAGAACAGAAATGGCTGACGCAAATTCTTAGTCAATTCTAAAACCGGCTTACGGTTGAAGCGCCACCTAATTATGCCACGACCCGTTTTCAATGCCACCCATATTTTTTTTGGTTGTTAATTTTGATAAAAGCCACCCCTCTTTAGGCCTTACCTTTCATAAGTGGCAAGATATCGCGTTTAAGGTGTAGGAGTTGTATGGAATGTACCACTGATATTTTTTGTGGGGATTTGTTTGAAACAGTCCACCTTGTTCCTTTGGACTCTAGCTTTCATAACTGCAAAATTAATAAAGTTTTTCAATAATGAGCGCTTTCTAATCAGGTGGTTCGTTTTGGAGTCATAAGACACAGACAGAAATTTATTTAATATTCTAATATATAAAAAATATATAATCTCGTGCCACTATGTTTCTGGTCGCACCTCTCCGTTTATAATTTAACAGCCGTTCATTGACATGAAATGTCGAGTCACTTTGACATTTCATTCTGTATTTGTTATGTATCAGAGCAAGGTATAAGCTATCGTCTACAGCGCTCCATTCCTCTTTCAGCGATGGATGCCATCCTCACATAATCGTTTGATCTGCATCAAAGAATATATTGTTATAGTACTCAGGCTCGGGAAAACCATTCCCACGGCGAAACGCCAAACCTTAACGTATTTAAAGAAATCAATGGAAATGGTATAGTTCAGACGGTTTTGGCTGTACCAGACTATGATTTGGTAATTAAGTTCGTATGGTTACTGTTCGCAAATGTACTAAAAATGGGAGAGGTCGCACTAAATCTACACCCACTTTTAATAAATCATTACAACTCCAGATTTGTAAATCTTCTGCAAAGGCAAAAACATCCTTTTCCCTCTGAACCTCTGAATTTTTAACCTATTTAGTTCTTTTTTTTCAAATGTAGATTCTTACGGTGCGAAAGTAACGAAAAAACATATAAAAAAAAAAACAGAGAAACCGACGAACTTGAGAACCTCCTCCTTTTTGAAGTCTGTTTAAAAACGAAATAGCCATTTCAGCCCTTGAAAGGACTTTGACCGAGCTTCTTATGATCAATTTTGTTGTGTGTGTTGTGAAATGTTTGAACACAAATAATCGTGAACTGGGTCTACAAGTTTTATGCCGACTCCAAACGGCTTATGTTCTCAAGAAGCTTTTCATGGCAGTTTTAACTCTCTGAGGTTTGCCATTGTCTGCAGAGAGGTAACGGCTGAACAGAAAAATTAATTCAATTGAAAAAACTTTGTCAGGTGGGATTTTAACCTGGGTTCTCTGGCGTATGGGCCACACATTCTTCCCACTACACCACGGCCGCCAAGTGCGAAAGCAACAGGCAAAGAATAAAATTGTCCCACCGCAGTTTACCATCCACAAATCAACTAGAATTCTATATTTCAAGTAAATTAAGTTCAGATAAGCTAGTTTTTATATATAAGTAAATTCAATGTTTAACAGTTATTTTGAGATTTATTTTATCGCTCATCAAAAATAATATATATTTTTTTTAAGTAAAAAATTTAACTCAAAAAATATTCAGTTACTGAAAGTGAAAAATAGTACCAAAATTGTTATTACAAATCATCTTTTTTGAATTCATGTAATGATTCATAACGCAAACTATAACTAAATAAAACAAGTTTTCAATTTTAAAACTACTCCTGTATGTATGATTTTATTAGTATATATTTTTGCAATATAATATAAACGGCTACATTTAATGTATTTATATATGTTTTGATTGATTATTAATACACAAGGTTATGCTTCTTACATAATAGATTCCAAGCTGAATCTAAAGTAATGGTAAATGTTAATAAGATGCAATTTAAATTGCATATGCACAGAGAAACAAAAAAAATTAAATATCTGCTAAGCTAATCAGACAAAACGATATACATTAGTTATTTTTATTAATATTTAAAACTGCTGTTATTTTCTTCGTTTTGTTTTAATACCAGTATGTACAGTGCGTTGCTAATTTTGTTTTTTTTTGCATTCAATCAATTACTGATACAATTAAATGTATATTTATTTAAATAAAAAACAAAATAAATAGATTTTTATAATATAAATTTTTATATAGTATATGTATATTATAATATTTTTAAATGGGCAAATTAGCTACTTAATAATTGCGTTGAGCGCATCCAAAAGGCACTACTTTGTGTTTCGTTAAATAATTTCACTCAATTTTTGTGTGTGGTGTTTCTCTCATTAAAAAAAAAAAAACCTAAAAATTAATTTCAACAAATTTGATATATTGGTAATGTTGTTTTTGTGGGAAGAACCCTAAAACAGAGATATTAACCTAGACTGGACAAATTCTACATGCATAATTTGTCCAGATATATAACATTCATGGCTTACTATGGACTGACTTAATATTTACACAAATAACGCTTGCTTCCTTGTAAAAATTGAAATAAAGTGGAAACAGAATCAAAACGCAAAAATTTCATGTGTCTACAATTAGCTCCGCCCATTTTTATTTAAAATGAATTTTTTTCCAATGCAACACACGATAGCACCATCGGACATAACATACATTTTTTAATTATAAATAAAAAATAGCAGAGTGCACATAAATATTTAAAATATAAAAATATAACAATAAGATTAAGGTTCCAAATTAATGCCGTGCCAGCCAAGAGACTGTTAAAGGATTTGAGACTTTTCTAAATTACAAAAAAAAAAAAAAGCCAAAATCAATAGAGCAATAAAAGATTTATGACAAACAATTAAGGAAGACTTTTTGAGTATTTTTTCGATAAATAAAATAAGAAAAAAATATATATATATATGTTTATATAAAAATATTGCAAAATGTTGCAGCTTATTGCGACTCCTCGTCCGCACCTAGACTGTTGCTGTTATTATTACGCCTGCGCAAAAATGTTAAATTTGCATTTGGATCAGTCAATGAGTAGATTTCTGGCTCAAATACAGGCGGACACTCCATATTCGGATACTCAGGTGTTGCTGCTGGCGTCGTTGTTATGGTCATGGTGCGACTTACATCAGCTGCATGTGGTGGCAAGGGTGGTGCATCGTTTGCCGCTTGCTGTGCAGCTGCGATGGGTGGCGGTGGTGCCAGCATATCGGGAGCAACTATATTACAATTTGATGAAGATAAATGGCGAAATTTTGCGGCACTTTCACTGTGATAGCTGGGTACTTTTGTAAAGAGTATCTGCGAAAATATCTCCTGATCGTACTCCCTGCCAGTGCAGCAGGGAGTAGGTGTTATAAGCGGTGATAATGCACCGCCAACACCAACACCACTACTATGCGTGCTATTATTATGATGCCCAAACAATGTGCGATGCAGCAAAGGTGAACCTAGCAGCTTCTTCTCTTTTGTAGGCGGCGCACAAGGTGCAACTGAGGACGATGCAGAGGAAAATGATAGCTTTGCCAATATGGGCATGGGTGCAGAGTTTTTGCGTTGTGCCTCATACTTGCCGCTGGCTTTGTCTTTGAGCTCGCTGTTGTAGGTGTGACTTTTCTTGATGCCTGCCGCCGCTGCAGCTTGGTCGGACATGCCATCAGCGGATTTTTTGTTCAATGGCAAGGTCATTGTCATGCCCGTTTGCTGCGCAGACGTTGTTGATGCTGAACTTTTGCTAAACTGAAATATGCGTTCCTTGGAGGTCTTGAAAGCTTCCAATTTGCCTTTTTTCTTAAAGCTACCAGCACGTTTCTCCCCAAGTACACCAGCAAAGTCAGCCGATGTTGTGGAGGAACAACTGCTGCTGGAATGCTTTTTGTTGCCTTTATTATGGCTGGACAAGAGCAAATGCTGTGTTTTGAGCAAGTGGCGTGTGCGCATTGCCGCTGTCCAGCTGCTGTGCTCATGCGCCTGCAGCTCATTGGAGTGCTGTCGCGTCGCAGTAATGCCACTTATAACTTTGCCGCTTATAGGTTCATCGCCTGATATGAGTTCGTAGCCAAAGTCGCGCAGCTTGAGGCCCTCCTTGGTGCGTGTACGTTTGATATCTTCATCGTCTGGCTTGAAACTGATCTCGTAGTCAGGTGTTTTGGGCAGGCTACGCTTATGCGTCCACTTTTCCGGCTGTTGCTGCTGCTGACTGTTGCTGGCATCCGCTGGCTGCTGTTCTTCCGCATTACTGCGTGGCGCACTACTGCGTGAATCGTGCTTCTTCTCCACACCCAATAAAACACGATTATTGTACATCTCTTGAGCTTCTTCCTCTTGCTTCTGCAGCATAAGATCTTTCAGCGTTACAAAGCCTTGTATGGTCTGCTGTGCATCCCAGGGGTTGGCAGGGTTTATCTTTGGCAACGAGTAATCGAGCGTCTTGGAAGTTTGAAAATCAAACTCCACAAGGTTCGGATTGGAAGCGTGTATAAAGTTACAGGGAAACGTTTTCTTCATGCTTGCTTTGCTGGGGCTGTCAAAAGAAGACGAAGACGATGTAGCGGCGGGTTTATCGCGGCTATGAAATGCAGGAGGTGATGCTGGCAAGCTGGGAGGCGGTACATTTGGCGGCGGCGCTGGTGTTGAAGGAGGCCCTAAGCTTAAAGCAATTGAGTCGCCGCTTATGCTAACCATGGAGCTGCGACTGGACGATATTGATAACTTACGCTGCGGCATGGGCGGCAGTTCTGGAGTGGTTGTTGTAACAAAACTGTTCGGGCTGCCGTTATTGGTACTGCTGTTAAAAGGATGCATGGCAGCATCGTGATAACCTGGTGTATTTGTGCCAATCTGTATGCCAAAGCTGCCACCGGGCACTTTGCGATAGCTGCGATATTGCTCTGTTGGCACTGGAATATCGCTCGAAGGCTTGCGCTCATTTTGGGATGATGAACTCTTGGAGATAAAGGAGCTCTTGGTAAATTTACGCAGTGAGCCTAAATAGCGTTTATCCTGCTTTGTGGAACTTGAAGTTGACGTATTGAAGGATTTTGTAGATGACAATGGCGTCGATGCATCTCCTCGCACACCCTGTGGCGAGGGTGTAGAGAGGTTTTTTGTGATCGTAGATTCGTTTTCCTCACCTGAACTGTCCGTTTCAGAATACAACTGCTTGACATTCATTTCCTGACTGGGCTCCAAATAAGCCGATTTGCCGGAGACTACCTGCGACTGCAACGTGGCTTGGCGTATAAAATCAATCCATTGAGTCAGGGCCTCCTGCGATTCTGTGGCAAAATAAAACGTCTTCGAGGGATGATAAACTTTGAAAGCGTATGGTTTGGAGTGAACTTCCTGTAAGTGTTAACAAACAAGATGATTAAATATAAATACTAGCTATTATACTCGGTGCTTCGTATTTTTTTTTTTTTTTTAAATAGAGGTGATGTGGTGGACATAGAATACTTGTGTATCATATATTACAGACATACAACAGACAAACAGATAAACATAAAAAATGTATTTATATTTTAAATAAAACAACTAAATTCACCTTCGTTTTTGAGTTCACAGTATTAATAAAAGAGAAAACAGAATAAATCGAGAGCTTCTATCTAAAAAAACACAATTTTTCAGGAGAGCGAAAAAACTGTTTTATTCGCTAATTCGCAACAATTTTGATGAACCCATTTTCTGCAATGTTTACAAAAAGTGTTAAACGCCACAACTAAAAAGTTTCCTATATTCGCATTATTTTACCTGTTGTGGTAGATTGACAGTATTGCATTGAAAATTAAATCTTTTTGTATGATAAAATGTGCAGATAGATACTTTTGCACTTATATTAAAAATAAGCTTTTTTTTAAGAAGAAATTTATGTTTTAAATCATTTTTAACTATTTTTTGTTCAAGGACGTTGTTTTTTTTTTAAATATTTGTTGATTTCAATATTTCTGACTTTGTTTTGTTTAATAACCACACCAGCCGAAATTTTTACGACAAACCTGCTTTTTGGAGGTTATTTAAAAATGGTTTAGCTCACTGGCGGTTATCGTGGCAGGCAAAATATGTTGGAAATCTTCATAAAATAGATCAAGGTTCACTTTTAGTCGGTGGCAATGGTAACTTAATTTTTTTTGTTTGAGGTATCCTAATAAACATACGTTACAATTCTATGATGTATATGCGCACGGCGTTTAGAACAAATATACAGAGGGGAATAACAACTTCCAAGGATTAATTGAAAATATATAAAACTAGTAGTCCCGTGTGGCGTTAACACGCCAAAATAAAACAATATCTAGCGATAGGTAATTTTGTTTTTATATTAAGGACTATTTTTTCCTTTGAAGGAAGGATTTCATATAAACTTTATATGCATCTGTTGATTTATTAAGTAGCCCAGTTATTACTTATCATAACATTATAATAAAAAGTTATCACATACTTTTAGGCATCGCAAAGAAATTTGATTGTTTTTCATAGATAATAGAAAAATTTTTCATAGAAAAATAAGACTTTATTGCACATCTACAGAGCAAGACCTTTCAATTGCTACCCTATTTATGAAAATCACGTGTATAGTATAGATTTGATAGTCATCACAAAAAATGCGTTTGTGTAATAATACATATAGATTTCCTTACAGATATTAACCTTGGAGTATAACAACTTATGCAGCAAAAATGAGGGTCGAAATTAGAAATGCATATACTTAAACACCATGTTGCAGATTTTTATTGTATAGAGAGCTTTGATCTGTAGCTCGTTTCTTTAAACTCAATTGAGAACTTTTCGGTTTTTACTACGTCAAAGGCCGGTCTAGGTACCAGGCACCACCTTAAGCTTAACCTTAGTATTTGTTCAGAAATTTCCATTCAATGGAGAGTGAGTTTCGAATTCGAATATGAAAAGTAAGAAAACAAAACAATTTCAGAGAATAGTTTCACATTCAAATCCAAATAAGTTCGGGAATTGTGGTATAGGCGGGTAATGTGACATAGTTTATATTTCGTCTCTTTTGCACTCTTTTGTAATCAGGTAGAACTTTAAAAGATTTGTAAATTAATTTGATTTTTTTAAAAGAAAAAGCATATCGATGCATATTGAAGCTTATTGATGCTTAAAGGTGTTTTTTTTAGGGAATAATTTTGCTTTAGTGGCCGGACCCGAATATTTGTTTTCTAATTTTTGTTAAGTGTATTTGGGTCTTCTAAGCCCAAATGTGCAAAAAAAAATCTCGCTCGCTAATGGTTTAGAAAATAAAATTCGCGAAAGTTTGAAAATTCTGTGAAATTTTCTAAGTGTGTGGAAGCTGGAAACAGAAAAAATAGTCGCAAAATGGTAATTTGTTTCTGTAATAATATGGTTTGTGCTTTTAAATGCTGTTTTGAACATTCCGTACAATGGCTAATCATCTTTTCGTAAAAAAAAACACCATTTGAACCATTTCGCGGCGATGTTTTTTGTTTTCACCTGCCACAGACATAAAAAACTGCACTGAATCTTCGAACTTCTGCGAATTATATCTTCTAAACCATTTGCGAGCGACAGTTTTTTTACATTTTTGTGCTAAGGAGGCTCAAATACACTTAACAAAAATAAGAAAATAAATATTCGGGTTCGGCCCCTAAAGTAAAATTATGCCTTCTTAGTTATTTAAAAAAAAAATAATCAGTTAATATGGTAGACTTGAGTTCGGGCAATGTGGTATAGTGTTTTTTCATATATTTTCTATTTTTGACATTCTCTTTAAATTAATAAAAATGTCTTGCATTAAACAGAAAGGCTTTACCAGTGAAAGAAGAAGAAATAAATATATTGCTCATGGTTGGTTTGGTTTGAGTGGTAATACTGCTGCAGCCAGTATCCAATTAACTCTGTTGAGCTGTTTTGGTGCCACAACCTCTTATTTTGCGCGTTGAAGTGTGTACTGTTGGATGGTAAAGAGGCAGGCCATTGTAGCCATTCTGTACGATTTAGAAATGTAAGAAAATTTAGAAATGTAAAATGTAGTGTAAATGTAAACGTTGATTTTTAGAGTTGTGAGAGTTGAAGGGAATTCTAATTCTTTCTGCGTGCACGTCACCAGTGGCCCGTACTGATTTCCGTAATTCTCGCTATGTCTGTCCGGGGTCTTGTTATCAGTTGTATAATATTGCTATATTGCTCATTGTCAAGACATATATATTGGGTTGGGGAAAAAGTATTCGGCGTTTTTTAGTTAAAATATACAACACTTTTTTTTATTAAAAAAACATTTTGCTAATCCATAAAATATTTCCTAGCAGATGATTGCGATAGAGTACCTTCACCATAAACAGCAGAAATCTTTTTACACGTCTGTGACACATTAAGGGTGTTCACAGTTTAAGTACGCAGGTCTATTTAATTTACGATTCGTTTTTTTTACGCCAACTTAGGTAAGCGTATTTTGCTTTGTTGTTTTGCATGCAAACGTAAATACGCAGGCACGCGTAAATAAAAGTAGCACTTGGGCGTGTTTTTTGTGTCTCGTATTTTTATGTCGTCTACAGCATATATAACAGCGTTGCAAAATTTTTGAATACGGCAGTCACACACTGAGGTGCTCACAGTTATAAAAATAACAAATGCTATAAATACGCTTTGTTAATATATGATTAAACTGTGAATAGCCCAATTATTCCCAATTAAATTGTTAAATATGCAGTATTTTTTTTCTGAAATTTCACCAATCTTTGCTGTGTAACTTATAACTTTTTTTGCAATAACTTTTAAAACGACGCACCAATTTCAATAAAATTTCGTCTCCTGTTAAGCAAACAAAAAGGTGCAGATGCAACTAATCATTTCAAAGTTGTGACACTTTAAAGTCAAGCAAACAGAAAAATGGCGAATACTTTTCCCCAACCCAAAAGATCATTATACGACTTTACAGGTTATAGGAGGTTGTGAAAAAAAGTTATCAGCTTTTTACAAACAAACCAGGTCGAAAATCTGTGAAATTGATCATGAAATTGAAAATGAACTTGAAGAATATGTATTGGACATGATGTACAGCTATCGCGGTATGAAATTCGGCAGCTAAATAGTACTTTTTGAGTCTCTTATTTGGCATCAGAAAAAAAAATAATTTTTATTAAATAGATAATAGATAAAAATTATAATTATTTTTATCAATACAGATAGCCTGCAATATAAGATTTTTTTTTTAATTTTTTAAGTACCTATTGAATACAGTGAAGAAATTTAACGTGGACGTGGTTTTTTTTCTATACATTCCTTTCTTTTTCGTCATAGCACATTAAATCAAAATAATAAGCTGTGCCAAGATTAATCATCATGTCTTTTAAATCTATTCTTTGTTACATTTTATATGATGTTTAGAACCTTAAAAAATTTTTCTTGAGGATTAAAAAAGTATTCAAGGATGATTTAGGCATTTGCGTTTCAAAAAATATGAGTGTAAATTTGGTTGAAATCGGACAAGAAGAAGATTTAAATATAAATCTTTATTTAAATATTTGTTTAAAAAAAAATGCAAGTCTACCTTAGCCAGTGAAACGGTGAAACCAGGCAGGAATATCAAACAGTTGGCTTTGAGGGCTTCCTTAGTCCGAAAGCCATACAAGTGGGTGTCCAGTAGCACAAAGTAGAAACGTGCCCAAAAAGTGACACCACGACGATCTTTGGTGCGACGATATAGATGGCCCTGTATATCGCCGGTACCTAGCAGCTTTAAATTCATTTTACGTCGCTTCGATATGAGACTATTTTTCTTCTTCAGCGTTAAGGTCTTTGTTTTAGTTGGTGTATGCAACTCGTTTTCCTCCGCTGGAGGCAAAATTGCAGTATGAGTCGTCATGATGGGCAGCTCTGGCATTTTTTCTGCTTCCTGTACTGCTGTTGCTACTATTGCTGCCGGCTTTGCTGCACTATCACCGCCGCAGCCTCCTACTCTAAGACTTGCAGGTTTTGGCGGCGGCGGCGGCACTTCTGTGGGTGCCAACTCACTTTGTTTCTTGGGTCTAGGGGGCGGTACAGGCGGTGTTATTATCAGAAATTCTTTGCGCGGCTCTATAGCAGGTGGCGGTGTATCCGACTCGCCTTCCTCGGAATTATCGTATGCTGGAGTGCTGTGGCTTTTGTCGAGGCGTCCTCGACGCACCGCGGCAGCTGCATGGGGGTTGATAGCCTCTACCAAACTTGGCTGCTGCGCTGCATTTTGCGTCACTTTCTCTAGCGTTGCTAAAATATTATCTGCTTTATTCGTTGTATTGCGTAGCGCTTCAAGCGTTTCGGCTTCCTCGTCATCGGCAAAAGGTATTGGTTCAAAAGTCTCCAAGATTGTATCCTCAACATTGCACGTGTACTTCTCATCCAAGCGCGGATAGTCGCTACATTTCATATTTGCTCCAAAGCGCACAACTTTACTCACACCCGGTTTGGACTTTTCGCTCTCTTCCGGTTGCAATTTTTCCAATGGCAGCTCAGAAACCGGTTTCGGTGCATCCTTCGCCTTCACTTCCGCAAAAGAACCTTTTAAATCACCTGTGCCAAACTTGCCGGTACCACTAGCAATGCCTATGCAGGTGGTGGGCCGTGGTGTCAACTCCAAGCCAAAGCCAAAAGACACCGATTTATCACGCAGACTAGGCGAAGCTGGTTCGCAATGATTGCCGCCAATCTTGCGCTCATGCCACAGCGGCAAGCCACTTACATGCCGCTCACGTCCAAAAAGCTCATCACCGCTAATTGTATTGCGTCGTTGCAACATGGCACGCGGTTTGGGATAGTAGAGACGTATTTCTTTTTCCGCTGATTTGTTGTCCGTTGGAGTTAGAATATCACTGCAGCTGGAATCAGTATCTGAAGATACGCCACCAGCGCCCACCGAAGAAGCAGTAGCTGCTGCATTTTCTTTCATCTTAAGCGGTAAATTGAAATCGGGCACGGCGAGGAAACCTGCACGTGGACTAGGCAAATTTTCACCCCAGCGAGTGGCCATGTTGCGTTTTTTGCTTGGCAGCCTATAAGGCTGCATATAAATTTGGCCATAAATCTTCATATGCTTGGGACGCTTTTTAAGCGTGAGCAGTACATCGGGCAACGATTCGCGCAGCTGCAGTATCACCGTCTTGTATTGCCAACCCACCACAGTTTGATAGTTTATCTGCACAATCTCGTCGCCGTCTTCAATTTTGCCTGAATTGTGCGCCGGCGAATTGTACTTGATGTCCGTAACACGATGTATGCCATGATAGCTGGATACAATATTAAAACCTAGCTCAGATTCACGCTTCTTGAGCGTTACCAGATTCAGCGAGGCAGGTTGCAACAGCATCGGATCTGTGATGTCTTGTATAATGTAGTTGGCCAGGCGCTCCAACTTTTCAGCTGTGGCTTTTATTTGCTCCACAGGATTCTGCACAAAGCGATCACGTTGCGCACTTGTTGCCATCTCTAGTCCTAAACGCAACATATTGCGACGTATCTCATTGAACTGTAGTTGTCCATGAAAGGGTGCCCGATCTAGCCAGCCTATAATGGGCTGTATAGTGGCTATTGTGCGCGTGATGTCGTTGAGTATCAGAGTTTCTATATTTGAGGCATCACAATGTGTGGCCAGTTGTCGATGTAGATTGCGCGCTGCGGTCGCTACGTGCAGCGCCATAAACTGCAGATTCTCCTTATCCAAATTATAGTGCTACACATAATAAAAACAACACATGCAAAATAATCTCAATACACATTTCTATACAAATTCAAACAACTTACGAAATTTCTTAGATTCTCTACCGCTTCCAGCACTATCTCCTGATGACCAATTGAGTGCATACCAAGCTGTTCCAACTCATAGGGCCGTATGTTAAGCAATTGTTGACCACCCACTTCGTTGTTCGTAAAGGAATAGACATAGTTGTACATTGTATCATCCAAGCCTAATATCAAATTTAAGTCCCACCGAAATGTTTATCAGTTTTTCAGGGCGTGATGTATTTGTGCACCTACCTTTTAGCCAGTCAGTCACTTGATCAGGCGTCCACTCAGCAACATTTATATAAGCCATTGCTGCAGTGGTTCGACTAGCTTACGTCTATTAAAAATCTTTAAATATCCCTTTCTTTGTACGTTTCTCACATCTTATATTTGTTAAATTTTATTAATACTTCTTATTAATTAAAAAATATAGACGAAGTTCTAACAAGTGAAAAATTCTATTTTTTCCTCTCTTTGGCTATCGTGTCTCTTATTTCGTAGTGCTGCCATTACTTGAGTTTGAGCTGTCATATTTCGGTAGTGCTGCCAAGCTCGAGAAAATCAACATCTTGAAAAATATAGCCCACTACACTATGCTAGATCAAAATAATTGATAAGATATAGAATTTTTTAATTTTTTTTTTTATTAAAAATGTGTATTTGGAGCTAAAAAAGCCAATGGCAAAAAATGTCAAGCCGGTCTCAAATAGTTTAGAAGTTATCGGCATGCAAAGTTTGACTTTTGAAAAAGTGTGATTTTTTTGTTAGTGTCCCTACTAAACTAAGAATTATGGGTATCAACAGAAAGGTTATGCTCTTACCTATTCAACGCAATACAAACCATAAAAATCCATGCTTTACTTTTGAAGATATAACTGTTTATGTACTCTCAACGTACACGTGTTGTATAAAAATATTCGATGTTTTAGTTATTTTGTAAAAGGGTGGGTCAACAAGTGCACATTGTATGTAAAAGGCATAACAAGTTAAATGGTTTGAATATTTCGTAAAAGAGTGAACCGTCAAGTGAGAATAATATGTAAAGTGTTATATCTTCAATAGTAATGTACAGATTTTTATGGTTAATAGCTTGTTGAATAGGTAACAGCATCAACTCTCTTTTGAAACTCATAATGCTTAGTTTTTTTAGGAAATTTATAAAGCAAATTACAAATTTTTTAGGTCAATTTTTGGAACTTTGAACTCTATAACTTCTAAACGACTTGAGACCGGCCTGCAATTTTTCTGGATTCGGGATCAAAAGGTCTTAATACATACAATCAAAAAAAAAAAAAACAACAACAAAAAAAAAAAGGAGCATGCGCATCAGCTCTGACGAGCTACTGGAGTTTACTCCTCTAGATCGATTACCTTGGATTTTGAGATGTATTTTAAAAGCAAAGATGGTAAATAAGGCGTCTCTTATGTTACTGAAAGCATTGTGTACTTTTTTAATTAAAAAGTACAAAAAAAAAATTAACACCAAATAAGTGTGAATCTAAAATTAGAAGAACTTTAAGCTGCTTTCGTATCATTTTTGTGTACAATGTAATTCAGAGTAACTTTCTCTAAACATTGACGAAAAAAAATAGACATGAACGGCTTAAGATATCATTGCTATCATATAAAGGCTACTGATGAGTTGGCGTAGCGGCCAACGAAACAGGTCTGAGTCTGCTGTATGGTTTCTTCTCTATACAAAGGGTATTGTTGTTGTTGTTGGTTGTTTTCTTCAGAAAACAACACAGATCTTGAGCTCGTAAATATAACTCTTAATTAATAAATGAAAAATTATTAGAGTAATAAACATAACATAAAAATGTATAAAAAGAGGTCGAATAAATTTACAAATAAAAAGAAATATATTACTTACATATACTTACATAATATATAAATTCATTATGGTAAATTGTTGAATTTCATTAATAGTAACGTTATTATTAAATACTGTAATACTAGGTTTGTGGTAACCACAATATAATACGTGGCCATCGTAAGTTACATGATTTACGAATAATGAAGCATCGCATCAATGGTTGCACCATATCTAAAACTCAGTTTAAACAAAAAATCATAAAAAAACAACGATATTGTGCTTTTCTTTAACAGAATAATGCTTGAAATTTAATAATAAATAACTCGACGAATTCTTAACTAATATCAATGAAAAAAACTTGTTGATTTATAATTAACCAAACTTTTATATTATTATCAGTTATAATAAAAGCACACTTTAATACAACCTACTCGTATGAGCAATGGCTACGATGCGAATGCGCACATATTCAAACATACACAATTTTGTTGATGTTCTGTGCTAGCTGGCCATAAAAAGAGAAGAGAATGCGTGGTATCGGGTATGATTTCATACAAATCCTTATTAAATATACTTACTATTGAAATTTCAAAAGAGTAATAGCCATATACTGTGCTGTATTACAAATATAATATTTTAAAACTTATTTCATAAAAATCGGCACAGTACTTTTGGAGTTTTATAAAAATCTGCACTTCATTTTAATATAATATAATAGTTTACTGCTGTATGTATTTTGTTGGTACTCCTCGTTGTTGTTATTTTGCTGCAAATAGTCGTGCGGCTGAGAGCCGAGCACCATGATTGTTAAAAGGAAATTTCTAGACGAATGACAGAAAACGTAGCGCTTGAGTTTTTGTTCAACGCTTGATTTTACTCTATGTATAATTTTTATACCGGGGACTATATATAAAATCGATTCTAAACGAGTAAACTCCAAAAATTAAAATTTGAGCTTTCATTCATTTTCAATTATGCTCACTAGAAAACTATTTTAAAGTACGGCAAATCGTAGTCGTGCCTGGTTTTAGTTAATATAGCATAAAGGTTGGCAGCCCTATAACAAAAAAATGCGAAGTGAACAGAAATGTAGGTTCTGCCCCAACTGTCATTAACAGCTGATTATTATTCTTTTTTTATCAGCTCCACTTTAAACATGTTCTTGAGGTATTTTGGAAAATTAACTCAATTTTTGCCGGCCACTATTCCACCAGGAAATGTGACAACTGTTGTACGTCAACTCCGGAGACTACCTCGACAGAGCGCTGATTTTAAAGTTATGCCAACAAATACTGAGTCGGATGTTGAGGAGACGCGTTTAACTGCTACTACCAAAAGCTCCGCCCCAAGAAACTTTCTTCCAAATCAACATGCAGGAGCCGGAGAACACACGCCAAGGACACTTGATGAAAGCGATGAGCTAAGCAATGAGCTGTTGGAAGAGAAAACCAACTTGATGCCCACTTTCAATTTAGCCGCCTACGTTGATAAATCACCGACTTTACAACAGCTCATCAAAATGGGTGTTGACTTAAATAGTATAGAACGACGAAAAGGTTTGCCACAGTTTGTGCTGAAGCTTGATTTTGAAACACACATAAAGCCCTACTTGATTTTCCTCAGTGATCACGGTGTGCCGACGAAAAATTTTGGTGAACTGATTACCAAGAATCCATTACTGTTCAAAGTAGAAATCGATGACTTGAAAACGCGCATAAATTATCTGGAGTCAAAAAAATTTACGAAACGTCAAATACAACGCATTCTTACACTGAATCCTTACTGGATAATGTTCTCCACACAACGCATTGACAATCGTTTGGGACATTTTCAAAATGAATTTAAGTTATCCGGTGATGATATACGTTTCTTAGCCTCCAAGCAGCCGCGTTTAATAACCTACAATATGGAGCACATACGTAAGTCTACATTTTGTATACGTGAAGAAATGGGATTTGACAAAGAAGAGATCAAGTGTCTGTTGCTAAGTAAGCCGCGTCTATGGATGATGCGTAAGTTAAAGTGTGCTATTATATGTTTGCAGTTCGAAAGTAATTTCTGGTTTTATTGTAGAATCAGATGAACTCGTTGAACGTTTTGCATACGCTCATAAAGAAATGGAACTCTCACATGATATGCTTATCCAATTTCCGGAAGTTTTAATATCACGTATTTTTCGTCTGAAGCAGCGCCATGAATTTTTGAAAATGCTTGGACGAGCTCAATATAATCCTGAAAAAGATTTATATATATCTCCAAAAGCCGTGGTAGAGGGCAACGATTATGATTTTGCCGAAAATATTGCCAAATCTGACATGAAAACCTATGCAATGTTTTTGAAAACAAGATAGATTGGTTGGTTCTATTAAAATTAATTTATTTTTCTAGAATTTTGTTAAACTTTAATTTTCTTTTAAGGCGCTGTTTTAATTAAAAAAAAAACCAACATTGTTTGTTTTCCAAATCTATTCGAAAACATTTTTAGAAATATGTTAAAAAAATTGATATATATAAACTCAGAGATTTTTATATTTATACTAGAATTGTTAGTTCTGTTAAGATTAATTTGTTTTTTAGGAATTTGTTATACTTTAATTTTTTAAAGGCGATGCACGGTGGGTTTGGCAACATACAAAATATGTCAATAAAAATAATAGTCGTAGAGTAATAAAATTTTGCATGTGAGTTAGATTTAAAATAATAAAATGATAAGAATATAAAACCATAAAGCAAAAAAATAAATTTAATACCGTCCACAACCACGTCCATCTTCCATACAATAAGAAAATTTAAAACGCCATATTTTCCTTCATATTGGCTCGATTTCAATTAACTCTGTACGAAGATATATATATATATGCGCAAAATTTAAAAACTGACTATTTCGGTCACGCCCACCTTCCACATAAAAATCAAGCGCACACTGGTCGACGCCGGGAGATAGTGATTCTCTGCCAAAAATGACATTAAACTGTTTGTGGAGTTTGAAATATAAAAAGTTATTTGGCTTAAAATAATACAATAAATTCTAAGTCTAACTATGCAAGTTTCGTATTTTATGTTATTTCTTTGAGAATTAAAAAACCAAATAACTATGATGGTTTCTGTTCAAAAATCGTGTAGAGATTTCACCAAGACCTTTTGGAAACATGCTAATTAGACAATTCTTAAAAAATAAAAAATTTAACATCGGCCATAGCAACTCAAAATTTTCCATATTTTTTCCACTTTTAAACCATTGTGCGATGTTACAATTTAAATTTTTTTCTTTAGTTCCTTTTCAAAAACAATTTAGGATTATGAAAAAAATTCTTAAATTTACAAACCGTTTCAGAGATATTTAAATTTACATTAGTAGTAACCGATATTTCAAACAAACTTAAACCTAATTCGCCTTAAAATTGCAACGTCGCCTTTAATAAGTATAGGAATTGTAATTTGTCATATTTGCAGCAAAAACCTTTTTTTTTTAGATTTGTTAATCATAAAAATCATCGTATAACAAATTTGATTAAAATTTAAAAATTTGAAAACTGAATTCAAACTGGAATTTTGTTGTGATGTAACGCACCATCGGAGCAAAATCCATCGATGGCACAAATATCGTTGGTCAACCTGAAATCATCGATTTTACTCAAACATCGACCATCAATGCTCATTCCTAATATAAAGCTCAATTTTGAGGTCGGCATACATGAAAAAGGAAATTTGTACGTAAATTTTACGTGTACTCCGCATAAAAAGTATACGTAGGCTAAAACTGTCTTACGATTCTATGGTTAAAAAAATACAACCAACAACTCTGTATTTTGTATGAACAAAAAAAAAAAAACACTCTTTTGAGGTCGGATATTTTGTTGAATCCCTTTTTTCCCAAATTTTGTTTTTAATTTTTTTACGTCCGTATTATGTAAGAAATGTTTCTTTCCGTCATATTTTATAATATATCGAAAATAAAATAATCATGAATATAGTATACTTCCAACCTTAATATTAGGCCGAATAAAAAAATTTAAACATCGGCAAAAGTCGATGTATCTGTCGTAATAGCCGATGTTTTTAAGCATCGATAATTGTCATGTGAACATCGATGTTTTCAAGCATCAATGTGACTTCAGGCCTGGAAAATCTACCAACGATCAGATACTTACGTTACGAAAAATCCTTAGAGAATTGGGTGAAAAAAATTCCTAGATTGTCACCCACCAATCTGTTTGTTGATTATAAAGCCGCTACTCCACTGAATGTCTGAATTTGGTGTACCTGCAAAATGAATCCGACTATGCAGGATGATACTTAGCAACACCAGAAAAAAAAAAACGAAATAGCCATTTCAGCCCTTGAAAAAACTTTGACCGAGCTTCTTCTGCTCAATTGTGTTGTGAAATGTTTGAACACAAATCATCGAGAACTGAACCTACATGTCTTATGCCGACTCCGAACGGCTTATGTTCTCAAAAAGCTTTTAATGACAGTTTTTATTACTCTCTGAGGTTTTCCATTGTCTGCAGAGTGGTGACGGCCGAACAGAAAAAATAATTCAATTGAAAAAACTTTCTGTGTCAGGTGGGATTCGGACCAGGGTTCTCCGGCGTCAACAACTCCAGCAGCGCAGTTAAAATCGGGAAGGCTCTCTCCCTATTTGTTACAAAACAAGGCTTCAGACCAAGTGATTCCTTAGCGTGTGATAGTCATCGCCGACTCGAACAGGACCGAAGATTTTGCGAAGAACTTTTCTCTCGAACACCCCCAAAACGGCTGCGTCAGTTACCGAAACTACCCATGCCTCAGCGCCCTGAACTTAGTTGCTTACTGAGCCCGTAGTAGCACCTATTAGCAATTATTGTTCTTCGCTTTATCTCCAGGCTGACTTCGTTGTTGTTTTTAATGGCGGTGCCAAGGTATACAAACTCTTTGGCTACTTCAAAGTTATAGCTGCCGGATGAAACGTGGGAGTCTAGACGCCGCGCTTCCTTGTTTGTAGACAGCATTTAATTTGTTTCACCCTCATTTATCGACAAAACCCACTTTGTCTGATTCCTTTTCGATAGCGTTGAAAGCAGCAGTAACATCTATTTTGGTTCTGCCGACAATATCAATATCATCAGCGTACGTAAAGAGCTAAAGAGTGGATATATAGTCTTGTCTGAAACCTTTTTCGGTATTAAAGGTTTCGGAGAGGTCATTTCCTACCTTGACGGAGTTGCGTGTGTTGGTCAACGTCATTCTGCAAAGTCTAATCAACTTTGCAGTTATACCCAACTCAGACATTGTTGCGTATAGGCAATCCCTTCTCGGGCTATCGAACGCAGCTTTAAAATCGACAAAGAGATATGTGTGTCAATTTGATTTTCGTGGATTTTCTCCAGGATTTGTCATAGCGCGAAAATCTGGTCTATGGTGGACTTACCAGGTCGAAAGCCACACTGATAAGGTCCAATCAGTGTTTTTGTAATCGACTTTAATCTTTAACACAGTACGCTTGAGAGAACCTTATATGCGATGGAAATAAGACTGATACCTCGATATTTATTGTTTTTGAGTCGTGGGATAGCAACTCGAAACTCTTCATGGCTAGGTGGTGGTACTTCCACTCCGTCATCGTTGATTGATAGCACTGAACTGCGCTCTCCATGGGCGGCATTGGTGGAATCGTCGCCTGTAAGTAAATTGGAGAAGTGCTGTCTCCACACTTCTCACTTCAATGGAGAGAAGATCATTCGAGCTGCTGATTTGAGGCATGGTGGCCTCACGTGGCAACGATAAACCGAAAAAGTTAGTTAACGAGTAACCGAAAGTATTAATCGGTTAACGATTTAATTGTTTCACATTTTCCCATTCGATTAACCGCAAAAATAATCGCAAAATTATCGAACGAGTATTTACTAGCTAGTGTATACTGATGATTTCGATATCATTGCACATAATGCATGAAACACATTACATTGACGACGGCAACGACGTTACGTTTTCTTATGGAGGTGAGTTTGGTGAATATGTCTCAACGACGTTGTCGCTCTTATTATATCAGTCATTATATCATGGCTCTTATTGACGTTGTCGCTATAGAATTATTTCTATTTTAACAAGCAACAAATATTGCTCTTTTTTTATTGCTTAGAGAGCATGCCAAAAGCTTTGTTCATTTAATAATTTGGCTTTGCGTGTGAGTAAGCTCAAGATGTATTAAAGAAGGTGGAAGAACTAGGTGACGTCTATAAAATCAACACCGGTGAGCTGTCAAAATCAAACAAAATAAAGTCTTGCCATATTTTGAGCGATAATCCAATGTTTTGTTACTTGTTCTTATTGATTCGAGTAAACAAGACGCGTCTAGAGTGACTTCTCTTTGTGATTTTAGTGATTCTTGTGAGATTTTCTTAAATAAAAACTATATTAAATATGTCTAAAAGTTGTGCTATTTGCCTTAGTACATAGAATAAGGAGATTATTTCTCTTCTCCAAGTTCCAAAGGACGATTTTCGGAGAAAGAAGTGTATAGACTGTTGCGGCGTGGACCTAAAGCCCCCGTGGGTTTAGTCTGCAGAAAAAATTTCAGGACGTAGAATTTCATAAATGCTCCTGGTGATCCATTATGTAAAAAAGCACGTCTGATGCCGAGCGCAATGCCGTCATTGCATGTAAAGCCTCGGGTACAAAATATTGATTTTGAAGCGGATAAAGTCAAAAAACCCCAATCAATAGATTGGAGTACACAGACTGAGTAAGTAAATATAAAAATTTTCACCAAAGGCCAAATCCAGAAGTTGGGAAGTCCTAATAAAAAAATACATCGGTGCTGGGAAGACATATCGTCGTCGATATTTCTGCTAGCTGCTGGACCAAGAGCTTATAGACACCTCAACAAAATGGGCTCGGACGACAATGAAGTGTTTCATAATTGTGAGTCAGCGTTTCCAGAGGAAATAAAAATGGACGAAGAGTTTGACATCCTGCATGAAGATGCGTTAGAGTTTGTGTCTGGATACGTTATAAAAAAAAATTGAAGTTGGAGGGCTATGAGTTCGAAGGAAGCACCTGGACTTGGATCGACCAAGTTTCAAACGGAGGCCTAATAAAACCTTCCTTGAAATTTTTACAAAATATTAAAGGCCTTGAGGCTATGTTCAATAACTTTAATGGAGGAACTATTAATTCTGTTCCAATTCCAAATTTTAAAAACAATTTGCTTGAATTGAGTAAAAAATTCCTCTTTCCAATATAATTAAATCGTTTTTTTTAAAATGTCGAATGCATTTTCGAGTGAAATACTTGAATAAACAATTAACAATACATAAAAACAAACAAAAAATCATGGGCAATAGTAAATTAATAATAA
This sequence comes from Coremacera marginata, assembly GCA_914767935.1. NCBI lineage: Eukaryota > Metazoa > Arthropoda > Insecta > Diptera > Sciomyzidae > Coremacera > Coremacera marginata. Next base: position 127,937,639 of record OU612047.1, read on the forward strand.
TTAAACTTTAAAAACACATAAAATTGTATTTTCTTTTGTCGATTTGTACAGGTTTAAAATTAGTAATTAATTACAGTGAGATGATGCGAAGAAACAACATGGAAGGAAGGCTATTTTTAACCGTAAGACAAAAAGCTTAGTTTTTCACGTAAAAAAACGAATCGTATATATATTGAATAAAGGAAAACGCCACCAATTTACATTACATAACTTTACAACTAAAAAATAACCCTAAAATTTGGCTGTTTGTGATGCTCCTTAGCTAATCTCCTTTTCCGACTGCAAAACTCCCTCACAAAGTGTTTGTCCCACACAAAGGAAAAAGAAAAATAAAGTGGCATTACTACGACGAATATTTGACAGCGCACCGGTGTTGATTTTATAAACCTTACCTAGTTCTTCCACCTTCTTTAATACATCTTGGGTAAGCTTTTTGTTGCGCCGCTTTCAAAATAATCAAGTATCCATCGGTATGACTACTTTTCTCTTTTGTCGTGCAGTAAGGCCGTTGCCGTCATCAATGTGTTCCATGCATAATACGCGCGAAGTCAGTGCAGTATTTTTGAAATTAGAAAAGAGTCAAGTCGCATGGGTCTTCAGTGAACGCAGATAAGACGGAATATCTGGTTTCAACAAACAAACAGTTCCAGCCTCTAGGAACCCGTCCCTTTTGATAACAACTTGAATTCTATAAGTTTCAACAGTAAAAATATAGGTTTTTTTATAATCAACGCCATATAGAAAAGCATAAGTAAATGGATATAGAGCTTATAGTTTATTTTTAAAGAAAGAAGGATTTTAGTTGGTCCCCTATTACACTCTTTAAGAATTGACAATAAAGTCTTGCATTTGTAGATAAAAGACGCGGACATCAACGTGAGAGGGTAAATTTAAAAGGGAATAGACATGATACAATAATTTACAAGGTAGCCTTGACAACTACTCTTTATTCTCACGAGCGGCGATCGGAAGTTGTCAAATCAATACAAAGTTTAACTTGTCATGTGTTTTGCTGCTTTTTCGTTTTTGCTTTTCGATGTGTTTTCGACAACTCCAAATCGTCATCAGAACTGTCAGACCTACCTTGTAAATCATTATACCATAGGAATAGCAAAGAATGGACCTCCATTCTTGACCAGTGTAAAAGGAGACTTGCTTTAGTTTTGACTACCAGTGAATTTGCTTGGTTGCTTGCTTCATTTCGAGTAAGTTCATCTGCTTTCCAGAGCGCTTTGAAGTCTCTAAGTTTCATATTAAATTGCATTTTTTTTTTAGAAGTTTTTTATTATCATATTTATGATTGTTTTTTTTTTAACTTTTTTCCATTGGTAGTTATAAAAAGTCTATAATTATATTATTACATTTTAAATACAATATAAATTATATAAATGTAATGTATGAAATTTTAAATTCACATATGTATTGTTTTTATATATATATATATCTGCTTTCGCATTTTTTTTTTTATTTTATTTTGCAGATTAATCGTTTTAATTGCATGTTATAATTAATAATGATTAAAATATTTTTTAATTAAGAGCTAATTACCACAAATGTTTAAAAGAAAAATGATTACAAAACACAAAAAAATAACAGTAAACAGCAGCAAAAAACAGAACTCAAAACTTTTTAAAATGATATGGAGTAGAGTTTAAATTCAAAATGGGTTTTTTTTTCTAGTAATAAATTTAATGGTTTGAATTTAGGTATTTTTTCGTAAACAAAAAACAGCAAAAAAAAATTTTCATAAAATTACAGCTAAGTTTTTTTTTCACACACACGCTCTATTCTATACTTTTTTTCGTTTTTTTGCTTTTTTCTCTTTATTTTTCAATATTCAATAATATATATGAAAAAGTTTAAAAAATAGTTTAGAAAAATTGTAGGTATTATTTTGTATCGTTTTGTTTGTTTGTTTGTTTTTTTTTTTGTTTTGGAAATTGTGAAAAGTCCTGAGCCCGCGCTTTTAAATTTTGTATTGCGTTTAAAGTAAAACGATTGCGTTATATGCATTTTAATCCTCTTTATCTTTTTTTTTTTCTTCTATAAATATTTTAATAAATTTAATTTAACTTCATTAAACAAAGAAAATAAACGAAAATGAAAACTAAGAATTGTAATTATTTTCTTTTTAAAAATGTGTAGGTATTTCTATTTTTTTCTTCCTCCTTCTTGCTTATTAAGAGTTAAACAAAAAAAAAAAAAAAACGTAGTGTTGAATCACCTCAACTCACTGAGTTGAGCTCGTTCAGTCAATGACGACTCTGGTCAAAAGAATGCCGCGTTTGCTAAGCCATAGACTGGGCATGGAAGTAAAGAAAATAATTAATACTAGAGAAGAAGTGGAAGCACACAGTTAAAAATTCTTACCCAAGTCCAGCTCCTAGCAACAAGGATAATACATTTGAGATTATGAGCGAATAAAGAATCTCACGAGAGAAAATTGAATTCTTGCCAATGCGCTTCAAACGAATTGAGTAGCCGCTGCCCTTCTTCTTGTTCGGATGCTCAAACTTCCAATCTCTGTAGAGTTAAAAAACAAATCAACAAGTTTTTTTTTAAGGTTTAAGTTGAACACTCACTTTGGTGGCTGCTGGTCTGGGCGACTATTCCATTCATCCAACCATTCTGTGTCTTTTTGTGTTTCGCCCTCCTGTAACGGTTTAAGAGATAGAAGCTGGAAATTTAATTTAAGTTTTAAAATGGGTTAAACTAACTACTTCACTTACTTTGCTCCAATAGTTGATGTAGACATTCTTGAGCTGTTCGTCTGGACAGAGTTCGGTGTTTGGACTGTTTGGTGGCGATTTCGGGCTGAAAAAATATTTAGCAAAATATAGTATAGGGCATATTTTGAATTAATTTCTTTTTTTTTTAAAAAAAACTTTGGTTTACCTGTCTCTTGGTGTATCGCGTCTGGAGCTGGCCAACGAGACAACACGACTGGAGTGATTTGACTCACGTTGCGCCTCACGCAATAAACGCAAATATTCCTCGCCAGAGGAGAAGGGTAAAGGTGTTATTCTGTCTGGACTCTTAACGCCAGCCAAGGCTGCTGAGCTGCTCAATTCAATCCAGGATTCTGAATAAAAATTAAAAAGGAATGAAAATTATATTAATTTGTATATGAATTTTTTTTAATATTCTTTTAATATAAGTAGCTATAAATACAAGGTGCAACACAGAGTAATCAGCTGTTGTTATTGTGTGCCTTTTCAAGGTGTTGCAGTTGGTCAGTTCCTTATCTTTGTTTTGTATCGCTTGTTCTTTTTTTTTTTTTTTTAGTCTCTTACTAGCTTGTTTACCTTTATATTTTTCGCTTTATTTTGAACTTGTTCACCTATAGCAACAACAAAAACAACAACTTCATCATCATCATCATTATGACTAATAACAGTAGAGTGAAGATGGGAAAAAAACAAAACTTTAACCATCTGCCTGTGAATTGTGTTTTTGCCAAGACGTAAAAAGTATTCTTTATCAATATTAAATATGACAACGCATTAAATATTTGCAAAATTGTGCTAATTTCACAATAATCAAAATTGAAGTGTTTTCTTTGCAACAAGGGTCAAGAAACTTTTGACCAAAAACGACACAAAAAAAAAAAAAAACAAAAAAGCAGACAAATTCACCTATGTGTATCATAGAAGTGAAAAGAAAAATGTTTGCTGTGAATTTGGAATGCTAATTATTGCATGGTTGAGCGTGTCAAGGGATAATTTTTAAGATCAACAATTAAGTTAAATTTTTACAAAGAATTTTGCACAAGTTTGACATTTGTTGGCATTTTTGTATGGGATCGAAATTTTAAAGTCGTATATCTTTAAAAAGAAAAATTTTTTATCTTTAAAAATTTTCTTGAAAAATCTTTGAAACAGCTGAATACTTCAGCTGTCAAGAGAAGTAGTGCTATAAATTAAATTTTTTCTTTTCTATTTCTTTTTCCTGCTCATTTCAAGCAAGCGATTACTTTTTTGTCTCCTTCCAGTTGATTCAATTAAAGCAGCATTCATCCTCTATCGTTGAAACTCAAAAGAATTTCAAACTAAAATTTAAAATCCACCGCCCGAGATTCTTGAATTGAGTTTGCTTGCTGCTGTTGTTTTTTTGCGTGCCATATAGATTTCGATTTTGCAATTGAATCACGTTGTCAGCAGCACATTAAGCGAACTGCTGCTGCAGCATATCCATACATACACACATACATTCTTCTTCATGTTCTTTCTATAGTTGCTTCAGCTTCAGTCAGACTACTAATTGTTATACTTATTTTAAGTCGTTCTCAAGAATTTAAATTATCTAAGCAATCACAAGTAGAATGTGAAGAGAAATTTGCATAAATAATGTTGTTGTAAATATTTTATTTAATATTACTCGTCTGATGAAATTTGCATCAAGCAAAAAATAACAACAAATATTATGTGCATAACTTGTTTATGTGCAATTTGTTTTGAAAATTAAAAATAAAATAATAAAGATTTTAGAAATAAAATTTTGAAAATCAAGATTTCAGTAGATCCTTTTAAGTACAAGCGGTAACAGATAAATACAAAAATTTACAATTTTAGGCATGATCAATTTGACGATGTAGCAGGAAGGGAGAGAGAGAGAGAGCGTACTGTCAAAGCTCATAGAAAAAAAAAACCAAACCGAATGTAAGCAAACTGAAAAATTTTTAACGATTTTGACAGTTTTTGTGTTTTTGTATGGGGACCCAAAGAAGAGTGGCAGATAGGGCGAAGGTGAGAAACATGAAATGAATTATTCGCAACCACAATTAAATTCTTTTAGCTCTCTGCTTTCTTCGTCTCTCAAAAACCGCAACATATACGGTTGTTTTAGTTTAGCTACGCAACGGTATGATAATAATTGCACTAATTTTTATGCAATCGTTGTTTTTTTTGGGTTGGCGTTCAAGTACACAGACTATTACGCTACAGAATAATGAGTGAAGTCGTCAATGCGACACAACGTTAACGTACTGTTCTCTAATTGAACACTACAGTATCCTAGCATACGCTACGTTCAGCGTCTATTTTCGTTTCCTGATCATAATATCAGGTGTAGTAAAAGGAAATGCATTATTTTTCCAATAGATGACTTTAGTAAGCTGTATATTGCGTTGTACAAGTGCGGTCGGGTTACGATAGATGGCGTTAGAAAGATAAGATTTCGTACTAAAAAAACTTCTCAAACGGTTTTGTGCGATCTTGAGCGAGCGTCAAAGTTGAACACCACAGCAAAGATAAAAAGTGCAATATTTACAGGTTTTTTTTTCGATAACGGCGAAAACGCAAGTCAGGTGGCTGTTGCAGTGTTGTAGTTTCGTCTATTTCGTTCCGATAGTTTTGATGTCAAAGATGCACCCTGCTGAAATTTTGGGGGCTTTTTTTGTTTTTATATATAGAGTTATTAAAATTTTTTTATTCATTAAATAATCTTTACAGTACAATGTATATTTTTCTTTTATTTTAGGCGATTACATTTTGTGAACATTTAGCAGAGCTAAACCATTGAGCTTTTCTCCTCCAGTTTTACTTCTTGGGTAGGTTTTGAGTCTTCTCTCTCGAAGCGACAGACACTGGCTGATTGATTGTTTTTTTGAGTGATTGTTACAAATGTGCTTTTATCTCAAAAAATGAGATATTCTATAAATGTTTTGGCCGAATTGTCTGATTCAAACGATTTGGCTAATTTTCGAACTTGATAGCCCAAAAATTACGGCTATAATCGTCATCACACAGGCGGACATGGGTAAATCTACTTAGCTGGTGATGCTGATTAGGAATATATGTACAGTGAGTGACAAAAAAAGACAAAAGACAAAAGAGAAAAAAGACAAAAAAGTGTTTGGCTACTTTAAACCATTGATTTCTAGAGTTTAGTCCAATTTCTTATAAGAGTGCTTAATTATCATCGAAAAATTGCTTTGGCAATCTGAAGCGCGGTTCGAGGGGGACATATTAAGAGTCGATTTAATTTTTTAACAATATTAATCTCAATAGACTTAATTTTACTCATATCACAACTTTCTTCCTCCTTTAATCCTTTTAGAATCTTTTACATTTGAATTAGAATTATAAGGTAGGCTCAAGTTGGAGCAAAAAGGAAGCTGCTGTATGTCAAAATCGGCTGGTCGATTTTAAGTTTTTTTTATTGTTGTTGTTGTTGCCTTTATCATTTGACGTTTAGCGTTCTCACAGCTTTGTTGTTGCAAAACTTGTTGTTTAAGCAGGCATTTAAATGTGAGCCTACCTTATAATTGTATCATGGGATAGTTGAACTTTCGTTTCGGAAAGCCATTATATGAGCACGACCGATTAGAATTACAAAACAAATTTATTAATGTTAAGAATCCGTATATTTATATAAAGCAAAAACATTTAAAATTTATAGCTTTTCCTAATCAAGAGATTGCAATGTCCTGTATGCAAACTTTTTTCCTGTATGCGATAAGTTTTTCGTATTGTCAATTTTTCGTAATCTTGGTAAAGATTAACAAAGTTTCTGTTATTTGTTTAACTAAATTATCATTTCTCATTGAACTATAACGGAATTTTAAACTTTCCGTTACGATTCTAAAGTTTTGCAGAAATCCAAAAATCTATGCTGTATGTAGACTTTTGTTGGACTACTACTAATGTGAAATCTGCCTGCCTGTCTGCATCTGCATTCACTCTAGGCGCAGCCTTAGGCAGTATGCGTGGGAGTATATATTTTAGGCGTAACACTACTTACTATAGAATTTACTTCAGTAGAATCACTAATGCATTTTGAAACATTACTTTGAAAATATAATTTAACTGAATTTTCACCCATCTTCACCGAGTTAATGAATTAAAATGACTAAGTTATAACAGTGGCGATGCTGCAATAACGGTACCTTAGTTTACTTTACAGAGAACAACAAAGTGGTAGAGCATGCCTACGTGCACAGAGCTTTTTTTGTTGTTATTGTTAAGTTATAATTTTTTGTATTCTCGTTTTATGCAGCGTCGATCTGAGCACCAGTGTTGTAAGTCAGTGCTTTTGCACTAGATTTAGTGCTTCTTGATATAGTAGTAGTACTTTATTAATTAGTGCTTTGTGCAACCACTTAAAGATGAGCATGCACTATAATAAATAAGACAATATAAAAGAGCTTAAAATATTACAACTTATAAACAATGCTTTACTCGTACAATATATAATCGTTTTACTTTATACGTTTTATTTTATTTAAAATTTATTTTATATTATAAATCGTCAAGTCCTGCCTAAACATTGCACAAAAAACTGTTTGGAAGCACTTCAATAAGGCTGGATAGAAAAACAAATCCAATGTATAGGTGCCACACGACTTTACGCAAAATACCTCAAAGACCGAATTTCCATCTACGAATCGCTGCTGAATCGCAACCAAAATTGACCCATTTCTGAAGTGGATATTGACTGCTGATGAAAAGTGAGTCACTTACGATAACGTCAAACAAAAACGGTCATGGTCAAATCGCGTTAAGCAGGTGCAAACGGTGGCCAGGCCAGGATTGATGGTCAGATAGGTTTTGCTGTGTTTTTGGTGGGATTGCCACGGATTTATCTACTATGAGCTGCTCCCCTACGGTCAAACTCTTAATTCGTACCTGTACTGTCAACAATTGGACCGTCTCAAGGAAGTAATCGCCTAGAGGCGGTGAGCTTTGGCCAATAAGAGATAAATTGTGTTTCATCAGAACACACATCAAAAGTGTCTTACCAGAAGCTCCGAGAACTTGGTTGGGAGGTTCTTATGCATCCACCTTATAGTCTGCACCTGCCAACAAGTGATCTGTTTCTGTCTTTGACGAATGATTTTGATGGTAAGACATTCGCTTTAAGAGAAGTTTGTGAAAATAGAATTTTTTGCCAAAAGGGATGAAAGTTTCTATGAGAGAGACAAAAAGTTATCGAAACAAAACGAAAATATTAATATTAATTCAGAAAAAAAAACAACTACGAACGAAAAAGTTTATTCAAATTTCGAAATTGATGCACTCCATACAGTAGAATAATATTTATATATTATATATTTACTATACATATATGTTGCTACTCGTATGTATATCTATAGTATTGTAGGTGTAGCAAATTGTCAAGACTGTTGTTATCGCTTTATTCTCTCGATTCACACAACAAAAGCTATTAAGTTTCTTTTTAGGAAAACCACTCGCCCCTGCGCGACTGGTTGCTAGTTACCGCTGTTAAAAAAGTTGAAAAACCTTGAGAATAGAATAGAAGGCAAGAAGAAAAAATATTGAATTTCTGTCGGGTTATGGAGCGGAATGCTGTTTTTGTTTTGACTTGATAAGGAGCAGAGAAAAACAATTATTTAAAAATAAAGTTCTATAAAAAAGCTACGATCGCCGATAAGAGCGCAATTTCAAGATGGAGTAAGAAGTCAAGTTCTGCCATTATAAAAAAAAAAACTAAAATTTATAGAGAAAAAATAAAGTAAAAGAAGTGAGATGTTAAAACAGAACAGAGGCGTAGAATCGCTGTCAGCATAGGTTTAATAAGTTTTTGTTATTGCTGTTTTTTTTTTTTAAGTTTTACTAAGGTCAGCTTTTAACTGAATATTTTGACTCTATTGAAAACTTGCTGCATTTTTATTGAATGTAAAAAAGCTTTGCGAAAGTACATATATCGCTTCAGTGAATGCATTTAAATAACAACATTTTCTACATTACTTTTATTTGCACTTTTGTTTACTGTTGTTAATTCACTCAAGCGAAACTAGTATCTTTATATCTACATATAAATTTTGTAATAAGAATATATTTTTTTATTACTTTTATAAACAATATTTAATGAAGCAAGGCCGTGCAACTTGTCTTAAAAGATAAGTACTTAAAGTGAGACTTGTTTTTTTTATGGTTTAATTTGTGTATTAAAATTGTTTACAAAAACTTCATATGTGGCGTATCAGAACAATTTTGTATACATTATAAAAAAAAAACAGGAATTAAAAAACTTAATTATTTAATTTTGTATAGAATTAGTAAGAATTAAGTTTTAACTAAAAATGTAAGTGACGATACGTGATGTAAAATCAACAAAGATGTTAGCCTCTTAAAAAATAAATAAAAACTTCAAGCGATGAGCAATCGAAGTAAACGGAAATTAAACCTAAAAACACTATAATAAATGGTGGCACAAAAGTAGATTAGGTCAGTTCCCACACCATACATGCAGTGGGTGCAACCGGAAGTGGTCGAATATAGACGTTATATTCGGCTGCCAGTTACTGCTAAACAAAATCCGCAAAATTTTCTATTTTTTTTTTAAAATTTTGTTATATATATAACAACATATACGCTGCAGTCCCGTGGCACTGGATCAGTTCAAATCTCAGGGGGCGGGGGGTGGAACAGGGGGTGGATTCTCTAACTGTGGAAAATAAAGTGTTCACAAAATTTAGTGAAGAATCTAAGTATGAGATTCTGTAACTGTATGAAGTGAATTCTTATGTCAAAAAATGTATACTATGAACAAAATTTATTCTCTGAACATTTTGCGGTGAAGATTCAAATTGAATGCTGCAAAATGGCCAATAAACTAAAAAAGACAGCACATAATAAGCGAATATTGGCTGAAAGAGCGGTAATGCGTTCTGAAGACTGAAAACGATGTGCTATGTCGTTGAAAAAATCCTTCGCAAGTTGCTTGGGAAATCGATACAACTCCATAAATCGTTCATCACTTACATTGTATGGATTGAGGTTATCTCGTAAGTTCTTTCGAACAATAATTAAGTGATTCCTATTAAATTAAGGAGGACTCATTTGTTAAACGCATATTCTTAATTTCATAAATTCTATGATTTTTGTAACCGAAAAAGTTTTGAATTTTTTTCCCCCTTTATTTTGTTTAGAAATATTAACTGTCAAATCCAATTCAGCGCTTTGAAATTTCCATTCAGCTACTTGCATTTTACCAAATTAACATTTACCCATTTAGTCGTAGCAGCACTTCTGGTGCCTTCTTAAGCCGTATATCGAAAATTAAAATAATTATTATTATATCCGTATATCGAAAATTAAAGTTATAATTAAAAAGAAAAGTTTAAGTTTTCTTCACAGCACAAAAAATAAGTCAAAACCAATTAAATGTTTTTACTGTAAATTAAACTATTTTGTTTAAACAATTTGAACTATTACTATATTCACAAAAGAAAACGACAATTATTCCTTTCGCATCAAAGAAAATTGCAAGGCAATGATGGCAGTTTATTATGAAATTGAATCGATCATCGAATTCGAACATTGAGATGACAATTTAACCACATACACAAGGTTACATTTTTGAGAAGATTATTTTGCACCATACACAAGATGGCATTTTTAAAAATAAATATTTTTAACATTAACTAATTAAAACTTTACACTACAAATACAACTAAAAAAAGCTTAATTACACAGCAGTCTCGGGCATCATTGATTGCTCTTTGGTGATTTCTTAAAGAAACTTGCTGCATAAGCCAGACTTGCAGAATATTTTTTAGCTCATCTGCATTGGGTTCGTAAAAAATAAAAAAAAAGAAAACAAAAAGAACAAAGCAACAACTAAAATAGTAGAACACGCGATAGCTCTTCTCTCTTGTATTTCTTGTCGAAAATTCTTTAACGCGTCTGTCTTGTGTTCGTTCATTAAAAAATTTGTTCGAAATTCTTCAACGTTTATGTCTTGTGTTTGTTTATGTTTTCCCTATAAAGCTTAATTTTACTTATATTTCGGGGTGATTTTTTCGTTAAAAGTTAAAATATATATCATTTTGTAAACGTGGTATAATAATGGCCTGGATGTGTTCCAAAGAAAGCATGTAAATAAAAAAAATTAAAAGAATCTATATATAAATAGGCTAAGGCAAAACCGTTCAGTACCATTTTCTCCTGTGTTTCTCAACCGATTTTGATGATTATTTTTTTAAATGAATCATAGTAGGGAGGAGCATCGACGAATTTTTAAAGAAAAATGATAGCTGGAATACCCGGTGTTGCTTGGGGGTGGTATGGCATCTAGAGTGTTTCTGAACTGATTTTGATAATTTTTTTTTAAATGAATCAGAGTAGGAAGGAGTGCACCGAATAATTAAAAAAAAAAAATGGTAGCTGGAATAACCGGCGTTGCTCGGGGGTGGTATGGCGAAAAGTTCGGGTTCGACCACTGGCGTACTCTAGTAAATAAAAAAAAAGAATAGAGAAAACATTTTTATACCCCAACGCGTACTGCGTAAGGGGTATATTAACTTTGTCATTCCGTTTGTAACGCCAACATGGAGGCGTGGCAGGTATAGACAAATATATATATTTTTGATCAGCATCATCCCCTGAGTCGATTTCCGTGTGTCCGTCTGTCTGTCCGTCTGTCGACACAATTACAGCCACAATTTTAAAGCTATCGCAATGAAATTCAAAATATAAGTTTACTTTTAAAAAGGGAAGATCAAGTTCGAAAATGGGCCAAATCGGATGAAAACCACGCCTACCTCCCATACAAAGTGACTTTATATTAACCGTAAAATGTCTTTGAAATCCACAAAAATTAAAGAAATGCCTTGAAATTTGGCATGTGACCTTTGATATAGAACATAGACCACCACTATAATATTCTGCAAAATCGAATGAAAACCACGCCTACCTCCCATACAAATTGGCTTTATTTTAAACGTAAAATCTCTTAAAAATCTACAAAAATTAATGAAATGTATTGAAATTTTGCACATTAGCTTTGATATATAATATGAACCATCTCTATGATATATAGCAAAATCGTATCAAAACCACGCCTACCTCCCATACAAAGTGACGTCATCAACATAGGAAAACTTTCGTTAATAAAATAATAATTTATGTAAAACTGAATGTCATCGAGTATGTCGTGGCTAAAGTCTTCGAATTTACTTCAATATGGCCGCGGGGGGTATTTTAGCTTTTTCTGTCTTTTGTTTGTTAATGGAACATCCCCAACGATGCAGTGTTGTATTCGTGCACGAAAAATCTCAATGTTTCTGCATTGCGTTCTTGCACGGATTTGAAACATTTCTATGAGAGTTCCGTCAATGAAATGTGCGGCCGAATCAGCATGTTTCGCCCATGAACCGGAAAAGGCACGCATGATTCTCTTTCGATTTCTTTAAGAGCAGAACTACTGGGTAAGCTTAATTTAATAAACACAACAACACTCTTTGCTTAAGAAAGTGTTCAATATTAGTTCTCCAAAATTGAAAAACTAAAATTATTTACTTGTTCTGTGCTCATGAATTGATAATTTTTTTTTTCAAATTCAGGGTAAGTATTTGTGATTTGTTGCTTTTTCATAAAATTTTCTAGACAGAAAAACAGAATTCCAAAGATATCATGAATTGACAATTTTATATTAAGGGTATTCACATCGGGCGCGTTAGTTTATTAGTTATTACTTGTTATTTTTTTAACATGAACTTTGTTTTTGTTCGATAATTTTACAAAAACAACCTGCTTGTATTTCATTTACAAACATTTCAGTTAAGCCATGCAGTTTAAAAATTCTTAAAAGATTAAGGCAAGCGACATGGTTCAACTAAATGTATTTAAAACGTTATATAAAAAAAAATTTAGTTACATCTAGTCAACTTAGTTGAGTTTTGTAACTCATTATAGGGGCTAAATCAGGTATTTTTCTACATTTTCAGCAATTTTTCAAGGGGTGGCAACCTGCAAGCCAAAATTTCATAGGGTCGATTTTAGATACTTTTGTATATATGCTGTACAATTTTTATTTTTATGAGAATTCAAATGTTTTTTAGCTTAGGATTGTGGCGTTTTTGACTTCCTTTTACCAACGTATTTAGCTTATAAGCAATAAGTTGATTTTATGACGAGTTATGATCAAAAAAGCTATGGGGTGGCAACTTTGCCGCTATATATTTGGTACAAGAGTAGACGAGGTCAGTTCCTATACTCCACGCACATTCAGTGTGTATTACTTACGTACAGTATTGTGCAAAATGTGTACTCGAAAGCACGACAACAAAAGGCAGACCAAAGATAAGATGAATAACCATCTAACTAATGACATACAAAAACTTAATATAAAAATTGTAAAAATGCAGAAAGCTAAAGGATGTTACACTTTAAGAAGAAAAAATAATAAGAAGCTCAGTCGAAGTGATTTCTGGAATGTTCATTTGTTTTTTTTTTCTTTTTTTGATTATGTCTTACAATGAGTTAATGAGTGAAGCTGTTGTATCTGAACTACTCTATTGATATTGCATGCTATAAAAAAACGGGTTTCTGTCTTGGATCATGCTTCTTGTTTGTATCATGCTTAAATAAACAAACGCATACAAACACATATTTGATCCAAATGCCGCAGTGCAAACAGATGTTTTCAATGCCTTTTTATTCGAGTGCCATAGTTTACACATAATTTCATTTATATGAAATGAGATATGAAGATATTAAACATAATCAAATGCAACTTTTTTGTAAATATTTGTATAGCTGAGTAGATACAATATAGCTTTTTTTTATGGAGGGCAAATATTAAACAAGCGTTAAATTGAACTTTTATAAATCAATTGAGGTTAAGTTGATAGAATGATGTTAATTTTACAAAAATTACTTATCAAAGCTTCAGGAACTTTGATGTGTTTGTTACAAATAAAAGGTTAAAACTTTTAATTTTTATTGATTCGATGTGTTTGTAACAAATGAGAGGTAAAAACTTTTAATTTGTATTGATTTTTTTCATATTATATTATGTAATGAGTTATTTGTTACTTAGCTTTTATATACTTTTAAAGATCTTAATAAAGATTAAATAATGACATTTATATAAAAAAAAAAATCATAAGCAATTTAACAGTTTAAATATTGTGTAAAACGAGTTTAGTCAAGAAGATGAAATTACATGAGAAGAATTTTGAATTACATCAGAAATTCTTATGCCTAAAAACAAAAATACGCGTTACATAACTCAAATGCTAAGTTATACAAAAGGAGAAAATTTCCGAACAATAAGAATTTGAAAACATAAACAATTGATTGAGTTAATAAGATAATTAAGATTTTCAAATATTTGATATTTGAGCTTAATTAATTATCCATAATTAAAGAGCTAATCTGAAATATATCAGAAATTTTGTAAGATAAACGTGACTATCAGGTACCAGTCAGCTGATTGGAACACGTGTTTTAATTACTGTCTAACTGCTATTTGACAGCTACGACATATTTTCAAAAGCATTTAAACCATATTCAATGCATGTCAATGAATCATCTATGGAAATAATTGATAAGAATTGAAAAATTTGAAATTTTATTGTGAAATTGCCATCATGCACGGGATGTTGTAATTGTCAATTTTTTTTCTTTTTTTTTTCCTTTCACATTCTAGACAATAAATACTGTGTATAGCATTGCGCAAATTTGCTGTTGTCAACAATACTGAAGATTGCATGTAATAAGGTTTTTATTTATGTGTCTACATGTATAGCAGAAAGAGACTTAATGTCTAAGCACAATTGTAGATAACGCTGGGAAATTTTTTTTTTGCTACTGATAATTATAGTGCTAATTTCAAAATTAGTTTTGTTTTGCGTTTGGCACACTTTGTTTTTAATCGCAATTTTGTGAATTTATTTATAAAAAAATAGTAGGTTGTAAAAAAAGCACGGCCGTTTTTCTAACGTGCATAACATACGTTAGTACAGCTAAAAAATGTGTGAGTGTGGCCGCCATAAACGGCTTAAAATTTAACTTATATTTCATAACATAACCATATTTATTCTTATCTTTATGATAGAGTCTCTATACTTTAAGTCTTTTTATTGCGCCCTCTTTTGAGTAGGCGTGCCACGCTCAATTCACACAGCGTCATTTCTCTAAAGACTGTGCTCCAGGAACACATTAAAATTACTTTAAACTTCGATTGTTTAAAACCAAAATAACATAAATTTTTCAGTATAATAACCATTTTTGTTGAAGAAGTTGTGTCAGGCAAGTTTTCAGACTCAAATTCCAATTTTTATACTCCCACACGTAACGCGTAAGAGGTAGAGCTGTGAAAGATTGCAGTCATTTGGAGCTGAATTCTTTGAAGTCGCAATCAATGAGTAACATTTTTAATTGCAGTATTTATTCAATTTCGTAAATGAGACTTAAGAAAAATTAAGTCACCAATCATTTCGGATGAATTTGATTTATTAATAATTGTCACCATTCCCAATCAGTTGTGATTTGACTTTGAATGCATGCAAGTAACAAAAGTTTTAAAGTTTTTACGCAATATACATACTTAAGTAAAATTTCATTCTGATTCTTAATCCGACTTCTGCTTCGTTCCTGCACGCCTAGTATTTCACATATTCACTTAAAAACATGAAAGTGAGAAAAAACTTGGTAAAAGTTTGTTAAGTTGTGCAATAAGAGCTTTTTTATACTTAACCTAAATGAGTTCCACACTTAAAAAGCATGTAAATTTATTATATAAATTTATTGTATTATTTTAAATTTTTTCTCTGGGTGAAATTTGAAATATGAAATACAAAAAATAACATATACAAACCATTGTAAGCAATTTATTAAAAAAAAATTCAATCAAGGGATGAGTCTCAGCTGACTTTAAGTGACTTGATACAATTAACTGCTACATAAATGAATGCGAGGCTGCGACCAAATTATGACAAATGATTGCTTATTTCAAATGAATGTTGAAGTCAGAAGTATCGAAAAAGAATTATGTATTGCAATCAATTTGAACGAAATCAAAAGATTTGAAACGTGAAATAATTGCAATCTATCACAGCTCGTGACAGGTATAGAAAAGTATATATACTTTACTCTTATATATATAATTTTGATCAGCATCACCACCTGAGTCGATTTAGACTTTACAACAGTAATTTTAAAATTAAAAGTGATAAAATTCGAAATATAAGATTCTAAACAAGTTACAAATAGTATCCAGCTGTCAAAATATTCAGAAAGGTTTGCCATTTCATCATGCATAGTTTCACGCATCCCGAACGTGTGGAAATAATTAAAAAATATTATCGCTAGTTTTACCTATTTTACCCTACGTCCACACGTGCAAGTAATGACTTGCAAGTATTTAATATAAATTGTCTTCGAAAAAGTTCGAAATTAGCTGCAAACTGCTTCAGCGGCCACATGTGCAATGGCAAGTTCATTAAAAATGAAGTCGAATGCAAAGCTTCTCCCTGCAATTGCAGCATTGCTTGAAATGAAGAAGTTAAAAAACGAGGAAAACATGTTACCAGTGTTGCTTCTTGTATAAAATTGCTGAAAACCCGGAAAAATCCACAAAAACCTATAGTGATGGTTTCCCCCCCTTTTTGACATTTACTTACAGCAAGTGCCAAAATGCACTGCCTCTGAAATTTCTTTGCAAGTAGCGCAGCAAGTCGGAAAATGTGATTGTTTGTAAAAATGTTTGGATGCATTGAGTTTTTCGAACTTGCACTTGCACGTGTGGACGCTAGGTTACTCGGCGGACACACGTGCGTGCTACTTGCAAGGAAATTAAATGTCAGAAAGGGAGATAAAAATTATGTTTTTGTTGTGTCATTCGACATTTTTAAATGAACTTGCACTTGCACACGTGGCCGCTGCAGCAATTTGCAGCTAATTTCGAACTTTTCGAAGACAATATTATGCATGCAACACATTGATGACAGCAACGGCTTTACTACACGACAAAAGAGAGAAATGTAGTCATACCGATGGCTACTTGATTATTTTGAAAGCGACGCAACAATAAGCTTCTCAGACGCAAAGCCAAATTAATAAATGAATAAAGCTTTTGACACGCTGTATAAGCAATGAAAAAGAGCAATTTTTGTCGCCTGTCAAAATGGAAACAATTCTATACCGACGACATCGATAAGAGCGATAATGTCGTTGGAACATATTCACCAAACTCACCTCCATAAGAAATGCATTTAAAATAAATTTGACAGATGGCGTAACGTCTTTCATGTGTTCCATGCATTATTCTCTGCTTGCAAGTGATTACTTGCACGTGTGTCCGCAGTGTAAGCGAATGTAAAAACTTTTTCAATAGGGGCGTTCACATTATCAAATTCTTCATCAAATCGTTGGTCAAACGTTTGACCACGCAAGTGTTCATATTATCAAATGTTTCGTTAAATTTCATTATTTTCTTGCACACCGAAGAGAAAACATCTGTTTGTAATTTAAATTTCCAATTTAATCTGCTACAGTTCTGATTGTTGTCTATAAATTTCAATAAAATCACTACTAAAATCTTCTTCACCGTGCATTATGAATTGATGTGTTCACGTTGAAATCATTTTTTAAGTGATGAAATAGCACTAAAAAATTTGACGAATGTTCACACGTTAAATTTTTGATTTTCATCAAACGATTTGACCAACAATCTGAAGAGTGTTCACATGCCAAATTGCCGTCAAATTCCATATATATTTCTGTTTGTCAAATTTTTTGAGGACTTGTTGGATGAAAAATTTGATAAAGTGAAAGGCCCTAATGAGACAATGAGAAACAACAACAAAATACATAGCAACACAGTTCTGTTGAACATCGTTGCCGTAGCCACTGTTGACATATTAGCCGATTTTGATATTATTTGGCGGGATAAATTTGCTCAAAACCGCTGATGGAACTTTTGTTGAATTTTTTGACTAAGTGTTTGTAAAATTAAGCTTTTTTAGTTGTAGTTGTAGGGTATTGTTTCTATTAATGTTAAAATATTTGATTTTAAAAATGCCATCTTGTGTGTGGTGCAAAAAATCTTCTCAAAAATTTAACCTTGCGTATTGGGCTTAATTGTCAACTCTATTTTCGAATTCGAAGATCGATTCAATTTCACAATTAACTGCCATCATTGTTAACTATTTTGTTTAGTGCGGAAAATAGAGTTGTTGTTGTTGTTGGTTTTGTAAATATAGTAACAGTGCAAATTGTTAACAATTAAATAAAGTTTTATTTACAGTTATAACATTTAATTGGTTGGGCAATAATTAATTGGTGCAGCGAAAACAACTTAAAGGCATATTATGGCTCACAACACATTATTCATTTCTGTCTTCAATGTTAAAATTGCTATTACGGTAGACAACAATACGATTAAATACATATCACTGTTGTCTGTCAACAATGCTGTGTCTTCCATACACTTATTATGCTACACAGCAGTGGTGCTTTATTGTCTTATGGCGTTTTCTTTTCTCACCAAAAAATTTTGCCCTCTGAGTGTAGAATTTTTTACATTTTAACCTAAACTCAAAAAATGTTGACCAGTCCTTAGGCCAGAAAAGAACATAAAAATGCAACATTTTTTGCAATGTTGTGTTGGCTATATCGAGAAACGTCAAATAAATTGCAAAAGTCTTCCGTAAAATGGCGAAACACAATCTTAAATTCAAAATATATGGCGACAAAAGTTTTGTTGAAGGTAAATTAACTTGCTTGTAAAATTTTCGTTAATGTTAATGTTAGAGGTCAACATCTTTTTGAGAAAAGAACACAAAAAGTGAGGAATTCTTAAAGAGGGCAGAAAAAACGCAGAATTTTTTCTACACGCAGAGAAAAAATATGTTTATATATGTTTGGTTTCAAAAACAAAATATTCAGAGGGAACCACGTAATGATTAACAACTTTCCTTCAATAGCATTATTTTTCGGAGGAGATATTAGTTGTGTCCAACATTAATATAATTGCCTTAGCTAAAAAACTAACGTCTACATTAATATGCTTGTGACAAAATAGAATTGTGTGTTTCCACCCTAAAATATATTATGTTGTTCTTAATAATCGTTTTGAAAATAATTGCTTGACTGCAATTAAATAATGTACTCTCCAATTAATATATATTTGTCCGTGAATATTTAATGTTATTTTTGACTAAATTATATTTCCAAGCAAACAAATAGTAATAGACTAAAAGTTTTCTCAGTCCATTTATAATTACAATATATTTATATGAAAACATATTTTCTTTAAAACAAATTATATTGTTTTTAAATTCAAACAACAAGTGCTAAGGTACAATTAAATAATGTTAAGATGCAAATATATATATATAAAGAAAAATTGCATTAATTAATCATATTATATGTTGAACCAATTATGATGACTTGTTTCCAAGAAACATATTATACTTCCAGCAAATTGTGTTTGGGAAGGCCTATTATTTTTCAGCGTGTAGAAAAGAAAACGCCATTATTATAAGTCAATTTTGAAGACAGCTAATTTGGTGTTATGTTGTGCTGAAGCAGCAAAATGGATGCAGCAAAGTAGTTTTAATTAAAAATTAATTTAAAATTGTATTTCTGTAATAATTTTGTTGAAAATATTCACAGGAACAAAGTGCAATTCTTTTGAATTTCTTTTTAACAATCGAAAGTTGTTTGTTTACCTTTTTATTTTGACAGTGACCAGACAGACACAGTTGCATAGGAATGTACTTGCGAACCTACTTATTAGAGTACCTTTTTTGTTGGAAGAGTACGAAATATTTCTGTGATGGTAACTTTTAATTATTTTGGAAATACGTTTGAGGTAGAGAGAAATATTATATTATATATGTCACTCATGATCGATAATGTGTACCCCGCTTTAGTGCGTTCGGCAAAAAAAAAAAAAACGAAGAATCGATTTTTATAAAAGTCGAATTCCGGCCGATACAAATTTTAATGAATGGACTGAATCAACTAACATTTTTTTTATTTAGCGTAAGCCAATTCCTAGGAAGATTTATATAAAAAATAAAAGTCAAAGCGCAACCGTGCTTAAGTTTAAATTTTCAATATGCTTTATAATATTATTTGTATAAGCTACGTGTACATAAATAATATATTAAAAATCGATAAAGTACAGTTATTGCTTTTTTGGGGGGAGGAGCATGGGGGTGTACAAATAAAACACGCATTTTATCTGTTTTCCATAGCTTATCTAAAAATTAATTTATTCCTAATGATCTGGCGAGGGACTCCTTCAACATGCCATATTAATAAAATATTTATCAAAAGCTACAACAAAAATGCATATTTTTCATGTTTTAATTTTGTGACTCTTGTATGTGTTATTCATATTCCGTTTGTTTTTATTTTCTCGTTTCGACAAACTTTTGCACTGACTCACTCAAATTCACAAAAATGTATTCTAATGCTAACGAACGTTAAATACTTATTCGTTAAAAAAACCAGAACAAATGCGTCAAGTACGCTGTGTCTGTAGCATTGATTATTAAAAATATTTACTCAACAAAATATGCAATGCATTATTAAAACAATACTATAAAATAAGAAATCACCAATTTCAATTGAAACATCAAAAAATTGCTGAACTGAAGAGTCGTTTCGAGGTAAAATAGGTGTTTGCCTTGTTATGATGCCCTCTTCGCTACCTCGAGTCCTAAACTCGTTAATTTTTCTAATTAACATCATTGTTCCGTTATTTATCTTATCTTAATTGACGATTTTCTTCGACAAGTCATCGTTAATTAGTCGATGTTTCACATCTATCAATTAACAAATTCTCTTTGCTTAAAATGGTTTGAAGTGTGAGCTTTTGATTTAATTGCATCTACAATTGCCGTTTTTTGACGTGTATATTATGACTTTAAAATCAAAATTGGAGGGCATATTGACAAAAGTTGTTAAGAAGAGCGTCAGAGGAGAGCGTCTTCTGATTTCAAATACAAGTAAAGGAAATCTGTATTTGAATGAAACCAAATTTCACCGGAAAAATCGCAAAAAAAAAACAATGAAAAATCATTAAAATGTGATGGCCCAAAACGGAATATCACCCGTTATCATAAAAATGCAAAATCATCTAATTATTTCATATGAAAAATCACCCAAATTTGTATGGAAAAATATTGGGTGATTTTTCATTTTTGAAGTGAAAACTTCTCTAGGCGTGTTGAACACTTTTTGGTAGAGAGCAAAACTATAGATTCGCAATATCAACACGCTGTTAGCGTAACAGAAATTATTGCTATACAGCATGCCTTTCAAGGGATTACCGAGCATCGACCAAGCCGAAGACCGAGCGATTACCGAACCGATTACCAGGCCGATTACCGAAGCGATTACCAACCGATTGCCGAACCAATTACAGACTACCGAGGGGATTACCAACCGATTACCGAACCAGTTACCGATAACCGAAGCGGTTACATTACCAACCGAATACCGAACCAATCACCGATTACCAACTGATTACCGAACCAATCACCAAAGCGATTACCAAAGTGATTACCAACCGATTACCGAAGCGATTACCAACCGATTATCGAACCAATTACCGAAGCGATTACCAGCCTATACCGAACCAATAACCGAGCGCGTCTGATTTGCCGACTCTAGCTACTTGGGAAATTCATAACAGCTATGTCAGCTTTAAGTTTCATATCAGCTAATATCATAGCTTTAAGTTTTCACTCCGGTCGGCAGTCCCCCCACTGCCTACATTTTTTGCAATTTTTCTTTTGGGCGTCATTTAATTCCCCAATTTTTCAAAATATAATCTACTTTTATAAGCTATGCCTACCAAGCCACACACTCGTTTAAAGAAAGGGCTATATTTCGGTTACACATTAAAGCTAGGATAATGAAATTTGACACAGCAGCAGATCAGGTATTCTTGCATTAAATGGATGTAATCGGAAGTAGCCGGAAATTACAGAAAACTAAGCTAATAAAAAGAAGCTGCTATAAGAATTTTAAGCTCACTTGAATTGTAAGTTAATAAATTTCTGGCAAAAATTCTTTTCAAAAATTAAAGTGACACGCCCACTTAATGATCATAAACGGAAATTAAACTTACAAAGGCTAAAAAAAATAATTGCGCCATTAGTAGTTGTTATATATTTGAAAATAATTGTGCCAATAATAAACATACAGCTCATTTAATTATAGGAATCCTATTTCTCGGAAATACCTAGTTAAGAATTTAGATTTACACTTATAGTTTTTATTCATTATTTTATTTATATTTATATCATATTTACGAATATTTATAGAAAAGAACGTGGACGTCTGCAGAATTTTATGTAGGAGGAGGCAAGTGTTAATAAAAGAAAAATTATCTGTTGAATTTAGTTTTCAAAACTTTTTGTGTTAATTGTATCAATATGGTAGTTGTCATATTTAAAATGGTATTTGTGGATAATGGTATTTGTCATATTTATAAAAACTCTCAGCGATTGATCTTTAATCCACCCTGTAACTTATGTATGCTTTTGTAACGTTACCGTGCCACTATTCTTGAAGAATTCTGTTATCATTTGGGATTATATTGAACTATGTCCATAAACCTGGTTTTAAGCATTGATGATATGCAAATCAATTGCCACACTATTAGAACAGCGTAGTGAAGAATGTTCGTGGTGTTCATTCTTTATTATTATTATTCAATGACAATACGTTTTAGTATATTTTCGCGAATTTTATGGAAGCTTTATGATTTGTGCTTCACTTTTAATATAGCCCAGACACAATCCAAGTCCAACAGATAAGAAAGAAAAAAGAAACTAATACTTAATAGTGGTGTGTCCGGACATAACACTCACGGATAAAATTTCCAAAATCGATTTGGGGGCTATGACCGCAAAAATTTTCGACCATAACACCTAAACCGGTTTTGGGGATTATGACCGCCCTGCAAGTGGTAATAACACCCGTTGGGCTCATATCCGTTTTTAAAGAAATACCTAAGAATTTCCCTTGTACGAAATGTCTCCTTTTAATTTGTACGGGGCATTAATTGGAAATTATGTCTCAACGTGTTTGGGTCTTATGACCTTATGCAGGAATGGTTATAACCCTCAAAATCGTTTTGGGTGTTGTGGCCGAATATTTTTCGGTACAGCACCCTTAATAGTAGACATAGGTAACGCAGCGCCGCGTTACGTTATTGAGTTGAAACACTTAACTGCGTTATTGCATTGAAACACTTTATTAATTTAATGAAACGCAATAGCGCAGTAATACAAATACTTTTCTGTTTGTTCTTCTTTCTTTGTTTATTCGAACGTATTCTATTTTAAAAGTGCAAGTTAACTTGAATACAACTTAAAAAACTTGCAACTTGTTTTGCAGGCCTGAAATGTGTATGTATCTGTTTGATTGCTGTATCAACCTTGCACTTTTTAACGCAACGTGCTATCCAATTCAAAATCAAACTGTGTTGATTAAGGCCTTTGATATAGGAGTCATAACATTTCAAACTAGGTCATAGCGCAATTGTGTTAACACATTACGCTGATAAAGAAAACTGCGCTTGAGTTGGAGTATCATCACAGCTGCGTTACTCATGTCTACTAAATAGATAATCAGTAACTCAGCAACTTGACATGAATACGTTGCTCAGAGGGTAAAAAATCGAGAGCTAGTGGGTTCGAATCACACTGCGAAAAAAATACTTTTAAAATAACAACTTTGTCGTTTTTATACTGCCAAGTGCGGCGAATTTTTGTTGTTGTTTGTTGTTATTGAAACGTTTCGTTACATCGCTTTTACACCCCCTTTCGTTTGCGTTTTTTTTGGCATCGCTATATACGCTTTACCAAAAAAATACTTATATCCGCGTAATTTCGGGACTAGAATGATTGCGTCAGTCTACTCACTGGCACGATTAAAGTCGAAATACACGAAAGCTTATGGTACCGAGTATAATGCTGGCATGCGCAAAATTTTGTCAACGCAATTTACTCAAGGAAAGTCCAAAATATTTCATCTTTTCTTGCGTAAGTTGCTTTTTTTTTGATATTTCGTTAAAAAGGCGAATAACGAGAAAAAAGAAAAGAAACGAGTTCATTCTTTGAAATTTTCAGGGATGCCCCTTTATCATGAATTTTTATAAATAAAGATTTTGATAAGTTATTACTTGTTATTTGGTAATCATGACTTAATGCATGCTAAGTTAGTAATATGTTACTAAAAAACAAACTATTTTTAAGATCTAAGCGCCGATACACCTAAAATTTGATTTAAAGAATAAAGAAAACGTTCAATCATTTTGCATCCCTGCGAACTCTAAGGGCTATGTTATGCTAGCGATTATGGGCACGGCATCGGCACGCATTGTTGTTTTTCCAATGTTAATGAAAAATTTGAGAGCGAGAGTGAGAGAGTAAATTTTGCCCACCACGGTCACTACCCAGCGACAAATGGGCAATACACTTCGTCGATGAAAGGCAATATACTCGTGGGCGGTAATGTACACACGTTCGTATCCACTTTTAGCTTACTTTTAGAAGGCAATGGCCGCTTTGTAGGCAGACGGGCTATATTTTCGATTATAAAATATGCCAACGAGTAGTCAAGCTTCCTAGTCAAGCACACAGGCTACATGTTCGATTAAAAAGTATGCAAACAAGTAGTCAAGCTTCCTTCTCCCATATACAAATTCACATTCAAATTCATATATAAATAATATAACACAAGTGTACTGCCTTTCATATATGAAATATTAGAATACTCCGTAAATTTTCCGCTGGGCAAATGATTCGATAAAAGTATAAAATCACGGGATGACTACAGTATTGCGTTGTGGAATTATTCACATTTGTGTATTCGCAGTAAAATTGTACACTTTTGTATGAAATGTATGAAAGCAGTAATAAAACCTGCTTTATGCAACACTCAACCATGATCAACGATGATACTTTTTCGGATAAAGCACTATAAGTAGCAAAAATTGTACTAATGTTCGGGGATCATATGATCGTCAGCATAACATACTTTGGGCACAGCGTAAAAAGTTATGTGACCAGGGATCATTTGACCGCCAGCATAGCATCGCCCTAAGCGCAATAACATATTTCAATGTACTCCTCTCATATTTTGTTGCGTAAATTGCGCCAGCAAGTAGACGAACGCGAACGCATTCAATCTACTCCCGGCTTAACTTTTCGCTTAACCTTTTTTGCCAAAATTTGGCAGCACTTCGAGTCACTTGTCACTTTTTTTATCAGACAGGTGAATGCTACACGGTGGACACAGGCAAAATTTGTTGTTTCCACGGGTATAAGCAAAAAAAAAATGGAATTTGGGAGATTCTCTTTTATCTATTTTTTCTCTTTTATCTCTTTTATCTCTTTTATGAACACTAAAAGACACCCGATAAATTTTGTTTACGGTCCGAAGTTGAAAACAATTCCGACAACTGACAGAAAACAGGCTTTTAACAGAAAGCAGAATAAAAAAACAAATAGTGATAACGTCCCGAAAATCGGGTGTACTTCCCTACTTCGCTTTGGAAATCTGTGGATAAATACAGACTAATTTCATTACTTTCTTCTATTGACAAAATTTTTGAGAAAATTATATTTGATAAACTGTTATTTTACCTTGAAGCGAAAAATCTTTTGTACGATTTCCAAATTGGATTTAGGATCGATCATGAGATATTGTTGCGGAAACCTGAGTTTTATGGGGTTCAAAGCCCTGAATTGTTACTATTTAAGAGCTACTTTACAAACCGGAAACAGTTCGTCCAGATTAATGACTCGAGACGCTACATGGGCTCTGTTAAGTTTGGTGTGCCACAGGCCACAGGGCTTGGTCCTCTTTTATTTTCAATTTTGTTTCGCTTTTGTTTGAATTTGCTAGGTTAAATGGCTTATTGCTTAACCCGGATAAGACCAAAATGGTTCGATTTCGGCCGCATTCAGCTAACCTTAATCATGAGTTTGGCGTTCTTATGGATGGAAAATTCACAGAGGAGACTCATTCAGTAAAATACTTGGGAGTTATTCTGCAGAGTAGCTTATCATGGGATTTGCATATCGTTGAGTTGAAGAGGAAAATAGCTTCAGTTATAGGCATTCTATATAACTGAAAGTTCTATCGGGAACTATCCAATAGGCAATGAAGCTAGGTTTCTTCTAACGAAGGCGTGTATTTACTGCTACTTTTGGTGGTAAGACACTGCTCACTGCTTCTGCGAGCGCTTTTATGACGCCTAATTTTTCGCTACCCAGGGCAGTACAACAATTATATTTTTCCTACAAAAACTGGTTCTGCTTATATTTTAGGGTTACTTTCATACTATAGTTCAAAAATACTGAATAATAATCCACGTCATGACTTAGAAATATTTTTATCTGACAAAAATATGTAAAGTAAAATAAAATCACAATAAAATGGTAGGTAGGTATACATAAAAGGAAATAAAAAAAAAAAAATATTTTTTTATTATTTTGGATAACCTCTTCTTTAAGCCATTCTAAAGGAGTGCTTATAGAATGCCTCTTTGAAGCAGGGAGAGCGGAAGGCCTGGAAAATTTGGCCATTTCATATAGAAGAGTATATGGGCTTGGATATGAGTAGGGTAGGCCTCTGACAACCATTTTAAGGCCTGCTAGTAGCCCTTCGAAGGCCTGCCAATGCCTACTGGGTATGAGCTAAGCGGAAATAATTATCATAATTATCCTGTCTTAGCTAAGCAATTTTTTGTATGAAAAATGTTGCTAAGCAGATATTGCGATGCCAAAAAAAAACGCACCTAATAATAAAAATTTTTTTCTTTTGCTGAAGTCTTGGAGGAGTAAATGTCCCCTTACTCCTGCAGACGCCTTTGAAAAATGATGATGATTTACTGTTCTAAATTAAAAGCTTACAAAATTTTACCATTGAGTGTATTAGATGTACTGCTTCATTCTAAACAACCCTCGACCATAGAGGAACAGACAAAATAATTTCGGGTTAAGTTTGTAGACAATATATAAACTTGTCTATTTCTTATCTAACTATGTCAAATATACATTTGTATAGATATACATATATATATATATATATAAATATATGCAAAGCTATTAGATGTATACAAAACAAATACTTAGTTAATGGGTGCGATGTGCTGGCAGCAGCAAATGCGGCGCAAGATAGCAGCATGTGCGCCGAGCTAACACTTTGTTTATCGCTCGGAACTATTAATGAAAATCGTATACCTAGTAAAGAAGAAATAAAATTCACGGCATGTGCGAGCTGTGTAAACAAGTTTAAAAAACTTTTTTTTTTTTTTTGATATATTGCGGTTTGCTGAATAGAAAACAACAACAAAAATAAAACAAAACAAATGACGTGGATTGTTTACGATGGCGGCGACGACGACGACTGTTGATTGATTTCTTGGATTTCAATGTTTTTAATATGCGTTGCAATGAGAATTTTTATAAAAATCTAAACGCATAATTATAAGATAATCACAACTTATTAAAGGGCTACTTTTTATCCCAGCTGCTAGCTAAAATCCAATAAAATGTGCATGAAAAATTCAGCGTTTTTTTAAACGCAGCAGTCAGAGACAAAAATTCAACGAGTTAGTTCTGCACATGTAGGTGTAGGTGTTTTATAAATACCCCCGTTTCATTTTATTTGACATTTTTTAAATATGTTGCCCACACTTGAACATTTTTATCGGTCACGCAGCCTTTAAATGTATAATTTTAGCACCAACATTAATGCTCTTTTATGTTACACGTGTTTCAAAGAAATGCGCAAATTCTACACTGCTCTACAAAATGAACAAAAATTTTTGTTCCAAGCAAAATAGTATTTTTTTTTTTTAAGTATTTTGGCGTGCTGATTACGAAAATTGCCGAAATCATAGGAGCCGTTTGTGAGATATTTATAGTTTAAGTTTTCGCCGATTTTGCACAAAGGTAATCTTATTTGATATAATCGTTCGATTTTAAATGCTTTTTGAAGCGTTATTTACAATGTCAAAGAGAAAACGTGCGCCTTTTATTGTCTCATACATATAAATTTAATCCGACTCTTAACTTCGACGCAAAAAGCAAAAATGTAAGTTGCACGTTTGTAATTTATGCGAAAATTCTTAGAAAAATCGATTTTTGCCCGTGTTTTAAAATATCTTCCTAAAATAGATAGTCAAGAATGAGTTTACTAAACATAGCATATAAATTCAGTTTTTCAATTTGTTTAGCAAAAAACACAAGTTTTTAATTTGGTGCTCACATTTTTATCATAACGGTTATAATATTTATTACGGTTTGATAAAAAAAAAATGTAAGTTCAAAGCAAATCTAACAGTACGTTCAAAAAGTCCATAGGATGACATATAGATAGCGTTACTAGATTTTTTCCATATGATTGTTATTTAGTACCAACCTTACACGATACGAAACGATACGTATAAACAACAATCTGACAATTGATTCGTGAGTTATAGCATTTTGTGTGCAACTATTGTTATTGAAAAGAAAAAATTTAAAAAAAATTGAATTTCGAGTTTTGATAAAGCATTGCTTTTTGATAAAAAAAAAAATGCAGTGGAAACCAAACAATGGCTTGATAAACATTATCCGGTCTCTGCTCCATCGAGACAAATGGTAGAAAGTGGATTGCTGAATTTAAACTTGGTCATACCAGCACAAATGATGCAGAGCGCAGTGGACTGTTATTCCACAAAAAATCAAAAAATCCACAAATTGGTTATGAACGATCGCAAATTGAAGGTGCACGAGCTAGCTGACATTGTAAAGATATCAGATGGTAGTGTTTTTACCATTTTACAAGAACATTTGGGTATGCGAAAGCTTTGTGCGAAGTGGGTACCGCGTGAGCTCACAGTCGACCAGAAACAACAACGAATTGATGCTTCCGAGAAGTGTTTGGCGATGTTAAACCGCAATTAAATCGAATTCTATCGTCGATATGTGACAATGGATAAAACATGGCTTCACTATTACACACCAGAATCCAAAAGACAGTCAGCTGAGTGGACAGTAGTCGACAAACTGAATCCAAAGCGAGCAAAGACCCAACAGTCGGCTTGTAAGGTGATGGCGTCTGTTTTTTTGGGATGCGAAAAGAATAATATTCATCGACTATCTCCAAAAAGGAACCACCATCAACAGCGACTATTACTGTGGAGTTTTGGATCGATTAAAGGCTGAAATCGCCAAGAAACGGCCACATTTACAAAAGAAAAAAAGTGTTGTTCTACAAAGACAATGCACCGTGTCACAAATCGATGAAAACGGATGGCAAAATTGAATGAATTGGGCTGCGAATTGCTTACCCACCCACCGTATTCTCCAGATGATAGCCCCCAGTGACTTTTTCCTGTTTTCAGATCTCAAGAGAATGCTTGCTGGAAAGAAATTCAAGTCCAATGATGAAGTAAACGCTGAAACTGAGGCCTATTTTGACGAGAAAGAGAAATCGTACTATAAAAGTGGTATCGAAAAGTTGGAAAATCGTTATACTTGTTGTATCGCTCTCGAAGTTGCTGCCTTCGAAGTTGAATAATATAATCGAGTTTTATCAAAATTTGGTTTTTTTTTCTTACTTATCCTACCGACTTACTGAATGACCTGTTAGAATATGCAACACTTGCTTTTCACAACATCATTCACTCGTTCTCACGCTTTATACTTCTTTTTCCGTATCTAATTCAATATAAGAAAAATATAGCGTTTTTAGAGCAGAATACTTTTTTATTGTTCAGAAAGGATTTGTTTCTTTAGAAGAGAGAAAACAAATCCTTTCTTTTTTGATTTGTTTTTTATAGAAGAGAGAAAACAAATCCTTTCTTTCTTTGTTTTTATAGAGAAAAGATTTGTTTTTATAGAAACTTTTTCATTTTCTATAAATTTTTCTCTGAAAATGAGAATTTTTTAGTGCGTAAAAAAATATTTATCATTATTAGAGACATGATTAGATTAGATTGATGATTAGATTGATTAGAAATATTAGAGAAATATTTGCATTTCCCACATGTGAAGAAACATTTCTTCGAATATGTGAAAATTTATTCTAAATGAAGAAAATTTTATTTGAAATAGTTTGTCTTTTTTCACTTAATATTAAAAAAACCATGAAATTTAAAAAACAAATATTCGCTTAAATGACGTATTAACAATAGAAAGTAAATAAAAAATACTTTTCTTAAAAAAATTTGTATATTGAAAAGTCGGAAAAAATTGTTTTTTTTTTGGTTTCGAAACATCTTAAATGGAGCTTAGAGAAGTCATGATTTCAATCGGTGCTTTCCTTAAGCATCAAGCCAACCTCTGATGAAGTCGATATAACACTATTCGAAAACTTGAAAAAAAACGATTCACAAGCTATTCGTTAACGAATAACCATTCGCCACAATGTTTATTTGTTGATATCTTTTCCGTATTGACTCCTAGAGATGTCGAATATTTCAGCTGGTCCTATTAGTTTTTGCCCTTCAACATTTCTTCTCAACACACCGAACCCCTATCTGACACCCTTCTGGGGGTCTCCATACAAAAAATGTAAAAATTGTCGATTATAGTTCATATCTCTCCCGAACTGACACCCAGAGGGGTAAAATATATGAACTGGTCCTATTATTTTTTACCCTTCAACATTTCTTCTAAACACACCTTACCCCTATCTACTACCCTTCTGGGAGTCTCCATACAAAAACCACAAAAACTATCGATTATAGTTGATATCTCACCCATATTTACCCCTAGAGGCGTCAAATATATGAGCTAGTCCTATTAGCGTTTACCATGCAGTATTTCTTTTGAACACCCCAAATCCCTATCTGACACCCTTCTGGGGGTCCCCGTACAAAAATTACAAAAACTGTCGATTCTAGTTCATATCTCTCCCGAATTGACACCCAGACGGGTAAAATATATGAACTGGTTCTAATATTTTTTACCCTTCAACATTTCTTCTGAACGCACCTAACCCTTCTGGGGATCCCCATACAAACAACACAGAAATTCTTAACATACACAACTGAATTAGAAATGCAAGCATTAACAGTGCTAACGTAAACAGTGATGACATTCACAGTAGTGACGATATAACATTACTGACATTAACATTGCTAATGTTAGCATTGCTGATGTTAGCATTGCTGACGTTAACATTGTTGTCACTAACATTGCTGACATTAACAGTGCTGACGCGATTTTATAATTTTTACTTCTAGCAAAAAGAGCTCAACACTCGTAAATAACTTTTCACTTCAAAAATATTCAAATGCTTAGAGCAAAATTTCTGTTGACTAGTGTTATTATAAAAAGAAATCGCCTCATATTTTCACTTGGTGCGCTGCAGTATTTTCCGCCTTATTTTGATGCCACTTTGTTTGTCTGAAGCGCCGTCATCAATAAATTTCTACGTGAAGATTTTGTCGTCTCTTCCTCAATTTTAAACAAAGCAAAGTGTGCGCAATTTTTTGGCAGCGATGAATGTATTGCCGGCCGGTTTGAAAATTTTTTCTATTTCTATCGTGTACGTTCACCAGCAATTTATCGGATTAATATTCTTGTGAAAATTTCCTTATGACAAAAAGTTCAAGTTCAAGAGCAAATGTGTCTTTGAGCTGTTCTGTTCTTTGTTTTCTTTCTCAAAATTCGTTACGATTTTTGGGTTAAAGACCTGCACGCAGCATACTCTTAATTTAGCGGATTTTGATCTCAATTCTTTGACGCAAATTTTTTGAAAATTTAATAATAAATGTTTTATGTCGAAATTTCAAAGAAGTGTTGTGAAAAATTAGAAATGTTTTATTAAGCTCATCCCCTTATTGTTCTTGGCCCAAATGAAAAATGTCAATAAAAGCAAGAATATGTAAAATTATACCCCAGCGCTTGTTCTGTTGTTTGTCAAGTCATGGTTGGCTGACTGTCTGGTTTTGTTACTTTTGATTATAATTTGTGGCGCTCGTATCATACGATATATGTGTAAATCGTCACGTAGTTCAAGCTTTAATCTAGTTCCATGTATCTCGGCTCTACCTCAAACTGAGTTTGCGGTTTGTTGACGTGATTTTTTTTTTTTTGTCTTCTTTGTTTTCGAAAGTTTTGCAGCTGTATTGCTCATGCTTAACACTATCAAATGTTTGTGATTTTTGAATTAATTTTATTTATGGATGATTGTTGAATTGTCTTTATAAAAATACATCAAATCCACTATTTCTGACATAATAAAAATAGAATTTTAAGGTTGTTAAAACAAGTTTTATCCATAAATAAATAATAAGCTTTGTGCTATATTTAGTTTTATTTCATTTGTGTTATATTTAGTCACAAGAGACATACTTACTGACAAATTGATGAATAATCATCAGAGTCTTTAAAAAATTTGTATGGTCTAAGTTGATACTTCAATGGAAATAAATTCTTCTACTTTAATTTTTTAACATTTTTGTGTTATATTTTTTCATTATGACTAATAGCAAATTTTGCTAACAGAGAGGTGTGTGCCTTATTTCAGTTACCATTAGATAATCTTGTTTCAAAAAACAGTTTTGGTAGGTGTGAAATATTTCAGAGAAAATCGTGGAGTATCTTGTACATGTTTTCTATACAGACGGTTTGTATAGTATACTTGGTAGACGGATCAGATCGGTTGGTATTTAAGTGAACAATTCATGAATACCTTGGGAGATATAGCGAAGGTCTTCCAAACGGAGATTTTCGCATTTTACGGCGCGTTTATAGTGAACGCTTATGCCGAAGCTTATTGGCGCATTGGCTTAAAGCAGCTTATTTGAGCTTATTGTGTCCATAGTGGGCGCTTATTGCTTATAGCTTAAAGTAGCTTTAAGTAGCTTATTGGTGTCCATAATGCACACTTATTGCTTGCAAATTAAGGTAAATATTTTATTGATCTTATTGGTGAACATTTTAAATTGGGAAGTGTGAAAAGAAGAAGGAAGCAAGGAATTTGCATTGCTTATTAATAATAAAAAGATACCACCTTGTTCAAAAAGAAAGGTTCATTCCCACTGTGAACCGGACTTAACTGTCCGATTCGAAAATGTTTTTTTCAGTAGGTTGCCACATATGTCTATGACAAGGCTGCAAAATATCAGCGTCTCTAGTTGACATTTGGTAAAGTGCAGTGTTTTGTTTTGCGTGTCCTCGATTTTTACGATGGTAGAAAAAATTGAGCAACGAGTTTGTATCAAATTTTGTGTGAAAAATGGTTTCAACTTCGCCGATACGCGTAAAATGTTGATGAAATGTTACGTTGACTCTGCTCTATCGTATCAGAAGGCAAACAAGTGGTTTAACTGATTTGTGAGTGGCCAAGACGACCCTCGTACCGGGCGGCCATCGTGTTCGACTACCGAAGAAAACGTTGAAAAAATCAAAGAAATGGTCAAAAATCGCAAATTGACGATTAGAGTGATAGCAGAGGACGTCGGCATTTCAATAGGATCCGTTCAGAACATTTTAAAGAATGAATTGGGCTTGAGACGTGGCGCTGCGAAGTTGGTACCGAAAGAACTCAATTTCATGCAAAAAAGACACCGAGTTGCTATCGCTAAATCGTCGAAAACGACGAAGCATTCATCGAATCCATCATTACTGGTGATGAGACATGGGTATACTAGTATGACCAGGCATCAGGCAAGTAAATCAGGCTCAATTTTTTCTTCCATCGTTAAAATCGAAGACACGAAAAAAGTTGTTGTAAACAAAACTTGTCACTTTACCAAATGTCAACGAGAGTCGCTGATATTTGGCAGCCTTGTCATATACACATGTGGCAATCTACTTAAAAAAATTTTTTTGAATCGGACAGTTAAGTCCGATTCACAGTGTGAATGAACCTTTCTTTTTGAACAAAGTGGTATATCTTTACCCTGATGAAATAACCCATTATTTCATTTGTTCTTTCTCCGCCACAACACCGATCGTTCCGCGCCCGACCATTTTGGTAATACTCATAAAGAGTGATGGACAAGCATTAGCACCTGTAAAACTACTAAGTGTTTAATGCAAGAACCGAACAAGAAAACAGCAAAATATCTACTTCGCTAAGGACGGAAGGATCATCGCGCTATGGTGGGTTTAATCACATTGCCTGGGGTCACCACATGGCTACCATTAACTTTGTTGCTAATCCAATATGCGAGGTCTGGCTGGTGGATAGTACAAATCACTGCATTTGCTACTGTCCTACTTTTACGAAAATAAGAACTGGCTGTTGGGTTATGATTTTATGAGCTTAAATACGATTCAGCTGTTCTCTCGACTCTGTCCTTTGGGCCAAAACTTTGTTTTAGTGTGTCTGTTATTAAAATGAAATTAGTTAAGTACCTTAACTTACAAAGTCTTGCTATGCGAGAAAGTTTGTTGTCTGGTTTGTTGTTGTTAGAAATTAATTCCCTAAATACGAAAATTTCTTCTTCAGTTAAAAAAAATCATTCTTATTATTTTTTTTTGAATGTGAAGTCTAGACGTGTAGGTCACTGTACTTCGAATATTTTGTGTAAAACAAAAAATGTAAAACTTAATGAATATTTTATCAGTTGATATTGAAAGTTTACACGCAATGCTCCCAACTGCTTATACATATATACGACCCCACCCTCAGGTATTAAGTATTCAACAATATTTGTTTTGGTTATAATTTATTCTAGTTTATTCTGTTTGTTTTAATAAAGACATTGAAATAATATCCTATTATTTGAAAAAATAATAATATGATATACGTATGATAACATGTTAGGTACTCGTGTGTGTATTACAGAATTTAGATAAGCTAACTTCTATTTTGACGTATACCTACATACGTGTTTTCAATCGATATTGAGGGTCAAATTGGCAAAAGTTGCGTGGAGAACGTCATAAACAGTGTACAGATTTCAAACACGAATTTCCATATAATGCAACATACCGATTTGAGGGGCGATTTTTCTAAAACCAATTTTTTATAATATAATTTACAGTTATAAGTTCTTTCGACGAAGCCTCTTATCTTTCTTTTTCATTTATGGAAGGACTATATTTCGGTACACATTGATGTTATGATAATGAAATTTGACACAGGAGTAGATTTGATCAGTTCCTATCATGTTGCATGAAATGAACCAAACTAAAGTAACCGTAAATGAAACTTAAACACTCTATAATAAGAGTTTTATTTACACATAGAGGATGGAACTTGAATTGTACGAGTAGTTATTAGATTTCTAACAAAAACTAAAGTGACCCTGAATAATTTAAATCAATAGGAAATGCAAAAATTTTGTACCCGATACTAAGTGAAAATGAAATTAAAAAAATTGCTTCAACGAAGTTAATGTAAACGCAAAGATAAAAATTGGAATTTGAGCATATGTGTTTCAGACCAAGGATTTTTGGAAAAAATTACCCTGAAATACCTTCTTTTACAAAAGTGAACGTAATAAACAAAAATCGATTTAATTTTGGTTCTGTTAAATCTAGTTCGAAGAAATTTAAAAAAGGTTCCTGTAGTACAGTCGTCAAATAAAGCAAAAACTGAGCATGACACGCCTATTTAAAAAAGGCGCAATAAAAAAGAAATGCTACAATTTTGGTGAGATACAATCAAGTTCAAAATCAAGTGCAAAATCAAGATCAAAATGAAAATCGAAACCAACATTCAAATAAAGATCAAACTCAAGATCAAAATCAAGATCAAACTCAAGATCGAGATCAAAATCAAGATCAAAGTCAAGATCAAAATCAAAATCAAAATAAATTAAGATCAAAATAAAAATATAGATCAAACTCAAAATCAAAGTCAAGGTCAAATTCATATCAAAATCAAAACAAAAAATAAATCAAGATCAAAATCAATATCACAATAAAAATCAAAAAAGATCAAACTCCAGATCGGAATCAAAATCAAGGTTAAAGTCAAGATCAAAATCAAAATAAATCAAGATCAAAATAAAAATCAAGATCAAAGTCAAGGTCAAATTCAAAATCAAAACAAAAAAAGATCAAGATCAAAATCAATATCACAATAAAAATCAATATCAAGATAGAAATCAATTTCAAAATCGGGATTGAAGTCAATATAAAAATCGAGATCAAAATTAATATAAAGATCAAAATACAGAATAAAGTCAAGATCAAAATCAAGATCAAAATCAATATCGATCTAGAACAAAATCAAAATAAAAAGAAAGATAAAGATAAAGATAAAGATAAATATATAGATAAAGATAAAGATAAAGATACAGATAAAGATAAAGATAAAGATAAAGATATAGATAAAGATAGAGATAAAGATAAAGATAGAGATAAAGATAAAGATAAAGATAAAGATAAAGACAAAGATAAAGATAAAGATAAAGATAAAGATAAAGATAAAGATAAAGATAAAGATAAAGATAAAGATAAAGATAAAGATAAAGATAAAGATAAAGATAAAGATAAAGATAAAGATAAAGATAAAGATAAAGATAAAGATAAAGATAAAGATAAAGATAAAGATAAAGATAAAGATAAAGATAAAGATAAAGATAAAGATAAAGATAAAGATAAAGATAAAGATAAAGATAAAGATAAAGATAAAGATAAAGATAAAGATAAAGATAAAGATAAAGATAAAGATAAAGATAAAGATAAAGATAAAGATAAAGATAAAGATAAAGATAAAGATAAAGATAAAGATAAAGATAAAGATAAAGATAAATTTAAAGATAGAGATAAAGATAAAGATAAAGATAAAGATAAAGATAAAGATAAAGATAAAGATAAAGATAAATTTAAAGATAGAGATAAAGATAAAGATAAAGATAAAGATAAAAAGATAAAGATAAAAAGATAAACATACAGATAAAAATAAAGACAAAGGCAGAGATAGAGAGATATAGACATAGAATTAGAAAGATAAAATAACTATATATAGAAGATATATATATCAAAGATATATTCGAAGTCTGTGGCCACGACATACACGATGACATTCAGTTTTATATATTAACGAAAGTTTTACTATTTTGATGACGTCACTTTGTATGGGAGGTAGGCGTGGTTTTCATTCGATTTTGCCAAATATCATATTGGTGGTCTATGTTAAATATCAAAGCCTATACGCAAAATTTCAAGACATTTCTTTAATTTGAGCGTATTTTTATAGAATTTACTTTTAAAATAAAGCCACTTTGTATGGGAGGTAGGCGTGGTTTTCATCCGATTTTTTCAAATTTCCAGTATTAAGCAAAGCTCACCTGCCAAATTTCAAGGCATTTCTTTAATTTTTGTGGATTTTAAAGACATTTTACGGTTAATGTAAAATCACTTTGTATGGGAGGTAGACGTGGTTTTCATCCGATTTGGCCCGTTTTCGAACTTGATCTTCCTTTTTTAAAAATAAACTTATGTTTTGAATTTCATCCCAATAGCTTTAAAATTTCGGCTGTAATCGTGTCGACAGACAGACGGACACACGGAAATTGACTCAGGAGGTGATGCTGATCAAAAATATATATATTTTTCTATACCTGTCACGCCTCCTTCTTGGCGGTTCAAACGGAATGACAAAGATAATATACCCCCTTACGCAGTACACGTTGGGGTATAAAGATAAAAATAATTATAAAAACCTGTAGAGGCAAAAAACCTATTTTTTTCAAGGGACTTCATAAAAAACAAAGGGACAAAACGATTTTTTTTTTTAAATTAAAAAAAAAAAATATATCGGTACAAAATGTTAAAAGTCGATGAAAATGGTCACTATGCATAGTTTTACATTAAAAAGTCATAATTTGTAAATTCTAATTTGTGCCTCTTTCGTAGTTAGGGTACGACTCATAGTCTTCAAAACTGGTCATAAATAAAAATATAAAACTAGCTTCTCTCACCATAAATGATTTTAAAACGAATTCGGAGCAATAAACGTATGCAGTAAGTTCAAATACATATTCTCAGAAGAAAAGAAAATGCATACGCATTTGGCTTGATCAAGTTATGTCCAAGTAAAACTAACCTCTTCTTTTACTAAAACAGGTGCATAAAAAAGGAAGTCAACTATTTTAAAGAGAACCGCGCTTTGCTTAGCGCCATTTCCAAGTAAACATTAAGCTATAATTTTACATTTTCTTTTATAAATGTTTGCATTTCTCTACGTTTATTTTATGACACGCAATATAAGCACGCGTTGATGTGAATGCGAGACAGTGAGTAGCAGCCGACATACCAGGTGTCGTTGGCAATATAGTGGGACATTTAACACAATTCCCAACAGGTGACACGCACGCATATTGTTCACTTAGGGATTTTTACGAGAGTAGACGGCAGTAGTCAAAGAATAGGGCAAATCATGAACAGGTAGTCGATGCAAATGGTTTGATTTAGGAGAATGACTTTACGAGAATGATTTATTATTATTCGTGGAAAAGGGAAAATGAAAATCAGTGGGTCATCGGTTAGTTTCTATTTAAAATTCTTTATACTTCAAGCCTCCGCCTACCCCATTCCTACCCCTTCTATTGCACAAATCTGTTTCCTACCCCTTTCTTAAATAAATAAATCACTTTATTTCACAATAAAACTTCTTATTAATATGAACACAAAGCTATAAAATAATCAAGCAGGTTAATACGTAAATCATTTAATCATAAATTTAAGCATTTTACAGCATATCATAAATACAGCAATATAAACAAATAAATACATCACCTTACCGTCTTGTTTGCCATTTCAAAACTACACTCAAATAAATATTCTTAGTTAAATTTATAAATAACTTTTTTGATCCTTAACAAAACCAAAAAGCTTATTGAAATTTCATTTTATCATTAATCGATTCAACTTTGTCAATTCGATAGAAACTTTGTCCAATTGAATAAAAACATAATAAAACAAATATTAACAAATTGAATATGTCGCTTTGAAACAATTTATTTAATTTGTTTGTAGAGACTTTTGTAGAGACTTGGTTAAAGTTAAAAATTGATGGAGTATAACTTTGGGTGAAGCTATCGAAGTCAATAAAATTGATTGCATCAATATAATCCATTATGTGGCTATAAACAAATTTGGATAATTTTTGCACACAGTTTGGGTTATTATAAGCGGTCAACCAAGATTTTGACGTAGTATTACGTCTTACAGTGCGGTTTGTATTGGGGGTCTTTTTCGCAAACTTTTCAAGCACATGCAACGTTTTTGTTCACTTTTTGGGGTATACCTACAGCATTTAATATTCATCGTAAAAATATAAAATACATGCCAAAATATCAGTTAAATGACGAATTAAACGAATATTTATTATATATTAGCAAAATCTTAGAAGAACAACTCACGTTTTTGTATAAGAAATATCATGCTTATTTTGTTATGGTTGTTGTTTTGGTTCGTGCCAAACTCACGAAAGCAACATCGTGTCGTTTGTTGAAACGAATCATTTTACGAATATTTCTCTGTAACTGCTTGTTGTTATTAATATGTATGTAAAATTTACATGTATATATACAGTGGTCCGCAGCTTCGTCACGGCCCTATTATTTTGTCAATAAAGAGCGTTAACACGTTTCTGTTACTCTTTGAATGAGTATGAGGAGAGATAGAGCTCAAAAGCATCATATAAAACTAGTAAGGATGGAGCTTCGACAGGGTACCGAAGCTAAAATACCCCCCGCGGCCATATTGAAGTATATTCGAAGTCTTTAGCCACATCATGCACGATGACATTCTGTTTTATATATTAACGAAAGTTTCCCCATTTTGATGACGTCACTTTTTATGGGGGCTAGGCGTTGTTTTGATCCAATTTTGCCAAATATCATAGAGATGGTTCTTATTATGTATGAAAGCTAATGTGCAAAATATCAAGACATATCTTGGATTTTTAAGAGATTTAACGTTTAAAATTAAGTCAGTTTATATGGGAGGTAGGCGTGGATTTCATCCGATTAAGCCCATTTTAAAACTTGATCTGCCTTTTTTAAAAATAAACTTATATTTCGAACTTCATCGCGATAATTTTAAAATTACGGATGTAATCGTGTCACACGGAAATCGACTCAGGAGGTGATACTTATCAAAAAAATATATTTTCCTATACCTGCCACGCCTTCTTCTTGGCGTTACAAACTGAATGACAAAGTTAATTTACCCCTTACGCAGTACGCTTTGGGGTATAAAAATTCTTAAACACGCAAAAGGTTGTCAGTTCAAAAATTAAGAAATTTTGACCGCTCTACAATGTGTTTATCCGGTCTCACTCTCACTGTTTTTTGACAGTTTTCATCGAAAACAACAACTTTTGAACGCCGTTCAAATGATCACCGTGTGACCTCTCTCTTAAAACAAAGCATGCCAAACGTAAGGCTCATTTGCTTTTATGGTAAGCTGTGCTAGCTAAGCAGAAAAGAAGTAGAGTAGAGAGCAACATGGAGCTTATTGAAGCTCTCGCAACACAAACGCGTAAAAATAAAACGATCAAGCAATTCGTGGCATCCGGGATGATTTCTTAAAAAAATTAACACTTTGCTTAAGCATACTTATTATTCAAATATCGAAATGAATAAACCCCTATACTGTGCTGTAACATAAATAAGACATTTTAAAAGTTATTTCATAAAAATCGACCCAGTTCTTTGGAAGTTTACCTGGCAACAAAAATTTGCACTTCAATTTTATATAATAGTATAGATAGATATCAGTTGCTTTCGTTTTTATCATCTGTTATTGTTTTTATTAATCTTCAGCAAGATCAAATTATTTACCAAACAATCCGCCAATTCGATGTGAAATTACATATTTGTATCAAAATATCAGGTGTAGTAAAAAGAAATACATTATTTTTGCATGAAATTGAAGGCTTATTTGGCATAATTAGAATAATTATATTTAGTTCAAATATGCACCGTTTTGTTCGATAGCATGTTGCCATTTTGAATGTAATTTCAATGTGCCTCTCTCATAGAAACTTTCCGCCCTATAGGCAAAAAATTGCGACAGTCAATTTTCATAAACTTCTCTTGAGGCGAATGCTTTACCAGCAAAATTATTCGCCATGGACAGGAGCAGGTGGTAATCACTTGGTGCTAGGTACGGACTATAAGGTGGATGCATAAGAGTCACTATCGATGTAAGTGGTCGGGCGGGCGTTGTCTTCAACGTGCAAAATTCTTTTTCTATTAGCCAAAGCTGGTCGCTTCCTTCAGACGGTCTAACAGTACAGGTTGACAGTACAGATCCGAATTAAGAGTTTGGCCGTAGGGGAGCATCTCATCGTAGATGATTCCTTGGCAATCTTACCAAACACACAGCAAAACCTTCTGTGTGATCGTCAGTTCTGGCTTGACCACCGTTTGCGCCGGCTTACCGTATTCGATCTCGACCATTATCACTTGTCGTTATCGTAAGTGACCCACTTTTCATCACCCGTCACCATCCACTTCAGAAATGGGTCGATTTTGTTGCGTTTTAGCAGCGATTCGCAAATAGAAATTCGGTTCATGAGTTTTTTGCTTTAACTCGTGTGGCACCCAAACACCGAGCTTCTTTTTGCATCCCACCTTATTTAAGTGGTTTCAAAGGCTTCCAGAACTTACGCCCGATGAACTTACGCCAAAAAAAAAAAATGACAAAAACGCCCGAAATTTTCCATACAAAATCGGGCATTAATTCGGTAATTTTTTCGGGTGTTTGTGTCAATAAATTTCGGGTCTTTTTTCAAATATTTAAAAGGAAGAAAGGCCTAAAAAAATAAGTTAGGCCCAAAAAAAAAATTGGAATTTTTGTAAAATTAAAATATGGAAAAAGCCCGAATTTTTGTTTTCCAAAA
This sequence comes from Coremacera marginata, assembly GCA_914767935.1. Lineage (NCBI taxonomy): Eukaryota > Metazoa > Arthropoda > Insecta > Diptera > Sciomyzidae > Coremacera > Coremacera marginata. Next base: position 127,979,176 of record OU612047.1, read on the forward strand.
AGTTCAGAAATTTCAAACTCGTTAAGATAAAATGGTTTACACTTGTATGGAAGAAGGTAAAAAAACAACATTCCCTATTTGGGCAAATAATTTTATAATAAAAAAAAAACACCATTTGGATCTTATATTTATATAATGTCCATGGACCGACCCTTTGTTCATGGAATAACATCAAAAACAAATAGAATAAAGGAAATCTTAGCAGATATTTTCACAGGGGAACATTTATTTACTACTCAAATCTGTTCTATTATATTTTGATAATCTTACATTGAAAGTGGATCATAGAAATTACGACCGAACAATAAAGGAATAAAACCAGAAAAAATGTTTCGGGCGTAATTTTCTCTTTCGGGCTCAATTGTCATTACAAATTTGGGCGTTTTTTCCAAAATTCAATGATTCAAAAATTTCGGGCTTTTTTGCCATTTTTTTCGGGCGTAAGTTCATCGCGCGTAAGTTCTGGGAGCCGTTTCAACGGCTTTTTGTGCAATGTTTAGCTCCTGGGCAATCCAAACAGTGCTTACATGATGGTCGAATTTCCATGATTATATCGACATTTTCGATAATTGGCGATAAGTGGTGCATCCTTGACATCAAAATTACCAGAATGGAATCGACAAAACCAAAATTGAGCGTGATTGGCTGTTGCAGCATCACGACCTACCATAAACATTATTCACATTTTCTGCTTGCGTTTTCACATTTATCGAAAAAAACTGTTATATATGGGCATTTCCGCGGTGGCACACGTGACGATCGTACGACTTTAATGAGTGAAAAAAGAATTTAACTGACAAGTTCCTTATTTTGATTTTCCAATAGCTTAGAACACTATACTATACACTATACAAGGTGTAAAACCAAAGAGTTGTCAAAAGTTCGGCTCTTAGATAGAAGCCACCAAAAATGATACGTTACGTGACAAAAAATAGAAGTGGTTTTTGACTTGGATCAAAAAATTAGTAAAATTCTGTAAATTGAGAAAAGTTTTTGTATAAAACTTTTTTTAGAAGGATTTGAAATAGTATAAGTTTATTTCAAAGTAATCAAATTTAAAAACCTTTTCTCGTTTTTTTTTTATTGGGCTTAGTATGAAACGTTACGTGACATGGCGCTACGTGACATTTTTTCCATTGTAACTCATTTGGGTATTTTGGTAATTAGGTAATTCAGTAATTATGTGATTTAGTTATTAAAAAACAAATTTAATATATTCTGTCTCTCCTTGCCTCAACCATTTTTCATTCTGTTTAGCCAATGCCGTCATTTTTACTAAAACAAAAACGTTTATAAAACATTAACTAAAAAGAAAAATTACATTTGTGAAAGAGTGCAGACGATTTGATCATCATGGTAAAATAATTTATATTTAAATTGCTTAAATCAATAAAATACAAATGTTGCTCTAAGATAATATCATTGAATAATAAGTTTTTAATAACTTTTAATTTTCGTGTCATGGTGGACTTTTCGACGGAAAAGCCCATATGGCGTATTTTCGCTTTGCTGGTGTTCATCTTTGACAAATCAAACAAAACAACTGAGTCAATTAATCACGAAACCGTCTGAGAAGATTTTTGGTACGATATTTCATCTTTCTAACGCCATCTAGCGTAATCCAATCGCATTTGTACAACGCGAGATGCAGATTTTTAAAGCCATCTATTGAAAAAATAATGAATTTCTTTTTACTTCACCTGATACCATCATATTTTAGTAAACATATTAGTTAGAATATATTCTAGTAAAACAGCAAAATTTTAAGTAAAATCAACAAAATATATTGCTTGAAATAAAAAAAATATTTTTATCAGAACAAAACATTTTTGTTTAATCGCCAGAAAAGCATTTTTCGATTCAACAAAGTATCATTTCATTTTGAAATATTCTTTATTCAAATTGACAAACTCTTTTATCAAATTTACAATGCAAGCGTGACAATCTTGAGAAAAGCTTTTATCAAATAGAAAAATACATTTATGAAATAAGCAAAACAACATTTTGTTAGTATGATTACAATTTTTCATCTTAAATTGACAAAAGTTTTTGTTGACTCTATATTGACAACAAATTAATCAACTCATCTTCGGAATTTGACAATCTAATATATAAAATTATCGTGTCACAATGTTCGTTCCCATACTCCTCCGAAACGGCTTGACCGATTCTTATGAAATTTTTTATGCATATTCCGTAAGTCTGAGAATCGGCTACTATCTATTTTTCACCCTCCTATGCAAAACGGGCGTGGCTCTGCCTATACAAGCCAAATTTTTGATATCGAATAGCTATGGAAGTAAAAGCCACAGAACATTGAAACTCAGAATGGAGTTACCACTTGGTGATGTCTTTCTAAGAGAAGACTTGGAAGGGCATTAGACAAGGGGGTGTGGCTTCGTCCATATGATCCAACTTTTTGATATCGAATAGCTACCGAAGTAAAAGACACAACATTGAAACTCGGAATGGAGTTACCACTTGGTAATGTCTTTCTAACTAAAAACTTGCGCGGGGGTTGGACAATGAGGTATGGCTCCACCCTTACCAGCCAAATTTTTGATATCGAATAGCTATGGAAGTAAAAGTCACAGAACATTGGAACTAAGAATTGAATTACCACTTGGTGATATCTTTGTAATAGAAAACTTGGGCGTGCATTGGACAAGGGGTATGGTTGCGACAATATAAGAAAAATTTTTGATATCGAATAGCTTTGTAAGTAAAAATCACTGAACAGTGGAACTCAGAATTGAATTACCACTTGGTGATATCTTTGTAAAGAGTGTGGTTCTGTCCTTATAAGCCAAATTTTTGATATCTAATAGCTTCAGAAGTAAAAATCACAGAACATTGAAACTCACAATTTAGTTTCTCACTCAACTCAGATTTTCTTAAAATTTTATTTAAATGGAAAGTTTACAAAAAATGGGAATGGTCGGACTATAGTCACACAAACTTTTTACAAAATCATTAAAACTGTACATGCTTTGATAGTAAAATACCACGCTTGGTATGTGGGGTCTATTCATCCAAACGGCAATCACTGTAAGTACAGATATGGACATTTAATAAATTACCATCAAACAAACAGATACACAACAATAGTTGAAAATAATTGGATAATGGCGTGTCAGGGGACTAGCGCGGAGTGCAGCGAAGCGCGCCGGGTAAAAGCTAGTATGAACATATATTTCTTTGAGTGTAGCTAGTTAAACATTTACTTTTAAGTAGCTTAACTAATGAATGATTCACAATCTTGGATAAAGGCATGCGTGTAGCAAGTCAGACACTCAGTGTTAGTTTGTTGCTTTTTTGAAGAACTTTTATTGCTTGCGAGAGAGTGAGTACAAAGAACATGTACAGAAATTATTGGCATATCACACCACAGCGCATGAAGCTTTCATAATTAAATGTAATCGTTTTAAATTACAAGCAGAAACGTAGACAACATTAAATTTAATGAAGAGACCAAAAAAGTGGGTGCTATAGAGCAATAAATACAAGGGTGTTTGTAGCACAGAAGAACTGAAGGCCAGTGCGGTGCTAAGAACTATAAATATATAATGGCGGATGCGTTGTTTAGAATGAAAAATTCAATTTTCCCAACTTGGTGATGATGATGAAAATAAAATACGTAAAATCCCGGTCTAACGTATGTATGTTAAAAAAAAAAAAAAAAAAACCAACAAAAATTAATAAAAAAATAACAAACAACAGAGACAAGTTAACGAACCCATATAAATAAATTGTATGCTTAACAGATATGAAGACTGATCCGGAGCAATGAGGGTTATATGTTTGGATGTGCATTTATTTTAATAAAAAATATAAGTCACTTGACTGCAATAAATAAAATTCATTGATAACACAAAAAACAATATGTTAAAAAGAACACTATATACATATACATACAAAATATAATCAAAGCAAACCACAGATAACAATGTTTGCCACAAAAATAGAATTGCAATAAATTTAAATTAATTCAAAACGTAACTTTTATGAGGGTTAGTAGAGAAAATTATGAAAAAAGTTTGCGTTCGCCTTATAAATGTGGGGTGAAAATGTGTAAAAATGGCGTTACTCAAGGTTTTTGAATATACAAATACGACTTTTCATTTATGAATGAATGATTACACGGTTAAAAATTCTGGTTAAAATAACTTTTTTTTAACTTAAAAGTTGCAATTTTAAACAACTCTTTGGTTGAAATCAACATATATTTACTTATTTCAACCTACACTCAAAGAAAAATCTTGTTAAAATTGATAAATAACTTTTGTTAATCCTTAACAAAACCAAATTGTGCAATCGATTAAATTTTATCATAAATGCTTGATATTTTTATCAAATCGAAAGAAACTTTATCTATTATCCATTATTATCCGAAAGAAACTTTATCCAAAACATAATAAAACGTTACACGCTGAAAAATAATAGGCCTTCGCAAACATAATTTGCAGGAAGTATAATATGTTTCTGCATGTTTCTTGGAAACAAGTAATCATAATTGGTTCCACACATAATATGATTAATTAATGCAATTTTTAATTATATATATATTTGCATCTTAACATTATTTAATTGTACCCAATCACTTGTTGTTTGAATTTAAAAACAATATAATTTGCTTTAAAGAAAATATGTTTTCATATAAACATATTATAATTATAAATAGACTGAGAACACTTTTAGTCTATTACTATTTGTTTGTTTGGAAATATAATTTAGTCAAGATTAACATTAAATATTCACGGACAAATATATATTAATTGGAGAATACATAATTTAATTGCAGTCAAGCAATTATTTTCAAAACGATAATTAAGAACAACATAATATATTTACCAATGATTACACTATATTTACTTGGAAACATATTTTAGCAAAAGAAATGTTAGAAGTTGTTCACTGTAATTACAAAATATTTGCTTAGAAGTAATTGTTGGTTTGAAGCAAACAAAATATATTTTGAAAACAGTAAATAAGTTTTTCTCGGATTTAATTATGTTGAGAAGTAACCATATTATGTTTATCCGACATTACAATAACTTTTAAAACCACACATTTTCTAGTTGGAGAAAACATCATATGGTTGGAGCACCCACTTTGCCAAATAAGCACCCGCTTCATCAGCAAAGTTCCTTCAAAACTCACCTATTTTTACTGCTGAACCGCTTTATTTTTCTTTAATTTTGTTTTTTATTTTATTAATTTGAAAACACAAACACTTTTAATTTAAACCAACATTTTCAGAAACACTTTTCAAAAGAGCTAAACTTTTCAACACGTTTGGCGCTACTGCTTGAAACTTAAAATGACGCCAAGACTTGGCAACTGTTAAAAGAAAGCGCATAAAGCAACAAGGTTTCCGCTATTTTTCGTGCAAGTGCAAAAGAAAGAGATATATGTATGTCTAGGCGAAACACATAAGAGAAATGAGTTCTGTTTGTTTTAAATTTGCAGAGTTCTGTTCTTTTTGAGTTTAACAGTGATGCAAATATTGGGTTGGCAACTAAGTAATTGCGGATCTCACTCATAGACGGCTTTAGTTGAATTTGCTGACGTAATCGAAATGTCAAACACATTTTGTTATTTGATAGTTATTACTTCAACTGTCAGTCAGTAAAAAAACTTTTTTGATCGGTTGTGTAGTTGTTGTTTGGTGTCTGTTGAAAAATGGAAAATCAAAACGAACATTTTCGTCATATTTTCCTTTTTTATTTCCGGAAAGGAAAAAACGCATCGCAAGCTCACAAAAAGTTATGTGCTGTTTATGGTGACGAAGCTTTAAAAGAACGGCAGTGTCAAAATTGTTTTGCCAAATTTCGTTCTGGTGATTTTTCACTCAAAGATGAAAAACGCTCTGGTCGTCCAGTTGAAGTTGATGACGACCAAATCAAAGCAATAATCGATTCGGATCGTCACAATACAACACGTGAGATTGCAGAGAAGCTTCATGTACCACATGCATGCATTGAAAATCGCTTAAAACAACTTTGCTATGTACGAAAACTCGATATATGGGTTCCTCATGAACTGAAAGAAAAGCATTTAACACAACGCATTAACATCTGCGATTTGTTAAAGAAACGTAATGAAAATGATCCATTTTTAAAACGATTGATAACTGGTGATGAAAAATGGGTTGTTTACAACAATGCCAATCGGAAAAGATCGTGGAGCAGGCCAGGTGAACCAGCTCAAACAACATCAAAAGCTGATATTCATCAAAAGAAAGTTATGTTATCAGTTTGGTGGGACTACAAAGGGAATTGTCAACTTTGAACTTTTACCACCCAACCGAACGATAAATTCAGATGTCTACATTGAACAACTAACAAAATTGAACAATGCAGTTGAAGAAAAGCGGCCCGAATTGACAAATCGAAAAGGTGTTGTATTCCACCATGACAATGCAAGGCCACACACATCTTTGGTCACTCGGCAAAAATTATTGGAGCTTGGTTGGGATGTTTTGCCATATCCACCATATAGTCCTGACCTTGCACCATCTGATTACTTTTTATTTTGATCTTTGCAAAACTCCTTGAATGGTTAAAATTTCAATAATAATGATGATGTCAAATCGTAGCTGGTTCAGCTTTTTGCTGATAAAAACCAGAAGTTTTATGAACGTGGAATTATGATGCTGCCTGAAAGATGGCAAAAGGTCATTGCTCAAAATGGGCAATACATTACAGAATAAAGTTATTTCGTTCCATGAAAAAATTGTCTTTTATTTTCTAAAAAAAATTCGCAATTACTTAGTTGCCAACCTGATATATTTTTATTGGGTAGAAACACACAATTCTATTTTGTCACAAGCATATTAATGTAGACGTCAGTTTTTTAGCTAAGGCAATTATATTAATGTTGGACACAACTAATATCTTCTTATATCGGAAAAAAATTATATTGAAGGAAAGTTCTTAATCATAAGTGGTTCCCTCTGAATATTTTGTTTTTGAGACCAAACATATATAAACATATTTTTTTCTCTGCGTTTAATAAATTGAATGTTTTGTTTTAAAAAAAAAGTGTTTTATTGTTTGAAAAATGCTTTTCTCAATTTGATATAAACTTATTCACGATAACAAAATCGTCAATCAATAGAATTAACAAACTTACTTCGTTGGTTTGATAAATAGGTTTGTTGTGCTGAAAAAATCATTTATAAAATTGATAATCGCTTGAGTCACGCGGATAAAATTTCAATTTCGTAATGATGAAATGAATTATAAAAAATGCTTAAAATGAATTTTGGAAAAATTTCAAAAACTTTCAATCATTACAACAAAAATAGAGGTCTAGCATTTCGTTGGTGTTATTTGTTGTTCGCAGAAATTATAAAAAGCTATAAAACAGACAAAAAATATTTCAATAACAATTCTGTGGGTGTAAGGAGTTTGGAGTAAGGAAGAGGAAAGTAAAAATTACTTTCTTCTTAGTGATACATTATTAAATGTGATTTTGTAATATTTAGTAAAATTTCCTCAAATAATAAAATATTTTATCAAAATAGCAAAACATTTTTGTATGATTTATAATTCAACATTTAATTTCACTTTTCTATTCAACAAACCATTTTTGTTCAGGTTGAAATATTCTTTATTCATATTGACGAATTCTTATATCAAATTTACAATGTAAACGCGACAATCTTTTATCAAATCAAAATATCCGTTTGTTTATCAAATAAACAAAATAAAATTTTGTTAATATGATTGCAACCTCTCCCCTGCAATCAAATTGACAAACGCTTTTGTTGACTCTATACTGACAAAAAATTTATCAACTTAACCTAGGAATTTGTCAATGTGAACAAATACATACTTCATTGAGTGTAAGGGACGAATTCTAAGTTAAGTTTTGAAGTTAAATTTTTCAACTATTTAAAACGAGTTTTTCATCTTCGTTTAATTGAAAAATTATTTCAACTTAAGGGAGGTTATTGTTTCAACCTTAAACATTGTTCAATATGAAAAACATTGTTCATATTGACAAATTCCTAGGTTGATTTCATAAATTTTTTTGTCAGTATACGATCAAGAAAAGTTTATATCAAGATTTTTTTTTTCTCTTCGAGTGTTAGACAAAAATCTTGGGTTTTTTTTCACTTGGACAAATAGGTTCCAATTGCAGTATTTTTGGAACTTGTTGGGCCACTGGGACTTTTGAATTTGAGGTTCGTTCCACTTGAACAAATAGATTCCGCTTGTAATATTTTTGGAACTAGTTGAGTCATTTGAACTTTTTTGGACTAAGTCGACTCCTTGGACAAATAATTTTCGAAAAAATAGCTTCCACAGCTGCGGTCATAGCACCTTCAGCTTTGTGCATATTTAAAGCAGCGAGGCTTTAAAAAAAACATTAACCAAATTAAGGTTTGCCATTTTGAAACTTTAGTTTCTATACAATATATCGCTAGTGAGATACACAAACATATTAATGTAAATAAACTTTAATTTTTTTATTTACATTATATAATGCAAAATGACGACGGTCAAAATAATAGCATTACATATTATTCTCGTAAAAAAAAAAAAGAAATAAGTTTCGGTTACTTTTACATTGAACCAAAAACGTACTTAATATATAAGAAAAAGTTCTTTGCTATAATGAATTCTTTAATTTTATGAACTTTTTCTTACAGCCAAAGAATTAATTCCTTAAATTAAGGAAATAGTTTTTAAATTCAAAGAAAAAATTCATTAAACTGTAATTTAACCTTGAAATCAATGAACTCGTACATTCATGTAAAGCTGTGGTGTCTAACCGAATTTGTACTGAGAGCTACTTTTAAACCATGACCATGCTTCGCGGTCACCAATCCTTATACAAATATTTTTCTTTTTTCTTTTTGTTTATCACACCCAAATCTGAAAATGTTTCTAAATTTGACAATACGAACGACGGAGATATTTTTTGTTTGCTTGTTGAATCTAAAGAAAGCAAAATTTGAAGTTCATAAACAATGAAAATAGAAAAGCGAGTTATCCTGGTCTCTTCCATATCAGTACACAATTGTGCAAGTATATGAAGAATTTATTGACGGCATGAGTGACAGAGAAAAGAATGGAAGCGTCTGCAAAGCTATAGCTCTGCAGCTACAAAGCTGTTGTCGCTGTCAATTTGAAACTAGTTCCGGCAGTGTGAACGTGTGTATTAAATGAAAAGCTCTTTTTTATTTAACATGTTAAGCTAAGTCGATTTGAACATGTTATAAGCAGGCTTGTACAAATCGCCGACTCTAAGTATTATTCTGTGCATCATTTTGTTTACGGGCGCCTAAAAATACGGTGGCGTGCTACCAGGCGCCCGCGAACTACCGGTTGGACACCACTGATTTAAAGAAGAAAAAGCAAATTAAATCAAAGAATTTTTTCTTTGAACCCATGAACAGAGATTCATTGAATCAAAGAATCATTTTTTGGACCAATTTTTGGGATTTTTTTGGTTCTGTGTACAAGTTTTAATTGTGTTTTCATTGCTTATTGTCTAAGGATAGTATTTCAATATTTTGTCGCATTTTCGACACTAACTAGTCAATATTGAGTCAACTCAATATTTTTTTTGGGCATTTTTTTTTTACCGAAACTGCTTTCCACGACCGCTCAGTAGCAACAATTTCTGAACGGTAATTTTTAACTTCCGCTCAAAAGTTTTTTATGGGGCTTTCGTTTAGGGACTGTAGATGCCATTCCATCACATTAACATGGTTATTTATAAACCAGTTTATCGCCTTCTTGCTCGTATGCTTTGGATCGTTGTCGGCATACGGTAGCATGAACTCATTTAAAATATCCACATAAATATGTTGATCCATTATTGTTTTGGTTCAATATATAGGTCCTACGCCGTAAAACGAAGAACAAGCCCACACAGTTATGCTAGATCCACCCTGAACAATCGTTTTCCAAGTGAAATTTGGATTGTACACCGTCCTTGGAGGCCTTCTTAAATACAATCGAGATCCTGTCCCACTATACAATACGTTCTGTTTAAAAACAATGCCAACAAAGAGTGGAAATAACATTCACTGAGGATATGTTCGCGGTGCTATTATTTTGACCGCAACTATACATTTTTAGAATTAGTTGAGTGATTGCAACTTTTTTCGTTTCAGTAGACTTCTAAAGAACAAATCTTGGATTTTTTGACAAATAAGTTCCACTTGCAATATTTTTGAAAATAATTGAGACATTCCAACTTTTAAGGATTTAATGAGTTTCTTGGACAAAAACCTTGGCTTCTTTGACCTATGGCCCACCTAGTTCGAAAAGTGGATGTGGAACCTATTTGTCAAAGTGAAACCTATTTGTCAAAAAATTTCATTCAAGCAGCCCATCAAAACCAAAAAGTTCCAATGCCTTAAATAGTTCCAAAAATATGGTAATTTTAAAAGCATTTTAAAATAAATCGCAGCACACAAGATATGTTTAAACAAGAAAATAGAACCTACACAAAAGTCGTCATGTTTAACTGTCTCTCACCTACGTGGCTTCATCAGATCGAAGCATATTCTTCAACCCTCTTTTATATGACCGTAGAACATTTTGCCAATTTTCTCGAAATACTTGTTTATACGCTAAAAACAAGTCTTTGTTTGATGTTCTTAGAGCACAAATAGGAAATTTTTCTTGAACTTCTACCCATTAAACCTTCTCCATTTAAAATTCCATTTAAATTATTTTTAAGTTTTTCTGAGGAGTAAAATGGGTATGGCATCAATTTTCGCGGCCGTGGCGCAGTGGGTAGAGTGTGTGGCCCATACCCCAGAGAACTCTGGTTCGAATCCCACCAGACGAAGAAAGTTTTTTCAATTGAATTAATTTTTATTTTCGGCCGTTACCTCTCTGCAGACAATGGCAAACCTCAGAGAGTTAAAACTGCCATGAAAAGCTTCTTGAGAACATAAGCCGTTCGGAGTCAGCATAAAACATATAGGTCCAGTTCTCGATCATTTGTGTTCAAACATTTCACAATACACACAACACAATTGATCATAAGAAGCTCGGTCAAAGTCCTTTCAAGGGCTGAACTGACCATTTCGTTTTTTTCAGTTTTCGCACCAACAGCTTGCCGAAATTAGATGTAATTTTGCCTTTTCTGCCTCTTCTTTTCGGCTTATGGATTGAATGAATTGCATTAAATGTATTTTTCATTGAAATTCTTACCTGTTGCAACATGGGCATAGCCAGGATTTAGTTCAGGGGGGATAATAAAAATATTTTCTTTTTATGTGACTGATAAATAAATAAAAAATGTGTCGGCCTTAAGTTTGTAATAAAAAATAACTTAAGCTTTAATAAATATTAATAAAATTCTATGCTTTTTAGCTATAAGAAAAAATGTTTTGAATTTCTTAATTTAATACTAATGCCCTGTGTGAGTTCATCTAAATACGACCTAAACTAAATTGTGTCGATAAAACAGTGCTTCCTAAATAATTTAGGTAGATTCCGAGCTACCTAAATGCTTCATTAAGAGAAAATAATATGTTAACCTAAAATTTAAAATTTCTTTAGATGGATTACAAAAATTTAAGAAGCATTGTTTTATCAACACAATTTAATTTAGGTCGAATTTAGATAAACTCGCACAAGTCCTAAATTTCTAATTTTCTAATGTTCAGGGAAGGGGGCAACTGCCCCCCTAACCTTTCTATGCTACGCCCACGTGCTAATAGGTTTGATATGATGATGGATTTGATATAATCAATCATTTCCGCCACTACTTAAGGTTGTTTTTTATGAATTTCCTTTTAGAAGCGGTGCAATAGACTCAACGTCCCATAATTTTTATAGCCCCTCCCCCCAAGTTCCCTCTTGTTTAAAGGTTTGCTAATAAAAAAAACCCCGGTAATAAATAGTGAGACCTGAAGTTATCAATTTGTGCCTTCTTACTTTGATCACGAAAATATTTTCATATTTCGCATGCAATTTAAAAATTATTAAAAGTTTTCAAAAGTTAGCGTCATGTAGCGCCTCATTAAGCCTCGACCATGCCACTTAATAATAATAATAGCCCAAACAAGCGTTCAGCTCGCTTGTGTTCAATTAACTCTTACGTCGTTGCCACCAATTATTTGCATCAACAAGAAGCTGTTGCTATGTCTCTGATTTTCTTGTTGTAATTATTATCCATAATAATAATAATAATAAATAAACAACAACTAGATAACTACGTATAAAAAACATTGGCTACAACAACTCGTCCGACTAATGACGTCAATGAAATTTCTTTAGAAATTGCTTTGTAAGAGAAAGAAAGAAGCCAGAACATATAACGACGCAATACATTTTATCGCCTACTCCCTACCCACGTTCACTGTTGCAAGCTACACCCACCTTTATATAAATAACTGTATAGTAAAAATACAAGTAGCTAGGTGCCTGCAAAACAGCCCATGTTAAAAGTGTAAAAAACTACGGAGAATGTTGCCAAAACCAAAAGGAACGAACCATTTCGTTTTTAAGGACAAACGTAGTTTATCTACCGTATGTATGAATGTGCTAGTGTTTTTAAGATGCGTAAGAGCACTACAAGCAGACAGGAGCCATTGTGTAAAGGCCATGGTTTTGGCCTTTGACGTAGATGTTCAAGATGCAAGCGTGACACGTTTCCAGCGAACAAAATATAAAGTCTCAAGTCATAAAACTGTCTGGATTTTATGAATGCTGAATGCTATTGCTTTGGAAATAATATAGTCAAAGTAACAGACGACTTTGGGACTTCAGCAAAGAAAAGAATAATTTTTGCAAGTTTCATGGCAACTTAAAGTCGATATAATCTTTCTATAAATTCTTACAAGTAATGAAATATTCAAATTTTTTGACGTAGAGTTACGTCTTACAGCGCAGTTTATATGCGGTTTATTTTTTAAGCATATGCAACGTTTCGTTCACTTTTTGCGATATACCTACAGTTTTTAATATTCATCGTACAAAGATAAAATATATGCCAAAATATCAGTTATATGGCAAATGAAACGAATACTTAACTTTAACTTCTTTAATAGAGGCACAAAATAGAAAAATCTTAAGAAAAAAAAAATTCACATTTTCGTATGAGAAAAATCATGCATAAAATGTTTTAGTAGCTGCTTATGTTAGTGTTATGGTTGTTTTATACATAGTTTATTTATTTATTTATTTAGTTATTTCATCAAGCAGAGCTGTTACTCTTATAGACTACTAAACAATTTATAATGTACGTATTTATATCACATAATATTATTAAATTATACAATTTAAATGAATTCATTTCATTTCAACAAAAAAAAAAAAAGTTCCGCCCCTACTGGGTATTTAGGTGTAAATAGGTATAAAACTGTAATAATAGTCACAGAAAGAATTAAAGAGAAAATACAGTGGTTAGCAAAATGCAAAAGATAGCAATAATATGTAAGACAATAGTAATGTTAAAAACCACAAATTAATTCAAGATTCATTAGCCATAATGCATAGAAAGATTTTGTTTTTTAAAGATCTTCTAGATATATTATAAAACAAGTCGAAAGCAAAAAGGATTACATTTGATTCCTTAATACAGCGAGCCATAGGCATGTTTTGAGTGTAGTGTAGTGTAGAGTATAGGGATCCGTGAATTCAGCAGAGTTTTTTTTAACATAGAGTTAGCTTTTGCAATTATTAGTTCGATATGATTTCTGAAATTAAGTTTCGGGTCAAGCAAAACTCCTAGGTCTTTTTTGCAAAAAATTCTTTCCAAAGAAGTAGAGTTTGTGGCGGTGCCTTCAGCTCCGTCAACGAATAGAATTAGTAAATATCGTGTTTCAGCTCTTAGAGCCCTTGGCGACACTTTGTCGCAGTCACTGTAAACAATTTCAACCATTGCTGCTGGGATGATCACGCCAATGGTGATCCAAGCACATTCCTAGCCACTCGATACATTGTTGCTGCCCTTAGAGCAGCAGGCACTTGAGTCGGTGCATACGTTATCGCGATCCGCTGTAATTCGGCCACTGACTTTGCATGCGTGTTGTTGTTGTACACTTGTGTGTTGTACAACAACAAACGTGGCCGCCTTAGAACACAGTCACTGTCGCTAAATTCTTGCTTATGACGACTAACGGCAATATGACCGGCTTGTTTATGTTGAGCGTTGGTCATCGGATACGTCGCGCTTGTAGGTTGCTTGTTGGCTTAGCTACCCAACAAGCAGCTAGCCGCGCCGCTTGTTTATTTACAGGCATTTGTGTTGTCAGCGTTTTCATGCACCGCGGGCTGTCCGTCCGTCACTAGCGCTGGTGACGAGTCGGAGCCATATAAAATACAGTCTCTGCCGACGTTGAGATATATTGTATAATGGACGCACACAAGTATGTAATATTTTTATTGGCTATGGGATGTGCTGCAGCCGTGTACTGTGCGCTGCAGTACATATTTAATGTATTATGGTGGCATGGGCTCTGGGCCATGCTACCATAATCAGTCAGTTGGATTTCGTACGCGCCGCGAAGAAGTTGATCGCAATCGCGCCTGCTCCCCCCCATTAGCCTAGAGTAAAACTCTGTAAATATATAAAGTAAAATAAATATAATCTGTAAATATAAAGTAATAAAGAAATAAGAAATCCACATTGGTGACCCCGACGTCGCGTGCGCGAGTGAATGGTGATAAACTTTTGAAAGCCTTTAAAAAATAAACTTGTGAAAACTTGTAAAAAAAAAAAAAAAAAAACAAACAAAAAAAAAAAAAAAAAAAAAAAAAAAAAAAAAAAAAAACAAGCCGCTTTCTAGCACGCAACGGTATAATTGCAAAAAATATTTATAGTTGATTAAATAAAAGGCATACAGTGCGGGATAGTGAGAATGAGTAAACCGAGTGAACAAGTGGTGATACACGACCACACCTTGTCCGACGATGAGACTGGTCAAGGGGTGGGTCCAGGGCAGAAAGCCGACCTCACGAAATCACAGAGTGTTTCCCAAGCGGGTGGCGAGCCCGGGGTTAGCGTAGTAGCGGCGGTTAAGACGCCTCAATTCTGGCACGATTCGCCGGATCTATGGTTTTTACAACTTGAGGCACAGTTCGCTAAGCTCAAGATCACCAGCGACCATACGAGGTTTTATACAGTGGTGGGGGCCCTAGAGAAGGCCGTGTTGCGACAGGTGAGTGAACTGGTTCGCAAACCGCCATCGGCCGAGCGATATAACTTGTTAAAGGCCAATTTGCTCGAAATCTTTAGCGCCACGGAACAAGAGAAGTTGCGACAGCTCATTTCGCAAAAAGAGCTCGGAGATTTGCGCCCGTCACAACTTTTGAACGAAATGCGGGAACTCGGCGGAGAAAATCTGCCCGAACGCATGCTAGAGAGCTTGTGGACCGCGCGGCTACCGGCGATGGTGCAAGGAATGCTGCAGACGGTAATGGTGGACCTGCCACAAAAAGCCGCTTTAGCGGATAAAATTATGGAAACCCTGGCAGGAACCAGACAGGTTGCCGCAGTAGACGCTGACTCGGTTAAAAGCAAAATGGAGCGGGCAAAAGCCGAAGTGTTAGAGAAGCGAATTAACCGCCTAGAAAACGCATTATTCGAGAGAGAAAACCCGAACCGAGGAAGACGAGGTTTCAATAATCCCCCACTACCAGCAGAGTTGTGCTCTGACACCGATGAGGATGTATTTGTCCCCCCTAAGGAAGGGACCTGGGATCGGCGCCAAGAAATACCGCCACGTTTTCGGTCACGGACCGGACCGAACGTAGGTCGATCCCCTTCCCGAGCAGCAGATCGCCAGCGAGCCTCGCCAAGCAGCCCGCGATATGGGTCGCGACAGCAATATATGAGTGCTCCACACGCCCACTACCACTTCCAGAATGGAAATGATCAGTTCTCAAACAGTCAAACGGGTAAGAAAATCGGCAGATGCCACTACCACCGGAGGTTCGGCAGTAATGCGACGAAATGCCGTCAGCCGTGCTCCTGGCAACAGCGTTCAAAAAACTAGAAGCACTGCCGAAAGCTACGGGCGACGAGGCTGGCAACCTTGAAATTCGTCGCCTGTACGTTACCGACACGACAACGAGCAGGCGGTTCCTGATTGACACAGGGGCCGACGTGTCGGTAATGCCACCAACGGGTAATGAAAGATTCAACGCCCCCCACCCGCTTAAACTGTACGCAGCAAATGGTTCGGGAATTACAACGTTTGGCACGCGGAGAGTTACTTTGGACCTTGGGTTAAGAAGGCAATTTTCCTGGGAATTTATTTTAGCTGACGTGAGAGCGCCGCTTATTGGAGCAGATTTTCTCAAACATCATGGAATTTTAGTTGACATGAAAAATAATCGACTGATTGATAGAGACGCCACCGTGCAGGCGGCCGCCACGGCAGGTAAGGTAAGCCAATCTAATATATATACTTACAATATTACGCTTCCTTACGCGGATTTGCTGGCTGAATTTTCGGACATCACGGTCTTACGCCAAGTCCCGCCAGCAAAGAAAAACAAAGTCACGCACCACATTATTACGAATGGACCACCGGTGCACGCCAAACCGCGCCGACTAGCACCGGACAAGCTAGCAGCAGCGCGCAGCGAATTCCAGTTTTTGATAGAGAATGGTATATGCGAACCATCGGACAGCAATTGGTCCAGTCCGCTTCATATGGTAAAAAAGGCGGATGGTTCATGGAGACCATGCGGAGACTATAGGGCCTTAAATGAGAGAACGGTTCCTGATAGGTACCCTATACCACATATTCAGGATTTTGTGAATATCCTCCACGGGCGAAAAATATTTTCTACCATCGATCTGCAACGTGCCTACCACCAGATTCGAATAGAACCTCAGGATGTGCCAAAAACAGCAATTACAACGCCTTTCGGCCTGTTCCAGTTCAAATCCATGACGTTTGGACTGAGAAACGCGGCCCAGACGTTCCAGCGTCATATAAATGATGTCCTTGCTTCCGAAACTGACCACGTTTTTGTGTATATCGACGATATTTGCGTGGCATCTCCGGACGAGAAGACCCACAAAGAACACCTCCGCCGCGTTTTCAAGTTGCTCCGTGAAAACGGCTTGGCGATCAACGCGGCCAAGTGTGACTTCGGAAAAGCCGAAGTTAAGTTCTTAGGCCATACAGTTAATAGCAAGGGAGTAAGCCCAAACGAGGATAAGGTAAAAGCTATTCGTGAGTTTGCGAGGCCTAAGACAGCAAAAGAATTGAAAAGATTTTTGGGAATGATCAATTTCTACAGACGTTTCATGCCCGGGGCAGCAGCTACGCAGGCCGTATTACAAAACATGATCATTGGTAATAAGAAAAACGATAAGACAGCGCTGAAGTGGACAGAAGAGTCTGCGGCAGCGTTTAACACATCTAAAAATAGCCTTGCAAATGCAACCATGCTGTTTCACCCGGCACCGTTTGCTAACTTGTCTTTGAGCGTTGATGCTTCTGATTTCGCAATTGGGGCGGTCCTACATCAACAGGTGGGTAGCAGCCTACAGCCTTTGGCTTTTTTCTCAAAAAAATTAGATAACGCCCAGAAGAAGTATAGCACGTATGACCGAGAGCTGCTGGCAATGTTCCTGGCGGTGAAGCATTTTAAGCATATGTTGGAAGGAAGAAAGTTCTGCATTTTCACCGACCACAAACCACTTATGTTCGCGTTTAAACAGAAGTCTGACAAGGCGTCACCGCGACAAGTGCGGCATCTTGACTATATCGGCCAATTCACCACAGACATCCGGCACGTACCAGGCAACGATAATGAGGTTGCTGATACATTGTCACGTATTCAGCAGATAGCAGGAGTAGAAATTAATTACGCCAAGTTAGCCGAGGAACAGAGCAGAGACGAAGAGATTCAGAGACTATTAGGGGCGAAACTTCAGCCTTCTTCGCTTGTTATTAAGCAGTTCGACGTACCAGAAGCCGACGTGAAGTTGCAGTGCGATGTCTCCCTAGGGATAGCCCGACCATTGATTCCAACCGGATTTCGCAGTTGTATTCTGAAGAAGTTACACGGAATTGCTCATACTGGAGCTAGATCGACAATAAAATTAATTCAAGGTAGATTTGTCTGGCCGAATATGAAGAAAGATATTCGGGAGTTTGTCAGAGCGTGTTTCTACTGCCAGCGGAGTAAGATAAGCAGACATAACAGGACCGAGCTGAAATCATACGTTAACCCTAGTGAAAGATTTGAGCACATTAACGTCGATCTGGTTGGTCCCCTACCGGTATCTCGGGACAGCCGCTATTGTCTGACAATTATTGATCGTTACACCCGTTGGCCTGAAGCAATTCCCATTCCGGATATGACCGCTGAGACAGTGGCGCGGAATTTATTGTCTTGTTGGATCGCCCGGTTTGGTGTTCCAGTTAGAATCACAACAGACCTTGGACGGCAGTTCGAGTCGGACCTTTTTCGACAGTTAAATAGCCTACTGGGCATCAAACACTTCAGAACTACACCATATCACCCTCAAGCAAATGGGATGATCGAGAGATGGCATCGGACTCTGAAAGCGGCAATCGTATGTCATGATAACGAAAGGTGGACCGACACCCTGCCCATCGTCCTGCTAGGCCTTCGATCGGTGTTCAAAGAAGACCTGGGTGCAACTCCAGCCGAAATGGTTTATGGCGCAACCCTCAAATTGCCGGGTGAGTTTTTAATTCCTTCACCTGCCAAATTAGGTGAGGCTGACTTTGTCGCCGCCCTGCGAGAAACTATGCAGAAGGTTGGCCCAGCGACGGTAGTGCACCACGATAGCCCGAAAATTTTTGTTCAACAGGAATTAAAGACCTGCACACATGTTTTCGTGAGATGCGATAAGGTCCAACGCCCCTTGCAGCCCTGTTACGATGGCCCGTATGAGGTCGTTGAGCGAAACGACAAGTACTTTACGATCATTATCAAAGGTAAACCGGCTAAACTATCGATAGATAGACTGAAAGCAGCATTCGTAATTAAACCTGTAGGAGAATCAAGCGATAAGCCAACGCAGCCAGCCCGTAGGGGCATATTGAAATTCAGCGGAGAGCATCCGGTCGTGACATTTTCCGACCCGCCGTTGGACAACGTGGGACCACCACCGCTGCAAAGATCTACGTGGCCGGACACCGAACAATCGGAGCTGCTTTATCCATCAGGTGGCAATAGAAAAGCCGCCAAGAAGGTCGTGACATTTTCCGACCCGCCGTTGGACAACGCGGGACCGAATCGTTACTCGAGTCGCCGTGTGAATAATGCGACTTCCAAAAGAAGAACACCACAGCAGCCGCCAGCGCCGGTCTTTACAAGGAGCGGCAGAAGGGTTATGGCGCCATCTAAATATTGAAGCTGCAATGGTATATTTAATTTTATTTAAACTTGAATTGTTGTCATTTAAATTGCGTATGGAATATGTTTTGAACATGTAATATCTATTGAAACACTTGGGGGGGAGTACTGTGGCGGTGCCTTCAGCTCCGTCAACGAATAGAATTAGTAAATATCGTGTTTCAGCTCTTAGAGCCCTTGGCGACACTTTGTCGCAGTCACTGTAAACAATTTCAACCATTGCTGCTGGGATGATCACGCCAATGGTGATCCAAGCACATTCCTAGCCACTCGATACATTGTTGCTGCCCTTAGAGCAGCAGGCACTTGAGTCGGTGCATACGTTATCGCGATCCGCTGTAATTCGGCCACTGACTTTGCATGCGTGTTGTTGTTGTACACTTGTGTGTTGTACAACAACAAACGTGGCCGCCTTAGAACACAGTCACTGTCGCTAAATTCTTGCTTATGACGACTAACGGCAATATGACCGGCTTGTTTATGTTGAGCGTTGGTCATCGGATACGTCGCGCTTGTAGGTTGCTTGTTGGCTTAGCTACCCAACAAGCAGCTAGCCGCGCCGCTTGTTTATTTACAGGCATTTGTGTTGTCAGCGTTTTCATGCACCGCGGGCTGTCCGTCCGTCACTAGCGCTGGTGACGAGTCGGAGCCATATAAAATACAGTCTCTGCCGACGTTGAGATATATTGTATAATGGACGCACACAAGTATGTAATATTTTTATTGGCTATGGGATGTGCTGCAGCCGTGTACTGTGCGCTGCAGTACATATTTAATGTATTATGGTGGCATGGGCTCTGGGCCATGCTACCATAATCAGTCAGTTGGATTTCGTACGCGCCGCGAAGAAGTTGATCGCAATCGCGCCTGCTCCCCCCCATTAGCCTAGAGTAAAACTCTGTAAATATATAAAGTAAAATAAATATAATCTGTAAATATAAAGTAATAAAGAAATAAGAAATCCACAAGTTAATGAAATAGTTGCAGAAAATATGGGAGGAGGACCTAGTGAAAGATAGACATTGGCATTTCGCAATATTAAGTGGAAGATTATTAAGAGCGCATCAATTAGCTACCGAGTCAAGATCATGTTGGAGAAGACTGAAATCAGAGTCAGATTCGATTGGCCATAATATGTTTAGGTCATCAGCAAAAAGGAGGCATCTTGAATGTTCAATGACTTGTGGTAGATCATTAATAAAGATAAGGAATAGAAGTGGACCTAGATTGAGGTACACCCGACAAGACCTGTATTGGGAGAAACAAACAATCATTTATTCTGACTTGTTGCCATCTATTCAGTAGGTAGAATCTTAGCCAAGCATGTAGACTTGAATGAAAACCAAGAGCAGAGAGTTTAAAAAGTAAAGTTTCGTAATCAACTTTATCAAACGCTTTAGCGAAATCCGTGAAGACAACATCCGTTTGTAAGACCTTGGAGAAGTTGTTAATTATAAAAGAACAAAAAATAATTAAATTAGTGGTAGTTGACCTACCGGATAAGAAGCCATGTTGATTCAAAGAGATAACTGATTTAACACAAAAAGATAGTTTTTCATATACTATTTTTTCAAAGATTTTAGGTATACATAAAATTATACTTATTGGTCTGTAGTTACGGATATCTTGCTTCGGCCCAGATTTATGGATCGGAACGATAAGCTACAATTTCCATTGGTCCAGAAAAGTGCCACTTGACAAAGATTTATTGAATACAATAGAAAGAGGGCGAGAAATTGCAGCCGCACACTGTTTTAGCAAGATAGGAGCAATACCATCGTGACCAACCGTAGATGAAGATTTTAAATTTGAAAGAGCAGTTTCAACTTCAGTTCAATCTAAATAGAGATTACCTAGGTTTAGAAGAGAATCACGATATGAACAGCCAGAAGAATTAGTCTGTGAACCTATTGAGTAAACGGATTATATAGTATAAGTATCTTCCGAACTCCATTATAAAACATGGAGTTTGAAATACCGCTGGATTTCCTTTTCATATTAATATAAGACCGGAAAAATTTACTATTTTCTTTGAGCTTTTCTGCAATCGATACGATATGGTTAAAAAGGCATTTATTAAGAACGTTGAATTCATTTAAACAATTTAAGTAGATCAATTTCAGATGTTGATTATCCTTAAAGTTTCTACACCTTTTTATACTCTTTATTCTTTAAATTTCCTAACTTTTTGTTAAACCAGATCAGATTATTTGAGCTACGAATACGCTTTTTTGGGACATAATATCCAACCAAATCGTTTAGAACTGAACGAAATATTTCATACATTCCAGCCACATTCCTCCCTGAGAAAGCCAAATCCCATGGAAATGACTCTAAGCCGGCCTGTATAGCGCTATAATTTGTCCGGTTGAAGTCATATGAAAAAGAATCAGATGTAGAAGACCTTTTATAATTGAAGACACCGAATTCGCGAGCATTATGGGCACATGATGCTGAGTTCTACTTACAAATTCAAATAGTAGAAAGTCAAGTTTTACAACACATTCCTTATCAACGAAAATTAAATCAAGAATACGATCAAGATCGTTAAACTTATTCTTAATCTGGACTAAGTCGTATTGCATGAAAAAATCAATTATGCACGCATCCATTTCAGATATAAATACATAAATTTAGGAGTTCCCCAGGGCTCTGTCCTTGGTCCGATTCTTTTTCTAGTTTATATTAACTCTATTTTTTCGCTTAACTTCGTTGGTAAAGTTACTGCTTTTGCTGACGATCTTGCTATTGGATATGCATCAGTTAATCCCCTTAACTTAATTGCAGATATAAATCATGATGTTTATTTACTTAGAGTTTGGTTTGCAAATCACAAATTACTTGTTAGCAAAAAAACAAAGCTCATTTATTTTAGCTTAAATGGTATAGTGTCGCCGGATATTGATATCTTATTTCACGGATATGATTGTTGTCGTTTTTGCTTAAAGTCGTCTACGAGAGATAACCTCGGTTTAACTTTTAATAATAGAAACCCTTGTAGTAATAATTGTTTTGTTATGGAAAAGGTGCCTTTCTATAAATATTTAGGAGTAATGGTTGATCAACAGCTTAACTGGAATGCACATATTACATTGTTGAAGAAGTATTTTCTTTCTACAGTAAGATGCTTTTATAAGCTAAGACAGTTTTGTTCCGAGAGTACATTAACTAAAATCTACTATGGGATTTTTCACTCCAAATTACAATATGGTTTGTGCTGTTGGGGAGGAGCATATCTGCATAATATACGTCCCTTATTAATTTTTCAAAAGTCTGCTGTCAGAATAATCTGTAAAGTTAATCGTTTGTCTTCATCTATTAATCTATTCAGACGTCTAGAGATTTTACCGTTAAGGCATTTATATTATTTCAAAGTTCTTAAAATATTCTTCAAAAGAAGTGGCTACATGCAAAATCCAATATCTGCTTCTTACAACCTAAGAACGAACCAAAATTCAACCGTTACTGTTCCTGTTTTTCGCACAACACAATATCGAAATTTTTTTTCCATATTATCTTGCAGACTTTTTAATAAACTCCCTGCAAATATACGAATTGAAAGAAATTTCATTACTTTCTTAAGGAAAATAAAATTGTGGCTGTTAGAGGTGGATCACTCGGAAATCGAAATTATGTTGCGCTCTGTTTCTTAAATTTGATTTGTACTATAAAAAAAATATTTGTCTTTCTTCTAATAAATTATAAAAAAAACTTTTCTTTTTACTGCTTGAATTGTTAATCTTAATTTTTACCCCACTTTACATTTATTTATAAACACTATGTATTAAGTTATTTTGTAGTGGCATTTAACACATATTTTTAATATTAAAATGTCATTAACTATTCTCATAAGTCAACTAGATACGATTGTATATTTATTTATAGGATAATCTTGTCAAAACTTTTACTATGAGAATAAAGATTTAATAATAATAATAATAATAATATCACATTGAATTGATCAGAAGTAGTAGTATCAAGACAAGAGCGAATATTATCTAAATGGAATATAATTCAAGAGGGCTTTTAGGTGGTATGTAACTAACAGTTACCAATAAGATAAAATTTTTACTAAAAATTTTCAGTAATTGAGAGCACGAAAAATTTGAGCGAATAGCAATCAAAACACCTCCACCACGCGAGAGCCCTGTGGAATTGTGGCACCGATCCTTCCGAAAAATATTGTAGGCGGAACTATGACGTAATTCCGAGCTCAAGTGATTATCATTAAGCCATGTTTCCGTAAATACAATTATATCATAATTAAAAGATTAAGAAGATAAGAATATATCATGCATCTTAGTTCGTAGACCGCCAACATTTTGATAATACAAATAATAACATATTTTAGAATTCATATTAGAATTTTGAGAATTAAACGAATTTAACGAATACTT
This sequence comes from Coremacera marginata, assembly GCA_914767935.1. Taxonomy (NCBI): domain Eukaryota; kingdom Metazoa; phylum Arthropoda; class Insecta; order Diptera; family Sciomyzidae; genus Coremacera; species Coremacera marginata. The sequence continues at coordinate 128,002,901 of OU612047.1, forward strand.
GCTAACTTAGAGAGGTGATCCTTCTGGGATATCGCTCTGTCGTTTTTTGAAGATGTAGACTCCATAGATAAAGTTTCATGAGTGGTATTGACTGGGTGTAATGAAACACGTGGCCGAGAGATAAAATCGTGTACAATCACATCTGGGGGCCAGAAGTCGCTGGAGACAATTGTGGAGTGAAAGGAACATAAATACTGTTACACCCATTTTAAGCTATAAAATTTAAAATAATGAAGGTTTTCGGACCAAACTTTCTTTACATATTTATTGTAGATAAAAAGGAAATATTCATACGAAATGTCCACCTTTGGACTTCACGTACGCCTTAAGTCGGACTGGCCAATCAGCAATATCCTCAAGCAACTCGTTCATTGGAAAATTGGCCACATCACTAATCGAAGCTAGGAACAATTGAAGATGAGTGGAAATGGAAATTTAAAAATTTGTTTTTCAAAATGTGTATTTGGAGCTAAAAAAGCCAATGGTGAACAAATTTCAGGTCGATCTCAAATAGTCTACAAGTTATAGGCGTCAAAATTTAGGCAAATGGAATTTAAAACTTGTTATTTTTGTTGGTTAGTTTCAATACAAAACTAAACATTATGGGTATTAAGGTTATATAAAAGAAAACGGCAGCGCTAACAGCCCTCAGGATGTTGCGAAATGCTACGTGGCATGGAGCATGGAGTGCCTATGGACGGAAGGCAGAGAGTGAGAATAACAGAAAAATGTTATAAAACTCTAATAACAGATGGATCCGTTTGTGAAGAAACCGCTGGTAGTGACATCAGTATATTCACAGACGGCTCTCTGATGAATGGCAGAGCCGGGTCTGGTGTCTACTCAGAAGAGTTGAACCTATCCTGTGCACTGAGGCTGGGGAGGTTTGTGTCTGTATACCAGGCGGAAATGCTTGGTGTGGTGCATGCGCTGGACCACTTGATAGAAGGACGGGTAAATGGCAAGAAAATTGTCATTGCCCTTGACAATCAGTCGGTGATTAGGTGCATGCAACGGACAGATATTGCTTCTAGGTTGGCTATAGAATGTCTTACCAAACTCAATAGGTGCGCTCAGACAAATGAGCTCACACTTTTGTGGGTGCGGGGACACTCTGGCATAGAACAGAATGAAAAGGCTGATTCTTTAGCAAGAGAAGGATCAGCAGAAGAATTCTGTGGACCAGAACCACGTATCGCCATAGGCGACAACATGGTGGCAGGCCTTATTAAGCAATGGACGGACTCGGAACACCGCACAAGGTGGGAAGAAGCTGGTAATTGCAGGCAATCAAAGGCGGCCGTGAAATGGTCAAGTAGTGAGGCAGCGAAAGTCACCCGATACAATCGGAAGACTTTAAGCTGGCTTACTGCACTGGTCACAGGACACGGTCCCTACATGTACCATCTCAGGAAGATGACTCTGACCGAGAACGATGCGTGTAGGTTATGCCTAGAAGAGCCAGAAACAGCAGCACACATTTTGTGCCAGTGTCCGGCGTTGGCAAGCATAAGATTGACCATTCTGGGACGTCCATTTATTGACGAAGCCGAGATTGGTCAACTGACCTACAAGGACATGCTTGAGGTGACAAAGGGTGCCTACATAAGGAGCATGCTCACTTATGAGTGCTCCGAGCAGTAGCATCCTTCGTCAAATAGGGGACGAAAAGGGACCCACTGTGGTCTGATTCGGCCAATCCCCGACTTATTATATAAGGTTATGCTATTACTATTTCAACAAATTATTAAACATAAAAATCTACACTAAGGAAAATAACGAATATTAAAATTATCCACGCCCGTGCAAAATTGTATTTTATACATTTACGTGCGAAGGTAAATATGCTCAAATTAAACCCTTCAATGTATTCAATATTTGCCTACAATCATGCAATCAAGGTAACCAATCTTGGGTACGTAATAAACTCTTCTCTTTCTTGCGAGGATCATATTAACTCTTGCGTCAGAAAAGTAAATGAACGTTTTGTGCCTATCGAAATAAGACGAAAACTGGTTCTGCAGCTCCTGATGCCTATAATTACATACTCTGAAGTTGTTTATTGCAAACTCGACTCAAGGTCTGAGCACAAGCTTATGAAGATACCCACTGAACCATAAGCGAAGGTTTTGAGTAAGGTGAGAGTTTTGCGAACGTTTTTGGTTAGAATTTTTATTTTTTAATTTTTATTTTGTCGCTTAAAAGTGCTTGTTATAAAAGATTAAATTCGTGAAAGCTTTTCCCATAAAGAAAAATTGTGCATATTTTGCGAAATTCATTAAAAACTTATTTTGAGTCGAAAATGAATCATTTTTGTATCATTTCAGTAGGTAAGACTTCCTTGTAAATGAACCAGTTTTTGTTCATAAATGAGTTCGGAAATTAATCATTTATGTTTCTTTTTTGCACTCTGAAATGAGTTCAAAAAAGAATAATTTTTTTTATCATATCAGTAGGTAACAATTTTTCATAAACGAACCATTTTTTGTTCATAAATGAGTTCACAAATGAATCATAAATGTTACTCTTTATATTCTAAAATCAGGTAAATAAAGGAACTTAAAATGAAAATGTTAATCTTCGTACAAACGTCATATGAACTTTTTTACCAGTGCGAGATGGATGTACTGCTACACGTATACAAATTTTCAACATTTCTATCAAAAATTAAAATCAAGCCCAAATAGAATGAAAACCACGAAAACATTCCAAGCAAAAATGTAATCAAGTAAATTCCCCACTTAATAACTTAACTATTTTGATATTTCATATATAATTTGGAGTTTGTCAAATTGGAAAACCATCACGCGTTTTCCCCTTTGAAACATCAATATCATGAAAAACACAATGCGTGAATTCCAGCCCAGGTATATTAATCCTATTAACCCAATGATTAATATGATCTCTAATTTTAGTAATAATCATTTCTTCTTTAACGAAATATCGATATGTAATTATAAATAGTATTATGCAATAATAAAATTTATAATTCAAAAAGGTTCTTTTTTTTAACTCATTATTGAACATAAAAAGGTTTGTTTTTGAGAGGCAATTCAGTCCAAAGATTGATACAAAAAGGGTTCAATTTCGTTTCGGTTTCGAGTGCCGAAAAATAACTTTTGTGTGGTTCATTTTTTAACTCATTTCCGAAGAAAAAAACAGTTTGTTTCTGAGAGGCATTTTCGTCCGGTGATTGATTCAAAAAGGGTTCATTTCCGAGTGCCGAAAAATAACTTTGATGGTTCTTTTTTTAACTTATTTCCGAACAAAAAAGAGGATAATTTATGGTTCTTTTTTTAACTCATTTGCGAACAAAATGAGGTTCGTTTTTGAGAGGCATTTTAGTCCGACGAATGATATAAAAAGGGTTCTTTTATGAGTGCCGAAACGTTTCTACCCGAAAAGGTTCATAAATGAATTCAAAATCGGTAGTTTTGGTTCACTGGGTATGGATGGATTTATGGATTAAGAAGATATGATCATGTTTACATGTTTTCAAAAAAAATTACTCGGACGTAGCTTGCTCAGCCACCTTGGGGCAAGAAACTGCATTTTTCTATATAGGCTTATTTATTCTCATTGTCCCGGTTACTTATTCGAAAAACTGTCGCTATGCAGGTATATTAGAAGTTTAAATCTATTAATTCCTAGATACAATTTCTTAAACTACAGTAGATTATTTTTCGTAAGCGCTGTCAGATCATGGATTTCACTACCCACGAATATAAAAGAATGTTTCTAATAAAAATATCTTTAATCATTTAGTATACAAACACTTCTCCTAACTAATTCTATATTCTGTTCATTGCATCTCTCTTCCAAAAGTTTCTTTTCCATCTGTTTCTTATCTTAATAAGACGATAAGAGTTATTATATGTCTTTAAGGAGGTATTCCTGGTTGGCAAAAATTTTTTTTTGATTTTTTTTTTTTTGCATATTTTTATAGCTTGGATATTTGAGAATATCGTCCTAAAAGGGTTTTTAGAAATTCAAAATACTTGTTTTCGCCAAAATGCGATTTGCTTAATTTGGCTACTTTTTGAATGCAACGGTTAGAAGCAACCACCGAATTTCGTTCAATGCGTTCTTTAGTAGGTAATAACTTGTTTGTATACGCATTTTAAAAAGAAATTAATACACATTTTAAAGCTTAGGTGTTCGAATGTTGGCAGCGTTTAGTTCACTTTGAATTGAGTTATAAACCGGACGCGCGCGCGCATACAGTTTTGAAAAGTACAGTTTTGATATTATTTGTTCTAAAGACAATGGATAGAAAAAGCAATAGAAATAAAAATAAAAGAAACACTGGTAGCAATCGAAAAACTCGTCCCTTGAAACGCCAGTTTCGTGGTAACCAACACGAAAGAGATGAGGACACCGAATTCACAAGTACATCGGCTAAGAAATTTAAAAATAATGTAAACGAAGACATAAGCATTGTCAACAAAATGGAGAATTGCATTTTGGAGTTTTACAGAGTTTTCTCAAAGAACGTTTGGAAAGGTCCGGAGCCAGTTCTCTGGCCGCATCAAAAGAAAGTAGAACTGCCCGAAGAGCACAAAGAGCCGCTGAGTCCTCATTTTTTGAAGAAGAGGAAGGAGTTCTTTATGGGGCTGGCATTGCAGATTGATATATGTAAGTATTTCACAAAAAAAAAATGTTTTATTGACTAAAATGTTCTTTGATTTTTTTCAAAATCACGTTTTTGAACTTCGAAGTCACTTTTCTCCGGTTCTACTGAACCAATTTTGATGAAACCAAGTGCAATCGACGCAGAATTGTCGAATTTCTAGAACATGCTCATTTTAATTTAAATTTTTCATTTCAATTTTTTTTTTTTATGTAAAAAAAAATAACTTCAAACTGAAATGGGTTTATCTCGAAACCACGTTTTTCGAGCTTGCGGCCCAGATTGCGCCCGTAGTTCTGAACCGATTTTGATGAAACAAAGTGCAACGACGCAGAATTGTCAACATTCTGGTCCCTACCTCAATCACAATTTTAAACAATTTTTACTATTTTTTTTGTACACTAAACTACAAAAAAAAAGACCCAAAGTCGGTTTTTCATTTTTCAATGAACGCCATTTTGTAAAAAATAATCGCAAAATTATGATTGAGATAGGAACTAGAATTACATCTGAATCTAATGCTGTTTCCTTTTTCCATTTCAGATGATCCGAAGTCGAGTTATCCGGGCCGCAAGCAGCATACCTTTTTTTTCGACGCCCAACTTTTTGAACAGCCCTCGTAGAAAGGAAAAAAATTTTTATTTAATTTAATATGTTCTTAATACAATAAAAAAAAAAACAGTATTTAAATAACTCTTTGCGATTTCAAATGAGAAATTTATAAAAAAAGCATACCTTAGACATATTTTACTATTTTTTAAGTACTTTTTCTATATCATTGATATAAATAATAAACAGTAGTGTGCCCAAAATTGCTCCTTGGGGAAATTCAATCGTGACGGGCCTCGGATCCAAAGTACACTCCACAATTTTCGTACGCTGCGTTCTGTTCGACAAGTAGCTCTTGAACCACTCCAATTCGCCTCCCATTATAACATACTGACTCAATTTATTAATTGTTAACGATAATTTCTCAATAATTAAAACGAATTTTAGATCTGCTTTCTTTGTCTCCCAAAAACGGCTACACACACATGCGGTTATTTTAGTGTAGCTTCCCTATAGGAACAAACTAACTTGTTTTTAAAAACAACTAATTAAAAAACTAGTTTAAAATAAACCAGTATATGAACTACTTTGAATTATATTAAGGCGGCATCCACTTCAATATATAAAGTAATTGAAATACTACTTAAAAACCAGTGATTGATAAACTACTTGGAATTATATAAAGGCGGCAACTACTCTGATGTTGGCATGTTTTTATTGAAAATTTTTATTAGATTACAAGCTTATATATATTTAACCATGTTATTTCATCAAATATTATTAACTTTTGGCCATCAGTAATAGTTTTCAATTGGTTATTTTATAGCAATTAAAAAAATAATTTAAATGTAACTAATTTAACAAGTAGTTGAAAATATATGCAGACGACAGTCAATTGACTTATTTAGCGGACATCACCATACAAAATAAGTTAGTTCGTTCTATGGAAAAAAGTCAGAATTTCAACTAGTGGTGGTTGACAAAAAATTACTTTATCAACTACTTTTAAATTAGTTGATTTTCCTACAGGGTTACGATACAGAATGATAATGTTTTTGCTTAATTTTAAGCTATCGTAGAGTTTTGTTTGTGTTTAAATACACAAACTTTAAGGCTACATAATAATGAGTAAAGTCATTTACAATACTCAAATATTTTCTCACAAATATACGCTACAGTACCTAAACATACGGTGATATCAGCCTTTATTGTTTTGAGGGCTTCCGCCAGTTGGATAATGGCACCTTCCCTATAAAGGGTTCGGACATTCCAGGTGCATATCCGTCAATCCTGGAGAAAACCCACGAAAATCAAATTGACACACACCATCTCTTTGTCGATTTTAAAGCTGCGTTCGATAGCCCGAGAAGGGATTGCCTATACGCAACAATGTCTGAGTTCGGTATACCTGCAAAGTTGATTAGACTTTGCAGAATGACGTTGAGCAACACACGCAGCTCCGTCAAGGTAGGAAATGACCTCTCCGAAACCTTCAATACCGAAAGAGGTTTCAGGCAAGGCGATCCACTGTCTTGCGATCTCTTTAACATCATCATGGAGGGGATCGTACGAAAGGCCGGTGTGCATCGTAATGGCACCATTTTCTACAAAGGCGTCCAGCTCCTTGCGTACGCTGATGATATTGATATTGTTGGCAGAACCAAGAGAGATGTTACCGCTGCTTTCGCCGCTATCGAAAAGGAATCAGCCTAAGAGGGTTTGACGATAAATGAGGGCAAAACAAAATGTATGCTGTCTACAAACAAGGGAGCTCGGCGTTTAGACTCCCACGTTTCATCCGGCAGCTATAACTTTCAAGTAGTCAAGGAGTTCGTTTACCTTGGCACCGCCATTAATACCAAAAACGAAATCAGCCTGGAGATAAAGCGAAGAACAATAATTGCTAATAGGTGCTACTACGGGCTCAGTAAGCAACTAAGTTCCAGAGCCCTCTCTCGATCGACAAAACTAACAATCTACAAGACGCTCGTTCTACCTGTGCTGCTTTATGGCGCTGAGGCTCTGGGGGTGTTCGAGAGAAAAGTTCTTCGCAAAATCTTCGGTCCTGTTCGAGTCGGCGATGACTATCGCATCCGAATGAACCACGAGCTGTATGAGCTCTACGATGACATTGACGTAGTTCGGCGTATAACTGTGCAGCGACTACGCTGGCTGGGTCATGTCCATCGTATGAACGACGAAGCTCCAGCGAAAAAGGTGCTCGAGGCGAGGGTCGCTGGTCAACGACGACGAGGAGGGAGACCATGCCTCCGATGGATGGACCAGGCTGAGGAAGCCCTAACCGCACTTGGTGTATCCGATTGGAGAAGGCGCGCGCAAAGCAGAGGCGCCTGGCGAGAGCTGATGAGGTCGGTTGAAACCCGGACACGGGTTGTTACGACCACCTAAGTAAGTAAGTAAGTACCTAAACATACGCTACGTTAGCGTTCATTTTTACGCACTGGTTTTATTGGTCATTGGATTCTCACTTCTCACTTCTTACTCAGTCATAAATGCGACATCAAAAAATGTCGTCTAAAAACAAATTAAATTTTGAACTCAGCGATATTATCTAACTTCCATTTTTAAAAGATAGCAGTATATTGAACTTTACGCCAATTTTAGGACAATTAATATTTGCTACCTTTTTTAAATTCAACAATAAATAATTAATTTTTTATAAGTAAAGAAATTTTTGTGATTCATTCATAAAAGTTTTCTATGGCATTTAAAAATAGCCACAATTAAAATTGTAAGCACACCATAAAATGCTATTTTTTTAAGTAGAACTTGACGAATGTCAATCTAAGAGTATATTAATGACACATTAGTTATTCCTATTTATGTTAATTATTCAACCTTTGCAAAATTTGTCTTTTTTTTTTTTTGGGATATTTTATAGAGAAGTCGCATTTTTCATACTGTTAATTAATTGTTTACAATCGCAATTTATACGCATTGGATTTGAAAGCACTTTCAACTGCACACATGACGTATTTGCAAAGAAAGAAAAAATGGAAATTATTTTGAAAACAAACTAATTTTAACAAAAATATTTTTCTTGTAATTATTTTTGTTGTTCTTAAGAATAAACCATGATGCCCCATATAAACTAGGTACACTAAGTGACAGTCTAAATTGCGACGTAGTTGTTTTCAAAATATTGCGAAAATAAATCCTTAAGTGTAAAGGTGATGAAATTTTATAAAGATAAGCTTTTTAATCTCTAGCGAATAACCAAACATTTAATTTCTAAGTGCTTTAGTATTGATTAAGAACTTTTGGGAAACTCCCAAAAAACGCTGGTGGCAATGACATTTATTAATCTGATGATAACATCGCGTTATATACAATTTTTTCCCCACATATTTAAATTAATAATTCAATTGTTGAACTCTGTTGGAAATAAGCCAAAAACACAATTTTAGAAAAAAAATTCTTATCTCCATAAGAAATATATTCAACATTAGCTAAGTGCAAAGATAAAAAAAAATAGGCATTGGTGGGAGTGCCGAGCGAACTGAGAACTTAAAGCTATGAAATAACAGTGTTTTTATTTTATTTTCAAATTAATAGACAATAGACTGATGCTAACTTCAGTAAGAAATAAAAATGTTTGATTGAAATTTCTATAAGTATTGTGTAAAAACCGCATCGATCATAGTTTTATATTTAGTAATACTGAGTTTTCGATCACCGGACATAGTCAAACCTAATGCTTCATTCAAAAATTAAATTGGTGGAGGTTCCAATAAAAAAAAAAAAACAAAAAGTGTCGATTATAGACATTGGAGGGGTCGAATATATGTTCTGGCACCTACCACATATCTGCCACTCTTCTGGAGGTTTTCATACAAAAAACACAAGAAATGTCTATTATAGTTCATATCTCTCCCGAATCGAGCAATAGCGGGGTAAAATATATGAGCTGATCCTATTATATTTTGTTCTTCAACATTTTTTTAACACACCTATCACCTATCTGGCACCAATCTGGGGATCCCCATACAAAAAACACTAGAACTATCGATTATAGTTGATATCTCTCCCGAGTTGTACACTAGAGGGGTGCAATATATGAACTGGTCCTATTATTTTTTGCCTTTCAACATTTCTTCTCAACACACCCACCCCCTATCTACCACCCTTTTGGGAGTCACCAGATAAAAGACACAAAAACCGTCGATTATAGTTCATATCTCTCCGGAATAGAGCCCAAAAGGGGTCAACTATATGAGTTGGTCCTATTATGTTTGCCCTTCAACATTTCTCTGAACACACCTACCCCGTATCTGCCATCCTTCTGGGGGGTCCCAATACAAAAAACACAAAAACTGTCGATTAGAGATCATATCTCCCAAGAATTGAGCCCTGGAGGGTTCAAGTATATGAGCTGGTCCTATTGTTTTTTACCGTAGAACAATTCTTCTAAGTACACATAACCCCCATCTGCCGCCTTTCAGCGGATCCCCATACGAAAAACACAAAAAATTACGATTAAAATTCATATTTCTCCGGAATTGAGTCCTAGAGTGATGAAATATATAAGTTGGTCCTATTATTTTTGCTTTTCACAACATTTCTTCTAAGCACAGCGAACTATATGTGCCACCCTTCGGGGGTTCCCTATACAAAAAATACAAAAAAATGTCGATTATAGTCATATCTGCCCAGAATTGAGCTCTCGAGGGGTCAATTATAAGAGCTGGTCCTATTATTTTTCACCCTTAAACATTTCTTTAAAGCACACCTAATCCTATCTGCCACCCTTCTGGGGGTTCCCATTCCCAAAGAAACACAAAAACTGTCCATTACAATTCATATCTCTCCCGAATTGATTCCTAGAGGGGTCAAATATAACACATACCTACCTTCTATCTGCCACTCTTCTGAGGTTTCCCCCCATACAACAAATATAAATCTTTACAATTTGTAATAAAGGGTGTCCCAAAAGTCACCGACATTTTGATGCGGGCACTACTTTTTCTTGTGACAAGCCTAGAGTACTAAATCTATGACTGCTGTCAATAACAAGCACAAAGATTTAGTCATAGAGAAATTCACGGTCGAGCAACGAATACAAACAGTGTGAAAATTCACTACAAAAATAGTGAAAATTTTGCGGAGACGGTTCGCAAAACCCGCACACTACTCTGTCATCATAACGCACCGTCTTGCAACACTGTGGTTAATTTAACCAATACGATTTGACGCCGCACAATGCGCTAGAACCAAGTAAAAAACGCGCATAGCCAAAAAATTTAAAGTCGTTTTTTGTACATTCTTCAGCATTTTGGGTTACCTATTAAATATATGATGCCTACCTTGATGCCTCAAAACATTTATTTACTTTCGATACACTTGCAGCAAAGCCGATAAAAATTCAAATTTAAAATTGTTTTTAATCTCATATAAAAACCGCTGTTTTCACGAACATTGATAGAGCAGAACTTTTGAGTCCCGCAGAGTCCCGAGTTGTTAAATCGTACAAATTATAGATCTTTTTTCATGAATATACTTTGCAATTTTGGAATGCTAATACCTGCTACTAACCCGTGGCGGCTGTTGAAACTTATATAAGATTTTCAGTTTCAGCACATCTAATATAAATAGGCGAAGCAAAACAGTTCAGTACCATTTTCTCCTGTGTTTCTCAACCGATTTTGATGATTTCTTTTTTTAAATGAATCAGAGTAGGGAGAAGTAGTGCACCGAATAGTTTTTAAAGAAAATCTCCCGCTTTGAACAGGTAAAATATTTTTGTTGTATTTCACGCATTGTGGATATTGATATATTGAAATATTGAAATTCGAAATATGAAATATGAAATATGAAATATGCGCCGTTCGACTCGTTGCTAAACCACAAACGATTCCGGAGCTGAAACAGGATTTTTTATTTCTTTATTTCTAAGTAAAAAACGAGATAAGCATCAACTCGTGCAAATTATCTCACAAATTCAAAAGGAGGTTTAAGATCGATCTCACCTTTGTCTTGGTGACTCACTGCTTGAGTTTGATCTCGCCAGATTGATATCTGAGAACTATTTCATTTTTATGCATTCGACCCAATGTTCTTCGATTAATCGATAACCATTTTGACGTATCTAACATACTTCGAACAGGTGTTAGAATATTGCACATATCTAATACACCAGATATTATACACATATCTAATATCCAGAGGTGAGTTATATATTTAGATTGCACTGTTTATTGATACCTTACGTCTTATTATTTAAAAAATTATATCTGCTGTGATATTTTTTACAAATATAATTTAAGTGAGCCTCTAATCGTAACTCTTTGTCTAGCACGAGTCCAAGATACTTAATTTCATTAATTCTTCCGATTACTTCTCCATCCACAACACCACGATTAATAATCATTGCCTTGGTTATAGTAGTATTAAATTTTATTCTGTTGATTTTTAATTACTTGCCTACATTTTCTGAGTCAACATTTATTCTATCAATACATTTATCAACCAAATCTCATGCTACATACAACAAATTTATGACCACACTTTGCAATCTTATCTGATAGACTGGCAAGGTTGTAAAGCTTCTGAAAGCAAGTTTGTTGTGTTGCTGAAATTATTTGTGTTAAAATAAAACATATGCTACTATGGTGTTTATTTTTTAATCGAAAAAATAAATTTCCAACGATACAACTTTTTCCAAAATCATTTTAAGTTATTTATTATATGTGTACGTATAGGCCAGTACCAATTATAACAGTTATTTGACAGACAGCTGGAAATTGTTTAAAATACTTCATTAGGACTTAATTGAAAGAATTTGAAGTTTGTTCCATACTTTCTTAGTGAGCTTCGGTGCTACACCCACTTTATAACTTAATTTGTCGGTTTTTCAGTTTCTGACTTAAAATGTTATGTATACAGGGTGTCACGCAATTGAGTGCAACTATTTACGGAGGTGAAAGGTTATGTCGAGCTGAGCCAAAAATCGTACGAGAGGAGGGGTCTATTTTCACGTTATTAGGAGCTACTGGGTTAATTAATATTTGACGACATTGATTCACGTTATTGTTTCTAGGAGGTAAACTAACCTACATAAAACTTATTTTAATAACTCATTGCAAAGGCAATAAAATCAACTATCTAACGGTATAACAACAAACCTTAACAACTTAACTATTTTAACTACCAAATTTCAACTTTGAGTGCAAATTTCTCAGAATTGCGCGTAATAAATGAAATTTTTTTCTATAATCAATTTTGTAACTTATTCAATTTTCTTTCAAATGGCATCAAAAACATAAACATATCTTTAAAAATAAAAAAGATGGCTGCACTAAAAAAATTTTACTTTTTAGAAAACAATGATATTATCTACTGCATAAATATTATGTCATTATTTGAGAATAAATAATCATTTATGTCATTATTTGAAACTATTTGAGAATAAATATAAGAGCATAAAATTCTGTATCGATGCAGTTGAAAAACAGAATAATATCTTTAATAATAAGCGAGGCATAAAAAGTAAAAAATATACATATTTTATAAACATTTTGTTTTTAAAAGGTGATACCAAAAGAAATTTTGGGAAGAAATTTTTATTTTAAGTTTTTCAAATCTCGTTTAATAAACTTAAACAATAAAGTTATAAGTTAATTTTTATACTCACAAATATTTTCATTCTGTAGAATAAACGGCATTTGAGTTATTTGCGAAAAAATAAAAATTGCCTGAAAATTACGATGTTTTTACGGATTGTTTCGGTAATATTCAAACATGTTCAAGTTCGGACACTTATCTGACGTGAAATTGTATGATTTTTTAAATGTGTCATAACATAACATTTCTCTATAGGATGAATTATAGGATGAGTACTATAAATCTAAAGCTGAAAAATCTAAAAATTTAACTTTAAAGTGGACGTGGGCACCGAAGTAGGTAGAATGGAACAAACTTCAAACCACTTTATCAGAGTCTTACTGAAGCCTAATTAAGGCGATTTTTAGCTTTGCGCCAATTATTTCCGAGCAAAATTCTATTTTAACTGGCCTTTTATTCCATATGTGGGTTTTTTTTAAGATTTTCCTCTGAGAGAAAAAAATGTCTGAGATAACAAAATTTAAATATCAAGGGAGTAGTAACTAAAACAACAAAGCGGCATTGAAAGTTAAAAAAAAAATAAATGTCGATACCCAAGAAAACAACAAACAAACAAATAAAGCTACAAGTAAACATGCGCAGAATATCAACAACAACAAAAACAATAACAACAGTTTTAGGGATGCTTTTTAACAATAAGCTAGCTGTTCATTTTGTTCTTATCGACGCATATACTACTCACATTATTGCCAACTTTATAACTTATTTTATATGACCCCTTTTACATTGATCAAGACTTGAAGTCAAGTTTTTTTGACATTCTCTTTTGAACTTGACGAAAGCTTTCACATTGGTCAAGACTTGAATTCAATTTCTTGTCTTCTTTCCTTGTTTTCTTAAAAAAGAAAGCGAGATAGTTAGCAAGCAAACTGAAACAAACTGAATTTTAATAAATTTGCATTAGCTCCTTGTTCCACTTAAACGACATTTTTGGCTATAAAAATATATTATTATTAAAAATACCTACAAAAACCTCATTAAATAACTCACGCACAAATTTTACTGCGACTGAAGTCTAACAAACTCACATTGATATGCGAAAAATAAAATAAAAAGTACTGTCAACAACGCTAAAATAACAAAAGGACTACGAAAAAATTGCCGGTACAGCTTCAAGTTTTTTTTCCCCTTCCGTCGCTTCCGATGTGCGGCGAATTGCCTACAAACTCTGAAACTTGACTTCAAGTCTTGATCAATGTAAAAGGGGTCTATCTAAAACAAAAAAGCAAAATGGCGCAATTAAATACAAAATAAAAACAACTTCCGTTAAAATACAAAATCTTTTGTGTTATACTTTTTTACGACGCATCAGACACTTTTACGGTACGCAGCACATCATACGATATTTACAAGAGAGAGAGAGAGAGAGAAAAAAAACAATAAAGCGTAAAATAAAATCCAAAACAGCACAAACAGTGGGAAGGGAAAAGTGCTAAATATATGAGGCGGATTAAGAAGAACGTATAAAAACAAACAGCTAAAAAGTAAATATAAACAAAAGCAAAAAACGCGGAAGAGTGGACAACAAAAGGAAGTAAAAAATCATGACGATGTTTTTATTATATTTTTTTTTATATCTTGTTATGGAGTTGCTTGTTTATTATTTTTTCAGTTCATGGCTTTAGCAGAATTATTTAAATGTTTTTTATTACATAAAAAGTAGGTACATCAACAATAAATATATTCATGTCAATATATAATATATAGAATAAATATATGCGTGTCTGCAAAAATGCATTAAAAGATGCAAGTAAAAATAGCAGACAAGGAAATAGCCTGTAACATACATACATACTATATATAGGTAAAACAAAGAAACATGGCGAAACCAAAACAATACAAAGAAAAATTTTTTTTTTTTGTTCAGATGCAGTGAAGTAAGTATAAAAGGCATGGGGATGGGCGATATTTTTGCAAACATTCCTACCGAAAGAAAGGTATGTAGGTATGTATGTATGATTAGAATTTGCGATTGAAAAACATTGAACTGTGTTGGTTTGGATTTTAAAAAAATAAATATAAAGTATTTTAAAATAAATAATAATATTTTTAATACGTTTTGTGAACCTTTCGAGGTTAGCACGAGGTTCTTAGCACGAAAGATGTTAAATTAATACAGTGAACGTCACTTAAAATCGTACAGCAAGTGCAGGCGGACAGTTAATTTCATTATTCCTAAACAAAAAATTGTTTCTATAAAAAATTTTATGGGAAAGTATGTGTTAATGCAATATATTTTATTAATATGTTAAAAAATTACAAAAAGTTGTTTATGTTATTTTTTTAAAGAATAGCAGCAACTTGACACGCGCGAAAGAGCGGTGTCACTTAAAATCATACAGCTGATCAGATTGTCTCAATTTTGACGAAAAACTTGATTTTCGTCATTATAGGTGTTCACACATCAGTCAAATGATCGAAGTATATCGCGATTTTTTACTCTCTTAAACTCTGAAAATTTTGATTGACGCTTGCTCACACAAGATTTTTTTTGATTGAAGCTCCGACGCAGGCATTTGTTAATTTTCTGCTACCTACTACTTTGAGAATTCATATCGTGCTGTGTACATCACTTTATTTGGATGTTTCTTTTATTAAGTTGTTTTGTGTGCATACAAATTTTACGAAATGGAAAACAATAGCGAAAATATAGTTGATCTTTTAGGATTAAAATTGATCACATTAGGAAATCAATACGCCGGAAATTATACCTATTTGAATGACCATCGGATGCAAGTCATAAAAAAAACAAAATAATTAATGAAATTATAGCAGGAACTGAAGAAACTACACCTGTTTTTCACTTCAAAAAACTACCTTTGTTTCCAGTTAACTACTTTTCTTGATATAATTGCCTACTAAAAAGCAGACAACTAAAATAATGCAATCCTTTGACTGATTGATACAGGTCTGGAGCTTAATCAAAATTTTGACTGACCAGAGAAGATTTTGGAGTTCATTCAAAACCAGCCAATTTTGCGAATGACTACAAAAGATGAACGGATAATAGAGAGCACTTGCAGATTTTCTATGAGCTGTCAACTTCGATTTGACAATTATGGGTACTCGCTCTCTCCCTTGCGACAATCTTATAAATCAACCTTGGATCTACGCAACACAGCCGTTGCTTTTGTCGCATACAAATCTACCGAAAGTGTTTTTTGTGTAACGCGACGTAGAAGTCTGTTGAATTCTGTGTTACGTCGACTGACATTTCAGTATACAATGAGCTTTTCGTAAGGTTGTTAACATCAAACTTTTATTTTTGAGTAATATTTCTTTGTTTGCGTTAATTTATTGAAGTGGAATCTAGGTATTTCAATTTAAATTGATTTTTTATTAATAATTGAAATATGTTTCAGAAAGGTAGACGATGAAATACCAATAATTGATCTAGTGATCTATTTGACACTTGCTACGTTGGTGGCATAATCAACAAAAAGTCATAGTACGTTGCATCATGTTAACCTATGTTACGTCAAGTTTGCATAATCAGACCATAAGAAAGCAGAACAACTAAGGTAAAAATGCTTAAAATAACAACATTCTGAACAAAGGCAAATTATTTCATCTTAAAGAAAATACCATAAACAAATAAAAAGGTCATATACATTATATATCAAATGAAAGATAAATTTTCAGGCTTCAATAATTTATTTTTCATAATTCATAGTAATAACGGTACTTTTTCAGAATATTACAGTTTTATGTACGCAAATATTTTACTTTTGCATACAAACAGCTATAAAATCTTAAATAATTAACGGATTCTTATAAGAAAACTTATTATATATACAGAGTGTCCCGCAATTGAGTGCAACTATTTACGGAGCTGAAAGATTATGTCAAGCTGAGCAAAAAATCGTATGGAAAGGGCGGTCTATTTTCACATTCTTAGGAGCTACAGGGTTAATTAATATTTCACGACTTTGATTCACGTTATTGTTTCTAGCAGAAAAACTAATTTACATAAAACTTATTTTGATAGCTTATTTTGATTTCAAAGGAAATTAATTCACCTTTCCAACTGTATATCAACAAGTCCCACCAACTAAAACGTTACCGATCAGTGATCGTTTGAAGATGAAATCAATTGGTTGAAACTACCAAATTTCAACTTTGAGTACAATTTCTCAGAATTTTTCGTAATAAGTTAAATTTTTTTTTTGATCAATTTTGTAACTTATTCAATTTTCTTTTCAATGACACCAAAAACATAAACATTACTTTAACAATAAAAAAGTTGGCTGTACTAAAAAACCTATACTTATTACAAAATAATGACATTACAATTAGTTATGCAGTAGATAATATCATTGTTTTCCAATAAGTATAATTTTTTTAGTACAGCCAACTTTTTTTTTTTCTTAAGATATGTTTGAATATGTCATTGAAAACAAAATTGAATAAACTACAAAATTGATCCTAACAAAAAATTTAATTTATTACGCGAAATTCTGAGAAATTTGCACTCAAAATTGAAATTTGGTAGTTTCAATCGATTGATTTCATCTTCACACGAGCTCAGCTCGGTAACGGTTAAGTTGGTGGGGTTTGTTGATATACCGTTGGAAAGCTGATTTTATTGCCTTTATAATGAGTTATCAAAATAAGTTTTATGTAAGTTAGTTCTCCTGTTAGAAACAATGACGTGATTCAAAGTCGTGAAATATTAATCAACCTTGTAGCTCCTAAGAATGTGAAAATAGACCCCTCCTCCCATATGATTTTTTGCTCAGCTCGACATAACCTTTCAGCTCCGTAAATAGTTGCACTCAATTGCGGGACACCCTGTATATGATGTAGATAGGGCATAAAAATACGAGACACAAAAACACGTCTAAAGGATACTTTAATTTACGTGTGTTTGCGTTTGCATGCAAAACAACAACAAAGAAAAATACGCTTAGGTAAGTTAGCGCAAAATAACAAATCGTAAATCAAACAGGCCTGCGTACTTAAACTGTGAATAGCCTAATTGTAAAATCGCGGCACCCAGGAAATCGTAATCTCTCCCATTTTTTGATAGAAATGTTGAAATGTTATGACAGACTTGTTGATAGATGAAAAGGAAAATAGTTTTTCATACGTGCAGCAGTATATCTATCTCCCTTCTTATGGCGAGAAACAATTCGCACCGTTGAAAAATTTCATATGACGTTTGCATGAAGTTAAAAATTTTTATTAAGTATTATAAAAATATCAACAAAGGTTTAAATTCTTCCTTTTTTAACTCATTTCAGTATATAAAAAAGTAACATTTATCATTAATTGCTGAACTCATTTATAAACGTAATGGTTCGCTTATGAGAAATTGTTTCCTACTGATATGGTAAAAAAAGGTGCTCTTTTGAACTCATTTAAGAATCCGAAAAAAAAACATTTATGATTCATTTCTGAACTCATTTATAAACAAAAAATGGTTCCGTTGAGGAATTTACCTACTGAAATGGTTAAAAAAAAAAATATTTTTCGATTCAAAATAAATTTTTTATTAATTTCCCAAAAGAAGTACAATATTTATTAATGGAAAAAGTTTCATCTTCTTGACAAAACAAAAATCAAAAATTAAAAAAAAATCTACCAGAAAATGTTCGCAAAACTCCATCTTACGCAAAACTTTCGCTTATGGTTCTGTGGGTGGGAATTTTACACGGAATAACCGAACTAAATGGCTGACTTCCTAAACGTATTTTGACAAAGCCTCAGCGTGCTTTTTCTTGGAATTGGTGCTTTGTAGATTCACCAAAACTGCGCAACTAGATTGTTATTTTCAAGCACTCTTGAGTTGCGCAGATTTGGTGAATCTACTAAGCACCAATTCTAAGAAAAAGCACACTGATACTTTGTCAAAAGACGTTTAGGGTCAGCCAATACTTTATGATTACATTTAAATATAAAAAACTATATTGGAATAACAAAAAATGTTTTTAAATTGTTAAAACAATTTGAATTCAGTGTGGCTATAAGTTGAACTTAAAATAAAAATTAAGCGTAATAAATTGAGTTTGATTAGTAATTTAAATAAAATTGTGCAATATTGAATAAAAATGTAAATCTAGTGTAACTTGTTAAAATTGAAATGTGAAAACCTATAAAATTGCAAAAACAAAAATACAATTGCGGAAACGGATATGTAATTTATAGAAAGTCTGCAGAGACCAGAATGTATTGTATATCCGCTACTTGATGCAAGATGTTACAATATTGTGGAAATCTGTCAGGCAACTGCTTATTTTCTATCGGTTTTTTTTTTTGTCAAAACTTACCACCCAGCAGATCTTCGCCCATTTTTGGTGGAGTTGAAGTCATTTTGATGGCGTTTAACTTAATCGCTGCCTCTGTTTTAATTCTATTCCAGTGATTTATTAACGGATTTATTTAATAGTTGTTATTCTTTGTTTGTTTGCCTTATATGCGTGTTCTATTTGAAAAGTTAGGCGAATTGCAAGAACCTGATTTTGTACAAATTTTTTCCGTTTTTTTACCAACAGCTTTATATTTGAATTGGTTTATGTTAGTTTACGTCAATATTGTAATATATTTTGATTTTATATTTATTTGCGAGTTTTTATTTATTTATAGAATTTTATTTATTATTTGTAAAAATTGCACTTTGTTGAAATTCTTCAGCGAAAACTAGATTTTTGCGTTGTAAAAATATTTTCACTTGATACTTTGTGCCTGTTTTATTCCTTTTTTTTTTTTTTTTTTGTCTCCTTTATGCAAGAACTGCTTTGTTTTGCGCTCTTTCCCCTTTATTGCGTTCTCCTTAATGCGTGTTTTTTTTTTCTTTAATTTCTACCAAATTATCGGCTTTAAGCCCAAATAATTTGAAGGCCTGTTCAATATAAATAACTTGCAAATTATTAAATTTCGTTATAAATTTTTAATTGCAATTTTTGCGTATTAAAATGTATTCTTCAATAAATTGCATTTACGCGTTTTTGATAAAAAAAACTTGTACTGAAATTTCTCGCCTCTTTTCGACCAGCTCAAAACGAATAATGTTTAGCGTTTGACTAGAAAAATCAAACGTACTGAACTACTGAAGCGTTGGTTGGCAAATTTGGTTTTGTTGTTGCCTGAAATAATCAGAACAAAAAAAGTTCGAAGGGGAAACGTGTTTTTCTTGTGTATACGTAAACAATAGCAGATAGCTAACCAGTGTTGCTAACCAATAAGACTTTCTCACGAATGGGAAGATGCAGAAAAAACATAAAAACTATTTTAGTACAGTGGACCTTCCCTATAGCGAATCCGGAAGGGACCAGAAAGAAAATGAGTTCGTTATATAGAAAATTCGTTATACTGAAACGAAATAAGAATAATAGATATTGCTTTGCTCCAGCAATAAATTCGTAATAAAGAAAAATCCATTGTATAGAAGTTCGTTCGAAGGAAAGTTCGACTGTTGTTTATTTAATTGTTTATAACATTTATTTCTTTTATTCTCAATTGAAACTTCTACAGTGACCATCTTTTCAGTGTGATAATTGTCAAAATCAATGTTTATAAATTTCTGTATTTTTACAAACTGAGTCTTCGCTTTGTGTTGTGTCGCTTTTTTTGACAGTTCTGACACTCGACTCGCAACCGTGCTTCTATTTTCTCTTAATTTACAATGACTTTATATTTCTTTTTTTTAACAGAATGACATTTATAAATCTATAAATAATATTAATCCCTTTTTTACAGTTCCTATGCATCACTGTTTTGTAACTTTACTTATTGTCGTTTTCTTGTTTTGCTTCGTTTACATCACGTAAGCTTTGTCTTGCATATAGTTTTAAGAATTTGCTCATATATAAAATGAATAAACAATTATTTGCAATTGACAACGGAATTAATATATGGAACATTCCTCCATTTAGATTCAGAGGATATAAAAAAAACAAAACAGAAATAGGGGAAATGATACAAAAACGTAATAGCTTACGTTACGTTGTAACTTTTATGTAGTCGCGACTGCAGTCACGTACTCAAAGAGTTGCATTTTTAAAAGGGTTAAATAAAATATTTAAAATTTATAAACTCTTGAAGTGAGGGTACTTCAGTATAATGAGGAAATTCAAACAAAACCAACTAACCAATATAATCTAGCTTGCATTTTAGCTAAATCGTGTGTCGAGTACTGCCAGATGTCCCGTATTGTACGCTAAACCTTAAATGCCCCACCGACACTTTCAATAATATTGCAGTCTTATAGCCCTATTCTGTTGATTGACAATTGTAAATTTATTGACAACTGTAAAAATGCCTTATTCTTAAATATAATCAAAAGCTCATAACATTACAAAACTGTTAGCAACATAAAAAAAATATTCAGAACAAATAAATAAGCGAAACATTTTGAATGTTTTCAACCCCTTGGACCAAAAAATTTCACATAAAAGACTAGCTTATCAATGAATTTAAAGTTGTCAATCAACAGAATTAGGCTATTAATATATCGCACACAAAATACAAAACATACCTTGTTTATCGGATGCTTCAAATCGGTTCGACTCAAATCGGTTTGGTTAAAACCTTTGCATAAATCGAGTTTCAAACCGATTCAAAAATTTTAAGCCTATTGAATAAAACCTCACTTCAATTCGGTTCTTGTTTTTCAAGACTGTTCTTTTAAAACGTTTAGAAAATCATATGCTTTGGCTTTGGTTAAGCAGTTTATAGCTGTTTTATATGCAAAATTCTTTTTGTTTTAATAGAATTGATTAATTAAGAATGAAATAATTTGAAATTATTATTGTTTTTCATTGTTATTAAAGAAAAAACAAAATTAAAATTTTCAAAACGCTTTGATTACCGTTTTCAGTGAAACCGCTTGCTGCTTGTGTATAAACACACGACATAAAATCGTTGAATAAAATCGATAAAATCGTCACTCTAAGCGATTGTGATCAAATCGACTTGAAGCGTCGAATAATCAAGGTAACAGTCACAACTCAAAATTTACAAGTTTCTACTTTTTAATGTAACAGTACGTTCAAAAAGTCCATAGGATGACACATAGATGGCGTTACTAGATTTTTTTCCATATAACTTTTATTTAGTACCAACTTTCAAACGATGCGTATAAAATTTGACAACAATCTGACAATTGATTCGTGAGTTATAGCATTTTGTGTGCAACTATTGTTATTGAAAAAAATAAATTAAAAAAATGAATTTCGAGTTTTGACTTTATCAAAAATTGCTTTTTGATGAAAAAAAATACAGTGGAAAACAAGCAATGGCTTGATAAACATTATCTGGACTCTGCTCCAACGGGACAAATGGTAGAAAAGTGGATTGCTGAATTAAAACGTGGTCGTACCAGCACAAATGATGCAGAGCCCAGTGGACTCCCAAATCAGACTATTATTCCACAAAACATAAAAAAATCCACAAATTGGCTATGAAGGATCGCAAATTGAAGGTGCACGAGCTGGATGACATCGAAAAGATATCGGATGGGAGTGTTTGTACTATTTTACACGAACATTTGGGTATGCGAAAGCTCTGTGCAAAGTGGGTGCCGCGAGAGCTCACAGTCGACCAAAAACAACAACGAATTGATGATTCAAAGGAGTGTTTGACGCTGTTAAACCGCAATAAAATCGAATTCTATCGTCGATATGTGACAATGGATGAAACATGGCTTCATTACTATACACCAGAATCCAAAATACAGTCAGCTGAGAGGACAGCAGTCAACGAACCGAATCCAAAGCGAGCAAAGCCCCAACATTCGGCTTGTAAGGTGATGGCGTCTGTATTTTGGGATGCGAAAGGAATAGACATCGACTATCTCCAAAAAGGAACCACCATCAACAGCGACTATTACTGTGCACTTTGTATAGATTGAAGGCTGAAATCACGGCCACATTTGCAAAAGAAAAAATGTTGTTTCACCAAGACAATGCACCGTGTCACAATCGATGAAAACGATGGCAAAATTGAATGAATTAGGCTTCGAATTGCTTAACCACCCACCGTATTCTCCAGATTTAGCCGCCAGCGAATTTTTCCAGTTTTCAGATCTCAAGAGAATTCTTGCTGGAAAGAAATTCAAGTCCAATGATAAAGTAATCGCTGAAACTGAGGCCTTTTTTGACGAGAAAGAGAAATCGTACTATTAAAGTGGTTTCCAAAAGTTGAAAAATCGCTATACTCGTTGTATGGCTCTCAAAGGCAGCTATGTTGAGCAATATAATCGAGTTTTATCAATATTCTGTTTTTTTTTTACTTATCCTACGGACTTATTGAATGACCTGTTAAAACTACTCGTAGTGATCATAAACTTTGACTGTAATTGTAAATTGTTTTTTTGGTTTACCTAGACATTTACAAATTTTGAGTTGTGACTGTTTTGTATTTAGTGTGCGATATAAAAGGCAAGCATAATGCTCAGCTCCTAATATCGCTCAAACAAAAGTGTGCACAGAAAATTCATTTGATGCTTATCAGTGGCATGCTTTCCTATCGTGTGTGTGCATACTTTCAGGCTGAATAT
Source organism: Coremacera marginata (assembly GCA_914767935.1). Lineage (NCBI taxonomy): Eukaryota > Metazoa > Arthropoda > Insecta > Diptera > Sciomyzidae > Coremacera > Coremacera marginata. Next base: position 128,026,219 of record OU612047.1, read on the forward strand.
TTTTTATAAAAATATGTTGTAAAAGCACTGTAATAATGGCAAAAAATAATTACAGATTGAGCGTTAATGCTTCTAACCCGTCTTAGGACGAGCTTTTATACTAGTATAAGCTTACGAATTTTAATTTATATAAAGAAATTATTAAATATAATATCTAAACAAAGAAACTGTTTTACTCCATTCCCTCAGTTTCGAAAAAACACATTCATACAATACAAACATGCAAAAGTCAAAAATAGTTGTAATAATAGCATTTCTGCACTCGTATTTTTACTAAGGAAGAGTTATTTCAATAACTCTGAAAATTTCAATAACTCAGAAAAACGAGTATAAAAGTAAAACACCTCTTTAAAAGCGTCATTACCACAAGCAAATTTAAATGTTTGTTTCTGATAAAAATGCGACACCGACTTCATCCATTGACATTTTACGCATTAAAAGTGTGCTAAAATCGATTTCTCTTTTAAAAAATGCCTTAGATTATATAAAAATATGATATTATTTAAACTGCAAGCTTAGTAAAACGTTCACTGCTATTGAGAAATTGAGTTCAATTGGATTCGAATTAAATACGAAAATATGGTATTTTTTCCTTATAGTATGTTCACACTAAGGCCGAAAAGCCGCTTTTCGAACAATAATGGCTTTTCAGCTGAATGGCTTTTTCGCCATAGAAGAACTGTCAAATGAAAAGCTGATATTTGTTTGCTTTTCAGCGAAAAACTCCGAAAAGTTAGAAAACAACCCTGGTTCGTTGAAGTAAAGTCAAAATCTATTACAAAAATCCAAGTTGTCACTGATATTTGACATTTCGTCTGTCTGTTTTCATTTGTTGTGATTTATAGACAAACTTTCTTCCCAATTAGAAAACATCTTGAAAATGAAAAAAAAAAAATACAAGGAGCGCGTGAAGTGGAGTGACCTTCATGAGGCGATATTTGCTAAGCCAAGCACAATGAAACAAAGCGCTATAATAACAAACATATGGCTACTGTCTGTCAAATGAAAAGCTGCTTTTCAAGTGTGAACACCTTTTTCTGAAAAGAGGTTTTTCAGCTGAAAAACGGCTTTTCGGCCTGTGTGGGAAAATGCTATTAATAGCGTTTTAAAATCGAAAGTTATTTCATACAGTATTATTTTATTCATATTATTTTACAGTTATTTTTTATATATTATTATATGTTATATTAGCTGTGTATTTTCCAATATCCACATCCGATATGCACGCAAAACAAAATCCAGCTCTTCATATATTCATAACGTCATCTAGCAGTAAAACTGATTTTTTGCACTCTAAGCCGTAATCCAAATCCGATTTGGATGTTGGAAAAAACCCGGTTATTATATATACAGCAATAGGCCTAACCAAAATAGACGAAACGAGACGATTGCAACTTGCCAAACGTGTGACGAGTTGAGACGCTAGCAGTTCGGTTCTTACGGAAAAAAACGTATGGATAAGTTATTTCGTTCAGCTTCGTTAAGTTACAACATTTTCGTCTCTACTCGTTACGGAGCGACTCGTCTATTTTGGTTAGGCCAAATTTTGTGATTGCAGGGAAAACCTTTGCATTCGACGACATTTTGAAATTAAGGCCTTTTCCACACGGATAAACGGAAAAGTAACCCAACTGCAACACAATTGCTTAGAAAGTTGCAAGCCCCTGCAATTCCACAACAAATACAAATAAGTTAACTGCACGCTCATTGCTGCTTCCTGTATTCAAAATAAAAAACAAAACACAATTTTTCTGAATTTAATTGATACTTTTCTCAAGTTGAAGTACCACACAGTTGTTTTAAATTATTAGGGGCGCTCACATTATCAAATTCTTCATCAAAATATTGGTCAAACAGTTTGACCACGCAAGTGTTCATATTATCAAATTTTTCGTCCAATTTCATTATGGTCTTGCACACCGAAGTGAACACATCAGCAGCACTCCATATGCTTTATTTATAAATAATCTTTTTTTTGTAAATTTCCGATTTAATCTGCCAGTTATGGATGTAGTCTATAAATTTCAATAAAATCATTACAAAAATTTTCTTCATCGTGCATTTTGAATTGATGTGTTCGCGTTGAAATCTTTTTTAAGTGATGAAATCGCACTAGAAAATTTGACGAGTGTTCACACGTCAAATTTTTCATCAAATCGTTGGTCAAACAACCGAAAAATCAAAATATTTTGATTTTCGTCAAACGATTTGACCAACAATTTGATGAGTGTTCACATGTCAAATTTTTTGTCAAATTCCATATATATTTCTGTTGGTCAAATTTTTTGATGACTTGTGGGATGAAAAATTTGATCATGTGACCGGGCCTATTAGGAAAAACACAAGTCTCTGATATAAATTGCATCAAGCTGTGTTGCATAAAACTTATCACGAGTGCGCTGCCAGCTAGTTGTAAAAAAGTTGCTTCATCTGAAGGTTCTGGTATACTTACATGGGTTAGCAACATTTGTTGATGTTGCGATGTTTTTCAATTGCTCCATGTGGAAAAGGCCTAACTTCCACTTGCACATATGTACCTTGTTTATCAGACGCTTTAAATCGGTTCGACTCAAATCGTTTTGGTTAAAACCTTTGCATAAATCGAATTTCAAACCGTTTCGAAAATTTCAAGCCGATTGAATAAGACCACAATTCAATTCGATTCTTATTTTTCAAGACAGTTTAAAATAGCGCATAAACAGGCTGTTCTTTTAAGACGTTTGGGAAATCATATGCCTTGGCTTTGGTTAAGCAGTTTATAGCTGTTTTATATGCAAAATTCTTCTTGTTTAAATAGAATTGACTAATAAAGAAAGAAATAGTTTCAAATGATTATTGTTTTCCATTGTTATTAATGGAAAAACAAAATTGAAATTTCAAAACGCTTTGATTACCGTTTTCAGTGAAACCACTTACTGCTTGCGTATAAGCACACGGTATAAAATCGTTCTGACTCAAAGTGATTGTGATGAAATCGGCTTGAAGCGTCGGATAAACAAGGTAATAGCAATGAGTATATATATAGCAGAGAATTTTTTTCGCTCTTGAGTTTTAACTCAGCCAAATCGTGGTTCACAAATAAAGGAACACCAAAAAATGTTCGAAAACAGCGCAGTCGGTATTTGTGCGTCGAAAGATTTTATCTTCGAAAACAGCGCTCTCGGTATGTGCGCATGCGCCGCCATTATTGTTGTGCGCTCTCAGAATCTATGAAAGTGGTTTGACTGCTTTTTGCCTTTTAGTGAAATAGATTCTGCACAATGTTTACATTTTTGGCTTCACGGACTTGCATGGATTTATTTCAATATGCCGATTGGATATTTGCAAGATTCTGGCATTTGTATGAACTTATGAAATGATTTTTTTGCAATATTTTTAGGTAAATTCCTTTTTTTTAGGTCAAATAGGAAATTTTTCATTCATTTCAAGTTTAATTTAATCCAATTTAATTTGAATAAATTTTTCATTTAATCCAATTTATATTTTCAAATAAATTGGATTAAATGGAGTTTAATGTTACACTTTTTAGCTTTAGATAAGTTCTTAATTATCTGAATTTAATCGAACTTATTGTAATTTTAAAAAAATTGCAACAAATAAACTTTTTTTTACCACATTGCTATATATATCCTCATTGGTAATAGACGCTTAAGCAATTTGCAGTTGTTTTCGAATTTTTTCGAAGACACTATGTATTCTCTACTTGCAAATGATTACTTGTACGTATGGGCCTGGGGTAAGACTAATAAATATGATTGCGCCATCTGTATGTCATTGTGTGGGAAAACCTGTGACGTGTGTCTCAACTGTCAAGTCGCAGCCGGCGCTGACGACAACAACTGTCAAGATTTGTATGGTAAAAAACAAAAGCAGTAAAATTTGTTAAATTTTTGCACATAATTTCATAGATATTGGATCTAACTCTATTGACTGAGCTTCATGAATTAATAATTGAAGCACACAATTTCCTATTTACTAACTGAACATTTAAGTTAAAAGGCGTCTCAATGAAAGTGGCTGATGTGCTGCGTCGACTAGACGCCTACCCAAGAACGCTGGAGGATTTTAGTGTACGCACTATTAGCGGAGCGGCCGGTTAGTTGGATCAAATTCTTTATTGAGATGATAAAATTTATGAATTACTTGGTATTTATTTTCTAGTTACTATAATAAGCAGTAGCATAGTGCTTATATTGATCTTTTTGGAATTTGTTGACTACCTGCGCCCGAATCTCACAGAGGAACTGTTCGTGGATACAACACGCGGACATAAGCTACGTATTAATCTAGATATAACCATAGACAATCTGGCCTGCAATTGTATGTGTGAATAATGCGTAAAATGTTTTTATTTTGTAAAGCTAAATTAACACTTTTTAAATCCAGATCTGTCGCTGGATGCCATGGATTCATCAGGCGATCAACATTTGCGTGTAGATCATGATATATTTAAACATAGACTTGATTTAAAAGGCAATCCCATCAAAGAAGCAGAGCCCATAAAGGAAATCGTAGCTGTTTCCCCTGCCTCTAGCAACACTACATGTGGCAGCTGTTATGGTGCACAACAGAATAGCACACAGTAAGTGGCTTTAAGATTAATCAAAACTTGAACTTTTCACTCTTAATAAAGAGGAAAATATTGTTTAACTTTTAATGGATTTTTATAAAACTACAATATTGGAAAATTATAGATGTTGCAACACTTGTGAAGAAGTTTTGGAAGCGTATCGCATAAAAAAATGGACTGTTCAGCCGGACAAAATCGAGCAATGCAAGAATACTCTTAAACGTTCGGACTTAGACGCTTTTATGGAAGGTTGTCGAATACAAGGTCACTTGGAAGTGAATAGGGTACGTTATATACAAATATTAGCTTTGCTCTAGCAAGTTGCTTATTTAAATCTATTCCTTTATAGATGGCTGGTAGTTTTCACATCGCGCCCGGCAATAGTTTTTCTATACGTCAACTTCATATTCATGATTTTCAATTCACGGATGTGAAGTTAACGCATACAATTAATCATTTGTCGTTCGGTGATAAAATAGAATTTGCTAAAACTCACCCTTTGGATGGTTTAAGAGTGGAGAGTGATCCAAGTAAGTAGTTTTCATTAATATATTTTAAGTTGTGATGTAAATTTTCAGGACAGTTTAGTGCATTGCATTTGTAATAAATGCATGATTTGGAGCCTGATTTATTATTGTAGCGAAATATGCTCTGAAAAAAAACAGTTAGTGAGGATGCGAACTCAAATCCCTAGACAAAAGTACTCCCAGACTACAGCTAAGATCTCGACCCAAGATAGCTTAGAGAACAACAAAGCGCTAAACTGCATAGTTACAAATTAGAAGAAGATTCCTCAACTGTAAACTGCATTTAAATGGAACCTATAATAATTATAAAGTGACCCTTTCCTGGTCTACTATACAAATGCTCAGTAGAATCGGCTAAATTGACTTGTCAAATACCTTTTTTTCTTTTGATATTATGCGACAGCTTTTTAGAAGTCCTTTTTAAAAACGACAATTAAAACAGCGACCGTCAAGTATATCCTAAGCCGATTTCACTGGCTTACAAATTTTAAAAAGTCGTTTGTACAATGAATGCCACTACCTATTTCTCATGTAAAATCGGTCGATAATTCCGAAAATATGATTATTTTTTTGCCACACGGTTTTAGAGATATTGTCCACTGTAGTTTTTTCTACAAAAAAAAAAGTTGCTTCTTTTTAAATAATTGCATATATCTCAATCAAATTAATCAAACAAAAAATAAAATTCCCTACAAACAATGTCTACACCATTTTTTGATTGATGTGTTAGTTTCGGCGGAATAAATTTAATTTTCGAATACATTTCTTGTTATTCAGAAAAATTATAAAAAAACTAAATGCAAATTTTGTTAAGAAATCAAAATATTCAGTTAATTTTGATATTTTTGCTAATTAATAATTAATTTATTGTTGAAGAAAATCTATTGAGAATTTTAATTGAACGAAAGCACCCAAATTGTGTGATTGTCTATTTATGCATTTTGACTTATTTTATTGTCATATAAATAAATAAGAACAAAGAAATAAATTGTAAAATAGTTTTTTTATTGCTCTTTTAATCAATTACATTGATTTTTACATTGTTAACATTGTATATAATTTTTTATTTATTATGTTTATTGTTTTTTAATCATATACTTTGTTTTTTACATTGCTTACTTACATTGTATTCAAAAATATGATTCTTGTTTTGTCGTTTATTCTCTGACTAGTATAAAAGCCCATCCTACGACGGGTTGGATCATTAACGCTTAAACTGTAATTATTTGTTGCCATTATTACAGTGCTTTTACAACATACTGTTCTGAAAAATGTTCAGCTTGAAAGTATGCACATACATAAAAGGCAAGCATGTCACTGATAGGTATCAAATGAACTTTCTGTGCATACTTTCAGGCTGAACATTTTTCAGGATAGCACATGTTGAGATGAAACTGTAATAATCTCAAAAAATAATTACAGTTTGAGTGATATTAGGTGCAGAGCATTGCGCTTGCCTTTTATATATTAAGATGTGAAACCAATAGTCGTCCATCATTCCTTCGTCCCAAAATCCTTGGTACCGATTCTCAATTGCCTTCATCTGCTGGTGAAATCTTTCCCTATGTTCGTCACCAAAATTTTTTGGAAAAAAAAATCTGCAGTTTTGTTTTTTTTTGCAGAAAAAAAGAATGATATTTTCGGAATAAGCGACCGATTTTACATCCCTGCTCTAGAAATAAGCTTCAGAAATATATTTAAATGACTACCACCGGTTTTAAAGCCGAGAATGCAAGCTCCGCATATAACCGATTTTAATATATTGAACAAAACGAACAAAAAAGGAAATTTCAGCAATTGAATGGACTTTGACCGAGCTTCTTATTATCAACTGTGTTGTGAAATGTTTGAACACAAACGATCGAGAACTGGCCAAGCTTTATGCCGACTCCGAACGGCTTATGTTCTCAAGAAACTTTTAATGACAGTTTTTGTTTTACTAGAAGATTAATCTTTTAATTGAAGTAAAAATTTAAAGAAAATGAAACTTCAGAAAAAACTGCTTATTAAAAATCATTATAGTTTGAAAACAGCCGAAATAGCATGATCGTCGAGTAAATTCTACTGACCTGATATTTTAATTTTCTTTAAAATAATTTTTGCGAGGTCAATATGTCTTCTTATCTCTTCCCATATTGCATTCGTTTAACCTATATCATGTCAAACACGACTTCGACAACAATCATGCATTTTCAAAATCTTAAACCAACATATTTTATATCTACTTCAAATAAATTGGTTGTTTATTATTGCAGATATTGTTAGAATTAGTAAACTTAATTTAATTATATATATATATATTAATAAGTCGGTTGAAAAAAAATATAAAATGTAGATTTCCAAGCTGCGCAAACTCAGCAACGTATGCCCGTGCCTATAGCCATGAATGTGCCAAAAGTACCTCCACCCTGCAGCATCACTTTTCCCACATTGTTGATGAGTTCACGACCACGCAGGCCGTATCTAAAATAGAAATAAAAAATAAGTATAAAGAAAAAAATAATAAAACAAAATCAAATAGCAGCGAGGGAAAAAAACATGAGCACATAAAACAGTAGATTATGTAATTGTGCAGCTGTTTTAAACAAGACTTGAACTTTAGCATCCACCGCTGAATATCTTAAAAAATCCATTCTAAATGCTACACAGCTCACCTTAATGCGGAGAAGCCTCCAAAGAGTGCTCCGCTAGCCATTCCAACGCAGAAACCAATTGTAAAACCTGTCTTCATTTTATCAAAGCATGTTGGGCCTTGTTGGCTATAGATTCCACTGGGCATTGGCATCGTGAAGGTTATTCTTTATTTGAAATAATTATTATACAAATAATTTCAAAATTTATAACAATCTTGCGAATTTCTCCCAAAGCGCAATAATTTTGTAAATAATTCTAGAAAATTAGCAAAAAACACCACCTCGCTCGCCTTTTCGCCAACTAAAAAATTTGACAGCTCGGCATTTGAGATAAATAGAGCTGCCAACTTTATAAAAATATCGAGTTCTATAGTAAAGCAATGTTCAGACGATTCAATTATTTCTTGTGATAAAGAGTAATAGCCTGATTATGCAAACTTGACGGAACACAGATTAACATGACGCAACGTACTATGGCTTTTTGTTGATTATGCTACCAACGCAGCAACCACAGCAATCGTCAAATAATTTTCTAGATCAATTAGTTTTTCGTGTTTTTAAAATCACACTGTATGCTGAAATGTCAGCCGACGTAACATAGAAATCATAATTCTGCAGACTTGTACGTCGCGTAACGCTTCGGCTAATTACATAAACAAAAAACGCATTTGGTAGGTTTCTATGTAACAAAAGAAACGGCTGTGTTGCGTTGATCTATGTTTGGCTAATTAGGACATAACAGCCTTATGGTCTGATTATGTAAACTTGACGTAACATAGGTTAACATGACGCAACGTACTATGATATAATTTTTTGTTGATTATGCTACCAACGTAGCAACCGCAGAAAATATCAAATAAATCACTAGAACAATTATTTTTCATCGTCTACCATTCTGAAACATATTTCAATGATTTTTTAATCAATTTAAATTAAAATTCTTACATTTCGCTTCAATAAATTAACGCAAACAAAGAAATATTACTCGAAAATCAAAGTGTGATGCTAACAACCTTACAAAAACACATTGTATACTGAAATGTCAGTCGACTTGACACAGAAATCAAAATTTAGCAGACTTACGAGTTACGTTTCGGCTAATTAGATACACAAAAAACGCCTTCGGTAGATTTGTATGTGACAAAAGCAACGGCTGTGTTGCGTAGATCTATGTTTGACTAATTAAGTCATTAACAGGTATGCTACACAGGCCAGTATATTGGCTCTGTAGTTCAAACTCAATACAATTCACATTTACAATTACACTCACACTGGATTCACTTTCTCGCCACTTTCATCGCTATTAGCAACGAAATTTCAGAGCCAGTGGATTTTGACAGCGGCAAGTGCATGTCAAAAATGGTGATATCAGTGTTGTTTTTATTTACTTTTGTGGATTTATTTCGGTTTTTCCACGATTTCGTACAGGAAGCAACACTGATAACTTGTTTACAATTAAAAGCAAATGAAACAAATGTGAAAACTTGCAAATAAAAGCGAAAAATGAACAATTGAAGTAATGGAAAGAAAATCGAAAATGGAAAGCGGCTATCACCTTTGCATACAACGACATTTTGTGTACACATTTGTGAAAACAAGCACAAATTGGAAATAAAGCATTGCAGTTTGCAGCAATAGAAGCGAGAACCTTCGCATACGATGAAATTTTTTTAATGAACTTTTACATGCATCTTTCACAAGCACCTTTTGCTACTAGCATGAAAGTTCGAAATTTTTCGAATCATTCGAGCAGTACACGTATTCTTTCGCACCTTCACTGTCACTGGCCTGTGTAACCGGCCTGTAAGCCCCATTTCCAATAACACATGAGATGCTTTGCATAAATTTGCGCAGGCAATGAATGCATTAAATTATATGTAGCTAGTTCCAATAAACAGCATGGGAGTGCAGCAGTGTACATTTTTTTAAAAATTTAGGCATAATTGAAGATAAACGAAAACTCAAAATATACAATTATTTTTTGTGGAATATATTAACTAAGACCTTCTAAGCTCAAATCTGGAAAAAATACACGACGCTCTTAATTGGCTTAGAAGTTATAGGGCTCGAAAGTTGGGAAAATGGTAATACAAATTTTCCTACAAATCCTAGCATTATGGGTATCAAAACAAAGGTTATGCTGTTACCTGTTCAACGAGCTATCATTCATTAAAATCCATTCATCACTTTTAAAGATATAGCATTTAAAATATGCACACTTGGTGGTTCACCCATTTACGAAATACTCTAAACGTAAGTTTAGACAAAACAAAATGCGAATAAAGTAGACAATGCAGGAATTCGAATGAGAACTGTTAACTTATTGATTGGCGATTTACACCTGATATCGTGAACGATTTAACTGGAAGTTAATGTTTAACGATAAAATGGTGAACATCAAAATTAATCCAAAAAACATTAAACTTAATCCAAATTTTTAAGTGTAACGATAGTGGTCCAGTGCCATTGGAAGTTAATAAAAAATTGCAAGATTGGTGCCTTCTTTCAAGAGAGAATACCATGAAGTGTTTCAATGGGCATTTTTTACAATTAAAGCCACTTAAAGATAGCACCGGTAGAAAGCACTGGAGGTGCCACAAATGTTTTGCTAACAAAAATAAAAAAAGAGTGCGGTGCAGTGTAAGAATATCGCTGAGGAAGAAAACTTTTTCAGAAGTTCCATGTTGTCCCTCTACCAAATTGTTGCATTCGCGCATTTATGGCTACAAAATGTTACACAAACATTCATCTGCAACAAGGTGCAGATCTCTAAAAGAACTGCTGTTGTCTAGGCCTCATTTCATCACGAAGTGGTGATCTACAAAATGATCACCCAGCATGAAAAATTGGAGGCGTCAACACAATAGTTGAAATTGATGAGTCCTAGTTTGGGCGTAGAAAATTCAATCGTGACCATTTGGTTGAGGGCCAGTGGAGGGCTCTTTGGTTTCCGTTGAGGAAAGGAGCCAGTTTGTCCTTCTCCAAATTATAAAGGACTGGATCCTGCCGGGAACCACAATTTACTCGGATTGCTGGAAGGTAAAACCATTATCGATAGTTTTTTTTTAATAATGCTCATCATCAAATAGGCGTATAATTACTTGGCAAACGAGGGTTTTCCACACTTAATTGTTAACCACTCAATAAACTTCGTCCATCTAGAGACTGGCGCTCATACAAACAAAGTAGAAGGGATGTGCAGGCATGAAAAAGCTTCCATGTCGCAGTATTTTAGAAAAAAACCAAGTTAATGTTTTTAAAAGAATGTAATGCCAAAACCAGCGACGTTTTAGCGGAGTTTTTTAAACTGCTGGGGAACTATACAATCCGGTGCAAGCTGTATTAGAAAATAGACATTCCAATTCAGGTAGCAGCGATGAGAGTGACATCTCAATAAAAAACTCAACAAATAGATTTAGTTTTTTCATTATATTTTGTCTCCCGCTACATCTGTATATAAAAAACATGAAAAATTGGACTAAAAAATTACGCGATTTTTTATAACAGTTTTTCGCCTGTGGCTATTTCTTTTTTAATTACAATATATGTATATCAAAAATGCGGCGCTTTTTTTTAATCACAACATATTAAAATTTTCCTAAAATGTCGTGCGATTAACATTAACAGCAACGATTTGAATTCCTGCATTGCCTAGTTTATTCGCATTTCGCTTTTATTAATTTTCCAATTTTCAAAAGTGTGAACCGTCAAGTGTGCATAATATGTAAAATGCTATATCTTTAAAAGTAATGCATGAGCTTTTAATGATTGATAGCTCGTTGATAGATAACAGTATAACCTTTGCGGTTTCCTTTTTTAGTGTGGGCTTTTTTTGGTCTTATGAAATGCAATAATATAAATTTAAATCCTTTTTTTTTAAATTTATTATTATTTTCCCGACGTTTCGCAGCTTTCTTTCCTGCTTCTTCAGGAGAATTGAATCTGTTGAAATTTTCGGAGATTTAACCATACATTTTTTTAAAAGCTTACAAGTTTCTTTTAAAAAGAGATTTTTTTAAATCTAAATCATCACGTTAATACAAGTTGTTAACATTTAAATAACAATTAAAATAAATAAATAAATATGTTAACTAATTAACACATAGCACAGACATTTGAAAATAAAACTAAAATCGTACTAGATTAAGGCTAGTGTGTAAATAATAACCTTTCTTTTGATACCGATAATGCTAAGTTTCGCAGGAAAATGAAAAAAAAATTCCGTTCATTTTCCCATCTATCGAGCCCTGCAACTTCTAACCCCCTTGAGAGCGGTACGAAATTTTTTCACCCTTGGGTTTTTTGCTTCAAATACACATTTTCAAAAAAAAAAAAAATAAAAAAGGTTAATTTTCACGCATCTTCAACTGTTCCAAAATTGAATATTTCACTCGCGTGAAAATGTGACTGCTATGGGAATTGAAGATGCTGTTCTATTCAGAGTAACAGGGTATCATAGCATCCTACTTACAAAATTTACTGAGCCGGGTACTGTTCAAAATTATGCTTCGCTTAGCAGAAGTACGATAATCATATGTTCACGCACACGTTCTACTGGAAATTGATTTTAGAAGTTATTGGAAATAGGGCTTCATTCAATAGATTTTCCTAAACAATCGTTCAACGCTTGTTAAGTTACGCACTGCTTATGACTTTACTCATCCTCTACGCAACCTTGCTTAAATTGTTATTTGTTAACATTTTTTTATTCATTGATTAATTTTGTAAGAATTGTGTCTAAGCTCGTGTCATTTATTGAAATTAAATAATAAAATGTAAAATAAAATAATTTTTAAACTTTTTACCAATATTGTAATAAAACCCTTATTATTATCCCACTCCTAATACTGCATTCGTCTCATTTAGTTTAGTCTTCTAAAAGTTTCACTTTTACCGTGTGTGTCGTCCACACACATCCTTTTTTTTATAATTATGACTTATAGTAGGCAAGGTTGATTTATAAGGTTGTCGCGAGTAAGGTTGGGTACTCGCTCTACCCATAATTGTCAAATCGAAGTTGACAGCTCATAGAAAATCTGCAAGTGCTCTCTTTTATCATCCATTTTTCTTTCGTAGTCATTCGCAAAATTAGCTGGTTTTGACAATTATGGGTACTGAGAAGAGAGTTCGATCAGCCCTGCGACAACCTTATAAATCAACCTTGATAGTAGGTTAGTTTTGGTACTTCAGAGAAATTATTTGCAATAGAAAATTCGTTGAACATAAAAATCTTTGAAAATAAAATATTTATTTCGAGGCCAACTCTGCACTCTGAAATTACAAATATAATTTCTCTTTGTATATTGTCAATATTTGGTTTACGATATCGATATGGTTTTGAAAAAATTCCTTGGGATATTGGATCAGACATTGATAAAAAAAATATAAAAAATAAAAAGAAAAAAAATAAATATAAAAATAATAAAAATGTGCAAAAAACATAACATCGCCACGTCCACGTTGTTAGCTCTCGGTGACGCAAAGAGGGCTAAAATCCGAATTGAGATTCCTTTTTAAAAACCCAAATAACATTTTTCGGGCGAATTAATAGCTTTCGACATTTTTTAGCGTTTTATATAGTACAGCTATATCGAATACGCCATCTTGAATGTTCGAACCCATCAAATTCGGCATCAAAATCGGAATCAGCACACCTGAAAACCCCTGAGTAATAAGTTTTGCTTGAAAAACGAACTTTTTTGCATTTATAAGAATTTTATATGGCGGCCATTCTGACCCCGCCACTTAAATTTGTAAATGTCCAAATTTGGACATCAAATTCGGAACCAGTAACTTTTTCTTTATCACCCATGTTGTGCTTCAAATATCTCAAACAGAATAATGGCAACAAAAACAAGCCGACGTGTGACACACAGGTTCTATAATTCGAACGCTCGCTGCTTCACATAAGTTCGTGCCGCCATGTTGTGTGGCCCACAAGTTCGCTAATGTGTAAGTTAAATAAAATTATCAATCTTAAAGATTGAATAAAGATTGCTGCTGTTTGCATAGATCAGTAAAAGGCATAAAAGATTTTAATACTTTTGATGAAAGTTAAACTTGAGCAGATGTTTTATCTCTTCTGAAACAAAAGTTGAGAAGAATAAATGTAATTTAAAGAAATCTTATTTTGCAAGGAAGAACTTATGGGTGTTTTACTGAGGTGTTTTTGTATAATAGTTGCAGTCTTTCGTCTATCTATAAATATTTTTTTGTAATGCATTCACAAATCTTCAATCAAGTTGTAATTTAAGTTAAAATGCTCGTTTATAAAATTAAAAAAATTAAATTTATAGTTTATTTATGTGAAAAGTTGGCAACTCTTCTCTGCAGCATTGATTGCTGTGACTCATATAAATGCATTGTGCCCGTAATTACAAGCGGCTCAATGGTCTAGGGGTATGATTCTCGCTTTGGGTGCGAGAGGTCCCGGGTTCAAATCCCGGTTGAGCCCATTTATTTTTTTAAGTTTTGTTTTTAATTTAATCCAAATAAAACTCACCTTTCCTTTTATTTGCAGAAATTAAAAGTGAAATGTACAATTATTATTTGAAAATTGTGCCAACGCTTTATGTCAAGGCTGACCAGGCGGCACCCATTCATACAAATCAATTTTCGGTAACGCGCTATAAGAAGGATCTAAGTGACAAGGATCGTGGTATGCCGGGTATTTTCTTTAGCTACGAATTATCACCACTCATGGTGAAGTATGAGGAGCAGCAAAGGTGAGATAGCGAAATAAATTATTGTTTTAGTTATTATAGTATAATTATGATCTTTAACTTGATTAGATCATTCGGACACTTTGCTACAAATTGTTGTTCAATCATTGGCGGCGTCTTCACAGTGGCCGGCATCATTGCAGTATTCCTGAACAACTCTTGGGAGGCGTTACAGCGCAAATTAGAAATAGGCAAATTAAGTTAACAAAATGCTTTGTTTTATTTTTGTTTGCAAGGCAGCCGTTTTTAGAAGCCATGCAAAGCAATTTTCCCAAAAAGAATTTTAAAAATTTTTTACAAATTTGATTTAAAAGACGATAATCTGAACAAATTGTTTAAAAAAAATCTCATTTTTCCCTCTTTATATGACTATGAACATATGACCTCTGACTATTATTATAGTAATTATTATTTTTTTTTAATTTGAGTCCATCCATTCTGTCTTGTGTTTACTTATTTGTTTATATTTAAATGAAGCTTCTTAAACAAATTCTAATATTGTATGTTTTTAGCCAAGAATAAAGATTTATAAAAATGTTCGCTAAATTAAGTTGTCCTCTTGCCCACCGACAGAAAACCAGATGTATTTGAAAAGTATTTGGCATTCATTTCGTATTGTGTTCTCTCGGCTGCCTGCGGATTTACAATTTCCAAGCCTTGTAATGGCGTAAACGCTACACTCGAGGCTGTGCCGGAAATGTGTCGCTTGACAGTTGTGCTGCCGCCATAAACTTGTTGTTTTTGTAGATTCTTCTGCAGCGTCTTACTAATGCGCACCTTAGTCTTCTCATCCACCTGCGGTAAACGTATGCGACCAGTGCCAGTCTTACCAATGGTGCCGCGGGAGTAGCCTAAGTCGCCTTGATAGGCATCCTCTTCAATCTATATAAAATAAAATGGTTAAAAATATGATTCGAGGTATATATTGTTTAGTATTACGTCGCCAAAGTTCATGCGATTTGCGTGCTTGCGGAATTCTGTGAGCGCATAGCGCTCCTTCATTTTGCGCACACGTCTGCCACCGCGTTTCTTTTTGCTGCCTTCTATGGGCTTAGGTAAAGGCTTGATAAACTTTACTGGTGGTGGTTCTTGCAATTTATCCAGCTTCTTTTCGATATCCTCCTTAAAACGCAAACCAATCTCGCCATGCACGCTCTCGTGACAAGCATCGACACGTGCAGCCAGGACTGACTTGGCAGCCACCAAGCGAGCAGCTTTGCGTCGCAAGTCCTAAACAACATTAGAAAATGATTTAAACGCAAAATGAATAAAATATACTCAGGCTACTTACTGGAGCAGTATCCTGTACGATTTGTGAATAATAAATGTAGCCTGTGTGTGGTAGCATCTGCGTTTTTGAGAAGCTTTAAGTGTAAATAAATGAATAAAAAAATTTCTTGCGCATAACTTTGAAACAGTTCTTACCCAGCCAAGGTTTTCTTTTGTGAGCCTAGAACTTGCACATTGCAAGCGGGCATTTTAGAAAGTTTCGTAAGACCACCCGCAATGCCTAGAAGCTTGGCCGCTGTTGAAGCACCTGAGAAGCAGAATGATCATATTCGATATGAAGAAAAAGAAAGGAAGAACTTCAACATGCAAACCTATAATCATTGAGAGATTTGGCGCTATGAACGTCATTCTGCTCTCGACATATTCATAAATTTGTGATTTAAAGTTATTCAATTCTATGGCCATTTCGCAAGCTTCGTCAATTTGTTGCTTTTCAGCAGTCGTCAGCTCAGTGCTAATTAAAAAAAAAATGTATTAATTTTTAGAGTAATTACTAGAAATTTTAAATCATTTCATTCCCACCCTTGTGTGGTTGACGCTGTGACGGAGACAATCATGATTGTCGCCTGCGTCAGTATTGCCTGTAGTTTTTCATTGTTTTTCACTTGCTCCAAATCATTACCGAGCTCCTTGACAGCCAGCAAATATTCAATTTCTCCCACAATCAGCGAATCTAATTCTGGAAAACGTTTTTGATATTTTTCCTTGCCGAATTTGTGTATAATAGCTGAAATCAAAATATATTAATAAATATTCGATAACAATGTTTCATTGCATACAAATTTCATTATCAATGTCCACAGCAATTGCATTGGCCTCAACAATTAGTCTATACTCTGGATCTGACTCGACACTGCCCAGCATCTCGGCGGCAGAGCGCTGCCGACTAGCATAATGTTCAATCTGCCGCAAAATATATTGCAAACGCTCTGAATCACGCAGTTTGCATAGTTCACGTATGGATTGCACCTTCACATCAACTTCCATTAGATTGACACTGGGTTTGAGCAGTTTTTCTGCTATTTCCTCAGCTTGAGCCGCCTCATCTTCAGCTTTGGTCTCATCTATATCTTTCAGCAGCTCATCCAAATCATTATCGTTATCTTCCTCGAGGTCGGCCAAGAGCTCATCTGCGAGCGACATTTTTCTTGCTTATTAATTAATATTTTCTAGGTTTATTAGTTCTTTTATTATATTCAAATAATTTATGTAAATAAAACGTTTTCGGCACAATCAGCAAAATAATACTCGTGTCGGTGGAAAAACAGCTGTTGCACTAGTGCTGCCAAGTTGTAGAAATTAAAATTAAGCTACAGACACACTAGGATTTGTTTAACCTTCTATCAAAGGTGATGGTTCTCTAGTCGTTTACTTAATTTGTTGACAAAGTAGGCAGTTGTGCTTATTGTGTCGAATCTGTTAGGATGATGTTATGCTGGCGATCAAATTATCCCCGGTCAGGTCGCTTTTTACGCTCTTTTTTCATTTGATGAGCACTGTGCCCAAAGTATGCTATGGAGACGGTCATATGATCGCCGATCATAATTGTGTTTACAACACAGGGCTACAAGCGTGTAGCATGTCAATATAGAATATTGTATTCTTATGCAGTGAACACAAACCACATCACACGCCGAGCTTGCCGTGCGGCTACAGAATACGCTGTAGTCGGACAATTTTTATTCTCTAATATGACGACTTATGATCGCCACTTGTGTGAATATAGTCTGTTGTCACTACCATCTTGTACCAGCAATAAGAAAAAAACAAATAAGAAAAAAAAGGGGAAAAAACAAAAAAGGAACAAAATATGTAAAGAACTTAACACAAAAGAGCATTGTTCTATTTTGTATAAATTTTTCAGCCTTTTTAAAAGTTCTTCATTCGTTTTTTATTAGCAAACAATTTTTATTAGCACTTTATGTTCTTGTTCTGAATATTCTTTATTGTTTTTAATATGAATAATGTGACTATCAGATTTTATTAAAATGTATAAAAGTCGTTAAAAGTAATCCGATTTAATACGTTTCTACAAACAAAAACTGATCATCGCTGATGTTTGCAAACATTGAATTTAAGTATTTCACCTGCACGAACGAACAATATGGCGACTTACGAATGTTCGCAACTTATGTTCGTGCAGTGGAAACGGTTGGACCAAACGAAGAATGCATTGCTACGTTTTGTTCGGGATGAATTCTTCGTTCGTTCGGGCAATGGAAACGCTCGGTGATATTACGGTTCTTGAATTACGGTTCGGTTCTTGAAAAATATATAGTCAATATATGGTCAAAGTCATTGCAGTCAAAAAAATGTTACTATACAGTCAAAAAACGTTAAGAAGGTCCTCATTCCTATTTCTTTGGTGAATTACTATTATACAATAAAATAAGTACAGTTTGGTCAAGTATAAATATGTATTATTATGAATATAAAGGAAAAGTCCACCACCGGAATACAAAGCAAAGGAACAAAAAATTTAATGTAGACTTACACCCCTATGCTGCGTTTTCTTGACAAGAAATTTATCATTAAAATTTGTAAAGAATTTTACCAAGCCAAAGCTTTATTAGTATTCTGCAACAAACTTGATAAATTAAAAGCTTTCAAAATTCACCACATGAGGTGAACTTCTATTGGCAGCTGATTTTATAAAATATGTCATAAAATTTTACGAATATTTATACACCTATTAAGTTAGTATTTTTGTTTATTTGATTTTATTAAATATTTGTGTAAAATTAATAACAAAAACTTAAAGGAAACCGAAATATGATTGTGCCACATCGGAGCAGCTGCAATTTTATATTAATTTTTGCCGCTAGCGACCATAATTGCAAGCTGAAAAAAATTGCCCGAAGTCGCCGCGGCAAATGCAGGAGCTCTGGATCGAACTGGCGGATGGATTAAATGCCTTACGAGGCCCAACTCGGACAGCAGCGAAGTGGAAAGAAGTACGTGCTATTTATTTTTGACGAGCTGTTGGTATGACCATAAGAGGCAAAAAAAGGCAACAGACAGTGTCTTACTTGTGTTGTGCGTTTAACTTATGTGTTTTTTTTGCGTAGACTTTGGGAGTTTGGAAAAAGCCAGTTGCGCACACGGGCACGACGCATCAAAATGAGTCAGCAAGTTACTGGTGGAGAACCATGTGCTAAGCCCATGACCGACTTTGAGGAGCTGGCTTTATGCCGCGTTTACATGTGATCTTCTATTATCTTCTAGTATCACATTTTTTGTAAGAAAGAAATAGCATGTGAGCCCTACTTTATGGCATTGATGAATGTGAGTGTGAAACAGGTATACCTTTTTCATTTTTATATCATGTGCTATCCCCTGTGATGCTAGGAGATCGAAAAAGTTCAACTTCTTGAACTTTTGATATAAAAGTTGATCACATGCTATAAATATGACATTCATTTTTATAGTTGTCGTTTTTGTGCTGTCAAGCTGTCAATTTTATTTGCGCCAATATTAATTGTTTTGAAATAGTACAGAATTACGAATACAAATTGGAAAAGAAAGAAAATCAAATCAGGTCAAGGGGTATGATTTAAAATAAATAAACATTCTTGGTTTTTTTAACCATCGCAATGTAGAGTTGGCCAGAGAGTTCCTAAGCGCATTTATGGAAAGCATCAGTGATTTTTTTCTTTAATTTGGTGCTTGGTAGATTCACCAAAACTTTTTTGAAACTTTTTTTTATATATTTTTTTCGTGTGAATTTCACTGACGCTGCTGCAGTTGTGGCACACGAATTGGATTACCTGTAACACCTGATGCGGTCTGCACAATAATAATTATATAAAACAATGTAGGGTACGTAGGCAAGAAGTTATTTCAATAAGCACGTCTTGCAATCAGTAAACTTGTAGAAATTGATAAATTTATGATTTGTTTGCATATTTTGCAAATGCCAAATTTTTATAGGAAAAAGTACATATATGCATCTCGCTCTTTACAGCATGTGTTTTATGATATGGGATAAGATAAGATACTGAAAGATCTCATGGAAACGTGGCATTAAGCACTTTCGGTTTGGCAGCAGTTGAAGGTGCAACAAGCACGGGAAGTTTTGGCCTGTCTCCAATGCAGCAAGGTATCCCGCTTGAATGCGCGTTGGATAGTCCTGGCGGGTCGCTGCCAAGTTCTGAAGGTTCGTTGCACCTTTAACTTTTACAATGAGCTGTGCCACAGCCCGCAAAGCTCGAGAGATTGAAGACTGGCTCATTAGCAAATTACAGTTGTTTCCAACGCATTTCTGGTACGATCCGTGGCCAAAAAAGTAAAGCGTTGCCAAAACACGTATTGTTATTGTTGATGTCCTTTGAACGTCATGAGGCTGCAGATCTGCTATTAGTTGACGACTAAGAACACGAGTCAAGCGATTTTTCTTCATCCTCTAATAGCAGCAATAACAAAAGGACTTCTTCCATTTTCCTAAATTTCCACAAAAGTTAATAAATGTGTATCAAATAAATAATTATTACTTTAATATATACCTCAAGCGCCCACAATTGTGTAAATTTGAAGCAACAATAAAGTAAATCTATTAGTCAATAGCAAATGAGATATTGACAAATTTGTCAATGAAGAAGCTTTTTTTTTTGGTGACAGAATATGAAATCGTGATAAATATTCAATTATTGATAAATATTCAATATGGTGAATTAATCAAGTACACAGAATCGGGCTGTTATGCTAAATCCATACATCAAGCTAAATCAAAACGAGTGTGACAATTACATTTTTTGGAGCGAGAAAATGTCTTAAATTTGGTAAATTTATTTTTTCTGCAAAGAGCATTTATATAGTCTTTGATATAACAATCAAAACCGAAAAGAAAAATAGCATCAAAATGAGTTTTTTTAATTTTAAAAATATATATTGAATATGCATACTGAAAACAAGGGCGTCCTTTACACGTAACTGAAACTGAATGTGTCCTTGATATGGTGCTTGTGTCTTGACAGCTGAAATCTCACAGTTGAAGTCAAGCTATTTAGTTGTCATTTCTTTTTATTTCGATTGGAATTATGCATATAAATTATGTCCAAAGAAAAATTAATTCAGAGCTCAATTTGGTCAATTAAGCAAATTTAAGAGATGATAATCATTTTTTACTCCACATTTTTAATTTATTAAACGAACATTTGTGTTGTTTGCTTTATTAATAACTGAAACGTCAAAAAAGTTTGCTGTCTTGCTCACAAAAGTGCTTCAGCACACAAGCGCTGTTTGTGAGGTACACATTTTCTTATATTTTTTTATATATCTCACTTTGTCGCTGCTAAATCGACAAGTTTTGCAACAACAAAGTTGCGAAGGCAAAAAAAGTCAAATCATAAAGGCAACAACAACAATTACAAAACTAAAATTGTAACAGCTGACTTTGGCATCCAGATCCCGTTTCACTACAGTTGCTTCTAAATGGCATTAAGAAAAAGTATTGTTATTGCTGTGCAACCCTGTTGATAAATTATCTTTGCTCTCGTACGTGCTCTGTGTTTAATGTCAAAATAATTAATAATTTTTTCTGCAGAGTTTGTATATTTTAGAAAACTTGTATTTATAACTGAAATAATAGTGATATATTGAATATTGTCCACCAATAATTGAATTTAATCATAAATGTAAATTTTTGGAGGTGCGTACCTTAATTTTTTAAATTTGTGGTGGAGTAAAAAATTACCAATTTTAAACATTACGTCATTGAAATAAAACTAATAAGAATACTGCATGTAGATTCATTGTTAAATGTAAACAAAATAGAAAACGAAGGTTTAAGAAATAACGCAAAAAATGTTAATTTTTTAACCCAACTTGCGTCGGACGGCAAGTTGAGTCAAAACTAGAGTTGCCAAGTGAACTAGACACTAAAAAACGGCAAAGTGGTCATTGCTTCATCGTGAAAAAGCTGAAATTGTGAAGGAGTTATAATAAGGGCATTCATGCAATGCCGAAAACGAACCGTATATGTCGATATTCGGAAAAATCGTAAACGCAGAATGCAATTTATAGAACAGCTGATTGATAAACGGCATTCGCCGATAACTAAAAAAAAGGTATCTCATGCAAAAACAGCGAATATTTTCCGATATTCGGAAAATGATCGTCATTGCATGAATACCATTAATGTAAAAAAAATGTATACGCCATTAAGTGCCCTACTATTCGTATAATTCTGTCGTCACAAGGAATAATGACAACTCAAAATATCGTAAGAAAGCTATATGGCATTTTCTTTATTGCCAATCTATGGAAGGACGCAGAAATCGATTTTTTGCACAGAATAGATTACCACTTATGTCTGAGTATATTTCGTTTATAACGGTTCATATATTTCAGAAATAAGGGTCGTAGTTAGTGCTATTAATATGTAATTTTTTACGATAGTTTGAGTTTAGTTATTATATCTTGTGACCACAGACAGAACTGTTTATTCCCAAGGTAGAGTTAAAGATTTTGGATTAGTCATTTCGTAATAGTGACAAACCAATGAAATTGATCTGTTTTAATTGCAGTATATTTAATTTTCAAAGTCATTAAGGGAAAGGATAGTTATGCTTAATACTATGCAGCACTTATGTCCCATTGAACATATCTGCAAAGAAATATTTCCAGGTTAGTTCATATACGTGATTTTTCAAGGTCAAATTGAATGATAGTTTCACTCATTTGTTTCTGTTTAACTGCATAAATAAGTAAGAGGGTTTGTTGCAAATTATGGCCGTATTTTGTAAAACGAAAGCGATCCGTCACTTGGAATTTCAGAAAATTCCAGTGAGAGAGAGTTTGTTTTACTTTATATAAAAAAGGAAATTGCCAGAGAAAAAAAAAAAACCTAAGTGAGGTGATCACTTGACTTAAAAATTGGATATTGAACGATATCCTACAAGCAAAATCGAGTGTTTTGCTCCAATATTGATCACAAGAATTTCCACAATACAACAAAAAATATACAAAAACGTATATCGTTAAAGATCAGCGTTCTGTCAACCCGCGTGAACCACGTATGTCAGCCAAACTTCAAAAAATTCACAAAAGTTAAATATAAAGTCTAAGAAAGAGACTCGTATAAGAATTATATTTTACTTTATTTTTTGGATTTTTTAGAGGCTTAAAATTAAAGATAAAAAAAAATAGTAAACTCTCAAATTCCCCCGTTTGGAAATGTAAGTAAACGTAATTGTTCAGCCTTGAGCGAAAACAGGTCGATTAGATAAATTCTTAAAATTTTATATTCTTTTTGGAGATCATGAAAATTTATCACTGTATGACCTCCAGGTTAAGAAAAGTATACAATTGCGTTAACGCAACGCTGAACAAAGATTAGTTAAAATAAAAAAATTATGGAAATTTATATGCAGAAATGATGATGAAAAATTTGTATGTTGGATTCATGAAACTGGCATTCAACAATTTTTATTTATTTATTTCTCGAACATTTTCGAAACATCTAAGAATGAAATTTCTTTGAGTAGAGAAGATAAAAATAGGGTGAAAATAATTTAATTTGGCCTTGAAAAATCCCTTAATGGGCCAGTGATTACTGAAAACCAGTTATTTCGATGGCTACCAATGAGTACTTAAAACAAGTAAAGTTAATTTTGATAAATTGAGAACATTTTTAATATCTTAATTTTGGCGTTATCTACAAAATATCCAAATGTATATTTTCAACATTGGTAATGACACAGTTCGTCAAAATTATTGTCCGACCGTAACCGAAATTTTGGCCGAAACCGACATTCGGGCATATTTGTAATATTCGGCTGAAACCGAAATTAAATATTTGTATGAAAATTAATATTTTTTTATTTGTATAAATAACATTGGCGCTTTGAAATATTGCCCAAAGGAAAAATCGCAAAAAAATAAAAAAGAAACAGTATAGCATCTATACATTAAAGAAGTGATACTTCTCTGTACGAGTATACACTCTTTCTCTTCTAGACAAAGACAAAGATCATCTCAAAAGAAATAACATGCAAAACTTTATAAAAAATTTTCTGTATATTCAATATTTAATACACAATACACTATAATTGATTAGTGCTTCAATTGGTAATACGAATATGAATGGTGTGTGATAACTAAAATATGAGATAACGTGAATATATTGCTTCTATTGTAGTTCCAGATATTGTTGTTGATTTAAAAAAATTAGTTAGCGATAAACAATCATTTGATGTAAAATTTACGTTAAAATTTTATCCCCGAGAATCATGGAGATTTTATCTTCACTTTTACCAAGAGCATCAACACCGGGTTGACTGTAAATCAGTAGGGAATGACGTATTAAAAAAAAAGATGGCGGATAGAGTTGCCATCTAAATTTTTTGTATTTTTACAAATTCAGTGCTGGGGCGAACGCTAAGTAAAAATGGGTTGCTAAATCCTAATCCGTTACCTAAATTTCAAAATGACAGGAATTCGTAAGAATACAAAAAAATTTAGATGGCAAACATATTCGCCATATTAAATTTTAAAACTGTGATGTCAGATTCGAAATCAAATCCGTTGTCAGAATTTAATAAAAAATGTTAGATAATGTTTAAAACTCTTAAAAATAAATTTTATTAGGTGGCTCTATCGTAAAAAATTACATAATTTGAAATTCTGGCAAGTCTCTCTCTTAGGCAGTGCTTATATACAACAATTTCACTTTATTGCTACATGTTTATAAATAAAAAGGTTTAACTTTTTTGTTACATGTTTATAAACATGTATACGTGTTTTTGTGGCTGCCGCGGAGCAGTGGGTAGAGTGCGTTGCCCATACGCCAGAGAACCTTGGTTCAAATCCCACCTGACAGAAAGTTTTTCAAGTGAATTATTTTTTTTTTCTTTCGGCCGTCACTTCTCTGCAGACAATGGCAAACCTCAGAGCGCAAAACTGCCATGAAAAGCTTCTTGAGAACATAAGTTCTCGTTTTTTTTTGTTTTTTTTTATGTTTTTTGAAATTTTTCCCCATAAAAATCGTCACACGTCGCCTAAGAAGTTTCACTTAAAAAATTAAAAAATCACCCAATATTTTTACATACAAATTTCATATGAAATGATGTGAAAAAGCATCTAAAAAGAATACGGCGTCCTTCCATTTTTGCTTGGTGTTTTTTTTTTTTTTTGGATAATTTTTTTTTATATTGTGGGCGAAATTGCACATTTTGTTTTTGGCGATTTTTCCTTCCTTGTACGAAATGTTGTAATAATGACTCATTGAATTAAAATCGGATCCCCGCAAAATCGCAAAATCGCCCAAAGAAAAATCACCAAAAAAAAAATCACCCAATTTTTTATCAAAAATTTTTTATTAAAAAATATTGGGCGATTTTGGGCAGTTCCGCCGAAAAGTCTACCGTGAAACGAAAATTAAAAGTTATTAAAAACTTATTATTTAATGATATTATCTTAGAGAATTAAATATAAATTCATTCACCATCAAACCGTCTGCATTATTTCACAAATGTAATTTTTCTTTTCAGTTTATGCTTTGTAAATGTTTCGTAAATATTTCGTAAACGTTTTTGTTTTAGTAAAAATGGAAGGCATTGGCTAAAAATAATGAAAAATGGTTGAAGTAAGGAGAGGCAGAATATATTAAATTTGTTTTTTAATAACTAAATCACATAATTACTTAATTACCCAAATGAATTACAATGGAAAAAAATGTCACGTAACGCCATGTCACGTAACGTTACATACTAAGCCCAATATAAAAAAAAACGAGAAAAGGTTTGATTACTTTGAAAATAAACTTATACTATTTCAAATCCTTATAAAAAAGTTTTATACAAAAACTCTTAATTTACAGAATTTTACTAATTTTGTGATCCAAGTCAAAAACCACTTCTATTTTTTGTCACGTAACGTATCATTTTTGGTGGCTTCTATCTAAGAGCCAAACTTTTGACAACTCTTAGGTTTTACACCTTGTATAGTGTGATTAGTAAGCTATTGGAAAATCAAAATAAGGAACTTGTAAGTTAAACTTTTTATTCTTTTTTCACTCATTAAAGTCGTACGATCGTCACGTGCGCCACCTCTGAAATGCCCATATGTTTCTTTTTACAGCATATAGTTTTTCATAATTGTTGGAAGTAGACAGACATACAATTTATTAGAGTTCTTAAAAAGCGTGAAAAATTTTTATTAAAAAGTATTTTTTTTAAATTTACAAAAAACAGCGTTTCGAATAAAATGTTCTTTAGATTTTAAAAGTGAGTAAATGTAAAATGTAGTATTGTTTAATATCTTAAAATATAACAAAAGATTTTACACTTTTTCACGTTGCGGTACAATTCTATCATTGAGAAAAAAAAATGACTTACATTGGGGCGATGTGTAACACATCTTACACATTATAATTACCATTAAAGGGGCAACAACGTTAAACTCTGAAATGCAATCACATCCACGGCATTAAAAGAGATCGGCCCAGTTCATACTATTCGGCCCAGACCAAAATCCAATCGTGGTAGGAAGTCAATGAAAAGCTGTGTTCTAACAACGCCAAAGTTTATAGTTGCAAGTGCAGGAGATTTTATTGACTAAACAAAAAAAGTCAAAACAGACATAAAAAAATTAAAGTTTCTGGTTTTTAAACCAACATTTTGTCGGTGTTACACATCATCGCAACGATTTGAAAAAGACCAAAAAACCAATTTTTGAAATAAACAACCAGGAAAACACTAACTTCGTATTGCTTGTTTTGCAATTTATAGACCTTGGAACCAATCAAAAATTCAATTTGTAAACACTTATTGGAACAAATAAAAACGTGTTTAACTTCACCCCACTTCAGCCTATATAATTTCCGGTGAATATTTCTGTCGAAGCATCTTTCATAGGACTCCTAGGAAACAGAGCATTTAATAAGATCAACCTATTTTAAACTGTTAAACATACCATCTATTAGAGGAGATGCAAGTTTGCAGTATTTAGCGAAAATATTCGTCATAATTTTGTCTAAATTTAGTGCTCAGTCTTCAAATTCGTAGGATCAACCGTTTTATTGGAATTGTCTGCCGAAATTTTGTCTTCTATTGGGTCCTTCAGGCTCCATAGCTCTTAACCCAGACCAGCCAAGCTATAGATTGTAGGGCAATTTTTCTTGATAGAGCATTTCGTGTTGCACTGTGTAAATTTTTGTCGAAATATTCTTAAAATCTATTTAATTTTATTTTCTTGCAAATAGTTAAAAACTTTTCCTAACCTACATATGGCTTTTCCTTTGGCTTTAATACTCATCTTTATGTTATCATTTTAATGAATTTAATTTAAAAAAAATTTCTAATTTTATAAAAATTTAAATTTTACGAAATTTTATTGTTATTTTGTCATAATTAAATATAAATATTTATGATTGTTGCACGCTTGAAATATATGATTTATGTTATCGCTTTGTTTTATTATTAGTAAACATTTCTTTTATGCTTCTTGGATTCTCCTCAGTTGATGCCGCGACGTTAAGCAACGTAGACGCTTTCCTGCATGCGAGTTATTAAAAAATCTCCACAACATAGTCATTAACAAAAAGAACATAAATAAAATCAGCAGTCAGCTGAACACAGTGGAGTAAGTGGAAGGTGCACGTTTCTTCTAACATATAACCAGAGCAACAAACTTGTTTGAAAAATTGCGGGTCCAGCGTGCAGAAGAAGTATATCAGTGGCTCTTTTTTCTTTACACAAAATATATGTATGAACATTGCATAACGTCAACCAGAAGCAGTAGCAGAAGAAGCAGCATAGGAAATAATTGATTTTCACCTCCATTAAGGAAAATTTCAATACACGCCGTTAGCGACGAGGTCATTTATATACCAACACAAATACTTCCACCCACAACAAATAAACAACCATATTTGCAGTCGTCCTTTCAGTTGTTTTTTGTGCTGCTGTCCTGCAAGAAGCCGCTGTTGTCATCTTCCTGTCTTCATCAAGTTAGCTGCCATTTGGATTCCTAGCATATAATGGCTAGACCTGTATATGAAACACATGTAAGTTATGAAACATTTGCTATTATATAACATTTATGTTTTTTTTTTTTATTGTAATATTCTCAAATTTATGTCAACGCGCTGCTGCTGACTTTATGTCTAACAATGTATAGGTTTCTTTGTTGTTGCTCTATATTGTGTGGGATGCGTCATGACGTTATAATAAGCTGCTGCAATACTCCGCTATGGGCGCGCTCTTCACCTTACTTAATGCTTTGTATTTTTTTTTTGTAAGGAATGTGCGGTCATTCCTTCAAAAAATATTGATCTGAAGCATTAATTTGTTCGTGTAGTTTTCTTCTATAAACAGTGTTATGAGCTCACCATTTTTCGGGGTATTCTTCGCTGATGTTAACAAAATTTAAATCTGAAAATTGTGTGGAATTACTTTCATAGACATTTGTTATTCAAGAAACCTGAATAGAATTTATTAATGTAGAACTATTCTGTTCTACAGTAGGTCAGAGCGTTATGCAAATTATCAATATATATTGTGGGATTGTTAAATTTATAGCAAAATAATAACAACAGCTGATAGTTTTTGAAAGATTTAAGTTGTGACTAAAATCTCTGCGGATAGTGACAGAC
Source organism: Coremacera marginata (assembly GCA_914767935.1). NCBI lineage: Eukaryota > Metazoa > Arthropoda > Insecta > Diptera > Sciomyzidae > Coremacera > Coremacera marginata. The sequence goes on from OU612047.1 coordinate 128,054,553, forward strand.
ATCAGATAGGCAAATTATCCTGCATAATGTTGCTTTAACATTCGTAGTCGGAAAGAATCTAAGTTGCCGTTCAGTTACTTACTATAATAAAGTACAGTATGTTAGTCACTTCCTCACTGAATCAATCATTTTAATAAGTCGGAATTAAAGTATTATGAACGAATCACACTAATTAATGCAAAATTCCTACGGTCAAAAAAATATCACCAAATAACTTTATCACCGAAAAAAAGAAAAGAGCAAAACTAGGAACAATTTAATTTTTTATTTTAGTTTTAATATTAAATTAAGATTAACTTAATATTTAGCTGCGAACCCTATTTTAGCAATAACTGCTCTGCAACGTGCCGGCATTGAGTCAACCAAACGTTGGCACCTTTCCACAGGGATCGCTGTCCAGGAACGTTTAATGGCAGCCCATAGCTCAATATTGTTTTTTAGTTGACAATCAGCCACTCCTTTCTTTACATCAGTCCACAGGTTTTCGATCGGGCTCAAATCCGTTGACTGTGGTGGCCATTCCAATAAATTAATGTTGTTGTCTTTGAACCACTTTAGCGCCTTCTTGCTTGTGTGCTTGGGGTCGTTATCTTGCTGCATGATCCAAATTATCGGCATTTCATCAAGAGCATAAGGCAACATCACCTCCTGCATAATGTCAACATAGACATGCTGATCTATTGTAGTTTTGATCCAATGAATGGGACCAACACCGTAATATGAAAATCCCGCCCATCCCATAATACTTGTTCCAACGTTTTTGATTGTTTTAGAGGTAAAATTCGACTTGTATTCCGCATTTGGGGATTTTCTTACGTAAGAACGGGATCCTCTGCCACTATACAAAACAACTTTGGTCTCGTCAGTCCATAAAATATTTCTCCATTGTTCAACTGACCAGTTCAAGTGAGCTTTTGCAAAATGTATTCGTTTTGCAACATGTCTGTCTTCGAGCATTTAATTTGTTATCTCTTGAGCGTCGCCGAACTGTTTCCACGCTAGCCTCCACGTTTAATTCTTTTTTGAGCTGCGTTGCTGGCAAAAATGGCTGTTTTTTACATAACCTAGTAAGGCGTGAAACCAACTTCGGTGACATTACTCGCTCTCGGTCACGAGTTTCTTCTTTTTGTTGGTACAAAATAGCATTTCGTATAATTTTTTTTTTTTAACAGTCAAGCAGTCTCGAAATTTCAGCATAGGTTTTTCCTTCAGAAATAAGTTTTCGCATAAGAGCCCTTTTTTCAGGCATGCAATGTTTTCCTCTGCCCATTTTTTGTCTAAATATAAAAAAAGTGTTTAATATCAAAGAAATAAGCAAAACATAATAAAAATAAAAGTTTCATTTTTTATTATGCACCTTTCTTTGCACAAAATACTTAATTTTAAAGTGATTAAAGTCTGCGGTGCTATTATTTTGACTGCGCGAAAATGAACACGTGTCATGAACACTGAAGAAATAAAAACAACACTCATCATTTTTACCTAATTGATCGCACTCAGCGAGAGAGCACACAATACATAACGGTATTATACAGTAAGTTCTAAAAATTTAAGCTTAAAAAATAAATTACATATAGAAGTGTACATTAGACCGTATCACCTTGTATGGAAGAAAAATAAACCTATTTTGACACCGACTCAATCGCTAGACATTTAAGAGACATTTTCAAAAAAAATTTTTTTTTTTTTTTTAAGTGGTCCCTATGGTGCTATTTTGATTTTTTCGTTATATCTTTCGTGTTTTTCATCCGATCCGGGAAAAAATTAATGTGTGTGCTTGTTGATGTAATGCAAATATATTTGCATTTTTTTTTCCCTCAAATGATTTTTTTTTCGACTAATTGCACAATCTATCTCAGTTCCTACTATGTCATCATGTTACAAAAATACCAAAAAACGAAAGCTCACAAAAAATCGTTATAACCATGGGAACAAGTGAAATCGAAAAAATGCATTTTAGAAGCACTTCCGACCAATTATATGCAAAGAATAACACTTTAATATCAATAAATGAAACGAAAAATTAGTCAACTGAACTTTGTTTGCGGCATGTTCAATTCAAATTTTCATTCGCGTACATTGTGAACAAAAAAAAAAATCACGTTTTAGCAAAATGAATTTCCAAATGCACGACCTTGACAAAACAAAGTTGCCAACAAAAAGAAATGTTGTGGAATACGCGTTGTTTTTACAGCAAGATTCAAAAATCAAACGCAGTGCATTCACCGAAAAAGTGTTCGAAGAAGTGTCCAAATTGTGGCGTTACGCAAAAATTCCAATAGTGTCCAGAACATATAATCGTAAAATGATTACAGACTTGCTTATGAAATCGTCTTTTCAAACAAAGAACCCTCGGATGTTCCATGCGAACGATTGGGATACCCTTTTCCGTATTTCGCGATGTAAGTGCTCCATTGAAAATGATTTTCCGTGCGTGTGTGCCGATGAACACAAAATACCAGAAAATGTGAAAGGTTTTTTTATTGACCAATGTGGTGCTCGTTTGCGTTTATTGCCGGATAAGGGTGATGATGATGTCTCCGCGAGTGTATTCACTGCAGACACAGGTGCTACAGCTGCATGCAGTGCAACTGAGTATGCTCCGACACCCGACAGTGAAGAGGACTACGAATTTGAAAGTAGTCAGTTGGAGGACGCAGATACACCGATGGTAGCCGTTCAATTGAAAGTATCCGACATCCGCTTGAGGTATTTTTCTTCTGCACTAGATCGGAGCGATATATCAAACCGCCATGGTGCTTTGCACGCCTCGATGCTTATCAAGGATTTACAAGATGCTATTGCCACAAAGGAGTCGGTATCCGCTGACGTACGAGAACAAATGCTGAAGATACTTGAAGACATCGTTATAGATAAAAATAAAGTTTTCCGTGAAAGGCAAAAGTTCCGAAAGGAAGCGAAAACAGCCGCACAATGCCATGAGTTACTAACGTGCATCTCATTCGATGGAAAAAAAGAGCGAACTCTAAAGACGTGCAATGTCATAGAAATTAAAGAGCACATCACAATTTTGAAAGAACCAAATTCAAAATTTATCGGGTACGCTACACCTTCGAAAGGTTCCGCAAGAGGTATCCAAACTGCAATTGTGGAATTTTTTCCAGAAAAACAATTACAATTTAGACAATTTAGTAGCAATCAGTTGTGATGGCACAGTCACAAACACTGGTTACAAAGGGGGTGCCATAACGTATTTGGAATCGTATTTGCGCAGACCATTGCAATGGTTCATCTGTCTGTTCCATTTCAACGAGCTGCCATTTACTGCTCTGCTTAGAACATGGCTTGGAAAACAGAAGGGTCCTGGGCTGTGGCCAGGAGATATCGGTGTTGGAATAAATTGCTGCATGGATTTTCCTGTATGTTTGAAATTGAATTTCAATAACATTCTGTTTGTATAATTTTTATTTATGCTTTGTTTATGTTTTTTCTAAGCCGCTACCGAATTTCGAGCCAATATCAATGGGTGAAATGCCTTCAAACATTGATACGTGGCTAATACGAAGCGATCAAAGTTACTTATACCGCATGGTTCTTGCGGTTGATAGTGGCCACTGTGGTAAGAATTTAGCCAGCGAACAGCCCGGTGCTACCAGTACAGCGCGATGGCTTACAACAGCATCTCGCATCTTGCGCTGGTACGTAACGCAAGCGCAGCCGTCCCAGAAATTAAGAGATCTTGCTATGTTCGTGGTCAGAGTGTATGCGCCATTCTGGTTTTTAGTCAAAAGCCAGCCACTTGCCATTCATGGCAGCCGCAATGTCTTTAAGTACATTTCATGGATACGTGATTTGCCGAACTACGTTCAGTTAGCCATCAAACCAACCATCGAAAGCAATGCCTATTATTTTCACCATGAAAACATATTACTTTCTATGATAACTGATCCGGATGCAACGGTGCGTGCAGATGGATACAGCAAAATTACAAGCACGTTTAAACGCGCCAGGTCGAATTCGGCAATTTCGTGGGCCCAAGCACCAACCCTACATCAACTACAGCAGCAACATTTACACCGAAATGATTGATTGGACACAATTTGAGATCACTGAGCCACCATGCCTTCAATTTCACACCCAAGACCAACTGTCTGATATGCAATATTCTGATCAATTGATTAAAATTCCAGGTACGCACTGCAATACACTTTCATACTTGTATAATAAATTAATCTATGCGTATTTAACTTTAAAATCTAAATCGTATATTTCATGTTATATTTTCAACAAATTATCTTTGCCACTCGCAAAACACGGAGCGTTTCGTTCAAATTGTGCACCAGTCAGCTACAGCAGTCACTGACGAAAATCGTTTGGGGCACATTTTCGCGAAGCTTGATAGTTGCGAGCGCTACAGCTACCTTGAATCTCGAAAAGATTTGGAAGATTAAAAAACAATTTTTTATGATATTAAAGTGTTATTATTTGCATATAATCGGTCGGAAGTGCTTCTAAAATGCATTTTTTCGATTTCATTTGTTCCCATGGTTATAATGATTTTTTGTAAGCTATCGTTTTTTGGTATTTTTGGAACATGATGACATAGTAGGAACTGAGATAGATTGTGCAATAAGTCTAAAAAAAAAACATTTGAGGAAAAAAAAAATGCAAATTTATTTTCATTACATCAACAAGCACACACATAAATTTTTTTCCGGATCGGATGAAAAACACCAAAGATATAACGAAAAAATCAAAATAGCACCATAGGGACCACTTAAAAAAAAAAAAATTTTTTTTTGAAAATGTCTTTTGAATGTCTAGCGATTGAGTCGGTGTCAAAAAGAGGTTAGTTTTGATGATACGCTCTAGTGTACATATTCATGTAGTGGTGCTATTTTTTTGACCGCAACTGTATAAATAAAAACGATACCAAAAGCCACTGTCCAATTCCTTAATGAACTATTTATCCAAGAATATATTGAACATATTTTATCAATTATCATAAACAAACTAAAAGTTATGTCTAGAAACGTTCTACTTTTTATTAATAAAAAAGTTTTAAATATAATCATAAAATACGATAGATTCAGAATACTAAAACAAATCTATTTATATCGAAAAAAAGTATTGGCTATTTCAGCCTTTGAAAGGGCTTTGGCTTCTTATGATTATTTGTATTGTGCGAGTTGGAGCTATAAATTTTATGCCGGTTCATGCTCTCAAAAAGCTTTACTTGGCATTTTCTTACTCTCTGAGTCTTGTCATAATCTTGCAGAGCGATGACGGCCAATCACAAAAATTATTTCTATTGAAAAACACTGTGTCAGATGGTATTGAACCACCGTTCTTTGGGAAACGTTCCACGTACGGCCGCCATCTCTTCTATATCAGTACTTTTTATGGCACTGTTTCATTCTTTTCTCCTTTACAATATTCAAATTGAAGTCAAAATTTTAAAATTTATTGCCGTAATTTATTGCCGTAATTTATTGTGCTATTTTAGCGTTCCATCAAATCAATTTCAAATATCTTATTTTATAAACAATGCAGCTGATTTTGTTGTTGTTCGAAAGTATAAAATCTTATTGTATGGGAAATTTAAAAAAATATGGATAAGACAGAGAAATTTTTATATATTTTCAACATTAATATTGAAACTTATATATAACATATATATAATATTATCAACAGAAAAAATTAATGTAGAATCTAAAATCACTGTTACGCTCTTTAGAAAAGTTCAATTTACTTGTTTAAGTTTTTGCAGAATTGCATACGATTTTTGTCTTGAGTATTATAACTCTAATAAAAAGTGGGTAAGTCTACTAAAAATTTCCGAATTTAGAATTTGATAGTTTATTTGTCTTAAGCTGAAAATTTAAGAAAACGTTTTAATAATTCGGCGGCATAGGCGTGGTGTTGAAACAACACTCAAATCTTTTAATGATTTTTTAATATTTTTTTGAAAAAAATTCTGTACTATAAACTCAAAATATAAAAAACACTTAAAAACTAAGCAATTAAATACAAACACTTTTTTTTTTTATTTTAAATACTTCAAATTGCATAATCATAAACAACACTGTTGACATATCTACACTCTATTTAATAAAAGTGAAATCGATAAATCGTGTGTTTTCTTGCAGTTATGTACTTGACGGCATATCAGTAACTAAAATAAAGATTAGAGCAAATAAATGAAAACATAACACTCCTGACACAAAGCGGTGACAACACAAACTCTGCAAAAAAATTGCTGTAGTGTAAACTTTAACAATTAAGGCGGGACATGACATTCGCGGCAGAGAAAACAGACCTTGTTTTAAAAATTCATAACTCAGTCAGAAACAAACATTTTTCCAAAATTTTTTTTATTATTGTAGGGAATTGAACAAATTACAAGAAAAAAAAAAATTCAAAAAAATATATTTTTCACTCCAACATGGTTTTATAGAGCTCCAAACTGGCGACAGAGAAAAAAACGTGGCCTCGTGGTTGCAGCGCTGAGAGTTGCAAAAATTGTCCGATCTGGAATAAAATTACTTTTTTAAATCTTAACAAAATTGGTTCCAAATTTGAAAGTGTGTTTTTTCGAAAAAAATATTGACTTTAAAAATTCATAAGAAATCGAAAAAAAATTTAAAAAAAAAGCTCGTGTCATACGATAGCGAATCAAGTTTAAAAAAATACAAAAAAAAAAAATTTCGTCAAAAAATGAACCCACTAGTGCCGCAACCAGTACGAAAAACATGGTTTCGAGATAAACGCGTTCAAAGTCTGTGAACAAAGAAAAAAAAAGGTTACCTTCAATCTGCCATGCCTGCTTCGTACTGTATGCCTTCGTTATCTTGTGTTGTGCTGTTTCTTATAGTTTTTTGGTAAGGTAGCAAGTAAAACAAGTATATACCAGCTGCCGTACGTAGGTAGCGCACAAATTAAAAATGCGCTCTAACTAATCCGGCTGTAACTTTTGAACCCGTAGGAATTTTTCCATGAAATTTCTTAGAATCTTAAGAATATTTACTAAAATACAAAATTATTAAAAAAAAGTCGATTAAAAAAAAACTGCCAATGTCATGTAACCCCTTAAAAACACCAAAAGCTCCTTCGAATTTATATTTGCATTGCAAATCAATGCATATTCTTTCCATTTTTCTTTTTTTCGTTTTATTTTTCTATATTGAATAACTGCAGGTAAAAGTGGGGACACATTTTCTTTTCTACGAAACAAGCGAGAAAGTAATCGCTTGTAAATATTTAACTATGAAATTTGTCTTGACTCAGGCATTTGAACTTAGTTATTTCTTATAAGTATATTGTTTTTATTTTACAACAGTAATATTTTTTGAGATTATTTTTGTGCTTATTTTTTGAGAGAAAGAACTGGAAAAAGCAGGAACAGGACAAAAAGCCGTTTATTTTAAAATTCATCCATCCAGATTTTGTATCGTTGCTTTGAAGCTGATTGGTAAGTTTTCCCAGTAAATTTGACTTTGTTTTAAGTTATACTGCGAGTTTCTTCAACATTCTACATAACTAATGTGAGCAACCGGACTTAATTTTTTCCGTTGTATTGCGTTATTCGAAGTACAAGCATATGTTCTTCTTTTAACTTCTTGTACTCCTTCTTCTGTGGCGATCGTGGCGTAGAGGGTAGAGTGTGTGACGCCAGAGAACCCAGGTTCGAATCCCATCTGACACAGAAAGTTTTTTCAATTGAATTAATTTTTTTGTTCGGATGTCACCTCTCTGCAGACAATGGCAAACCTCAGAGAGTAAAAAACTGCCATGAAAAGCTTCTTGAGAACATATACCGTTCGGAGTCGGCATAAAACTTGTAGGTCCAGCTCTCGATCATTTGTGTTCAAACTTTTCACAACACATACAACACAATTGATCATAAGAAGCTCGATCAAAGTCCTTTCAAGGGCTGAAATGACCATTTTCGTTCATTCTTACTCCTGGGGGTCAATTCCCGTTTTGCGTTAAAGTGAAGTGAAAAAAAACTTTTCACAATCGTTTTCATTTGACGACTTCACTTTTTCACTTCACTACGCACAAAAACGCGATTCTTGTTCGTCTAATGGAAAATAGTTGCTGAATAGCATATAAGAGTTGCTGAATGCCTATTAAACAAAGCTTTTATGAAAAAATGTAAACAATGTATAAGAAAGAGGGAAACTTTTACAAAAATGACTTCATCATTAATTTAATTTCATTTGCGCAGAAGATATTGGAAATAAATATATATGAACAAGATAAGTTTTGCGACAGCATAAAACAGCCAAGAGTAGTAAAGCAAATTGTATTTAATTGTTATTGGCAATATCAACATTTTCCTCTAAATAGTTGATAAGATACTGTTTCTGCGTGCCGCTTGGCCTTTTTCCCTAAGCTGCTTTTGTTTTTACATTGTTTATTTTTAATTTAAAGTCATTTTCTGTCCATAACGTACGTTTGCAACCGGCGTTAACTTTCTTTCCATTTCAGCGAAAAATGAACAGCTGTTGCCCTTTTAGCACACAACGGGAATCGCATTTTCCGTGTAAAGGTGAAAACATATTTCACATGACGATAACGCAGAACAGGAATTGACCCCCTGTTTGTGTTTTTTTTTTTTTTTGAGTTTTAAATTGCCAACAAATTTTAATGATATATATGAATCATTATATCATGACATTGTCATACACAAGACTTAAAGGGTGAAATGTCAATGACGCAGTCAGCAAAATTCAATTGTAAAGTTTACCCCAGAATGTTCTGGTCTGACAAGGTACTTTCAGCTGCGGCCTTAAAACATACATTTTTTTTGGAAAAGGGTATAAATTTACAGGCGCCATAAAGAGTCAACAATATTTTGGCCTGACTTGGCAAAAGCCCTTTACGCGAAGTCAACTTTTAAGCTTTTGAATCGAAATGGGGTCAAATTTGTAGGTAAAGAGAAGAATTCACTAAACTCGCCCCATCGCCCCAACGAGCGCTATTGGGCTGAATCCAGGATAAAGTTTAGAAAGGCAGGCAGGAAGGCGTTTCTTGTATTGGGACTTTATTTCATCGAGTTGGGTATTTATTTCAGTGTCAGGTGGGAATGAGAAAGTTTTTTTCAATTGAATTAATTTTTCTGTTCGGCCGTCACCTCTCTGCAGACAATGGCAAACCTCGAAAGAGTAAAAAACTGCCATGAAAAGCTTCTTGAGAACATAAGCCGTTCGGAGTCGGCATAAAGCTGGTAGGTCCAGTTCTCGATCATTTGTGTCCAAACACTTCACAACACATACAACACAATTGATCAAAAGAAGTTCGGTCAAAGTCCTTTCAACGGCTGAAATGGCTATTTTCGTTTTTTCGTTCGTCAGGTGGGAATTGAACCAGGGTTCTCTGGTGTATGGGCACACACTCTACTCACTACGCAATGGCCGCGTAGCACATGAAATAAATCCCAGAATGGACGCTATGAAAAATCGCTCAAAAGAAAAAAGGCAAAAAAAAAAAAATTAACTAGTAAAGCCCGTATGATACTTCATTTTTTTGTCCAATTCTGAATTCTGAAAAGAAGTGGCGCGTGGGCAGGACAGACATATTTTGTAAGAAAAGGATAATCGTTGTTCCTTTTTTATTTCTGGTGTTTTTAAGAGGAGCTGCATTTAATAAATTAATTTTAGCTACACAAATAGTTTTGTTTACTCTAAAAATGTCAAATTAATTATTATCAGCAAAATATTTCACAGTAAATATTTGATCGAAACTTAACGACGAACGAATTGAAAAAAACGACAAAAACAATGCAAAGAAAATACAGTATGTCCCACATTGTTTCTCCAATTCGTACTATATGCGTACTCACTCACACCAATTGAATCTATGCATTCGCACTATTTCAACTGCTCTAGTTATCATTTTCAATGAGCAATTTAATGAAGTATCATACAGGCTTAAGGAATGCAGCTTCGGCAGGGTACCGAAGCTAAAATACCCCCCCGCGGCCGTACTGAAGTAGATTCGAAGTCTTTAGACGTCTATTAAATTTGTATATATAATCTACAAAAATATTTGTGTCATACGCTTAATTTAAATTTGCCCTTAGCTGCCACATAAAGTAATTTGTAAACAAAGTAAAATGCCACACGCATTTTTCTAGTATAAGGACTCCACCGAATAATATATGTATGGGTTGAATAAACGACGTAGGCGGAACTTGGGTACATACAGACACGATGTCATTCAGTTTTATATATTTACGAAAGATTTTCAATTTTGATGACGCCACTTTGTATTCAAGGTAGGCGTGGTTTTCATCCGATTTTGCCAAATATCAAAGAGTGGCTTATGTTAAATATCTAAGTTTGTATGCAAAGTTTTAAGAAATTTCTGTAATTTTTGTAGATTTTTAAGCGTTTTAACGTTTTAAATAAAGCCACTTTGTATGGGAGGTAGGCGTGGTTTTCATCCGATTTTGCCAAATATCATAGTGATAGTCTATATTATATATAAAAGCCTATGTGCAAAATTCCAAGATATTTCTGCAATTTGAGCAGATTTTTAAGAGATTTTATAGTTAATATAAAGCTACTTTGTATGGGAGGTAGGCGTGGTTTTCCAAATTTCATTGTCAGGATTTAAATAGAAAAACCAGCTTATATGCTTAAATTTCAAGGCATTTCATTAATTTTTATGGATTTTGAAGAGATTTTACTGTTAAAATAAAGTCATTTTGTATGGGAGGAATGCGTGGTTTTCATCCGATTTGGCTCATTCTCGAACTTGATCTTCCTTTTTTAAAAAGAAGCTTATATTTTGAATTTCATTGCGATAGCTTTAAAATTACAGCTTTAATCGTGTCGACAGACGGACGGACAGATGGACATACGGAAATCGACTCAGGAGGTGATGCTAGTCAAAAATATATATACTTTTCTATACTTGCCACGCCTCCTTATTGGCGTTACAACGCAGTACGCGTTGGGGCATAAAAATCACCCAATGAAAAATTACCCAAAAATTAATGAAAAATGTCCCAATGAAATTTCACCCAACAAAAACGAAAACAGCCCAAAACTTTTAAGAAATATGGCTCAAAACAAAAAACGAAAACTCTAAAAAAAAAATGTAAAACTAATTTTTTGCATTGTTCCCAGAAGTACAAGTTTGCCTTGTACGATTTTCCGATTTTGTCCCCATTTTTTTTTGTTTTTTTCAAGGCCAATTTTAATACCATATAAAAAAACATTTTGTAGGAGCAATTAACTTTTAGCTAAATGGACTTTTTTTCAAAATGTGCAGTAGCTAAAAAAGCTAATGGTAAAAAATTTCAGGCCGCTCTCATGTAGTTTAAAAGATATATTTATTTGGTTATAGTTGATGAAATGGGACAAAAAACCTTGTGATTTATTTTAGATAGTTTTCCTATAAAAGTAAGCGTTGTGGATATCAATAGAAAGTTTATGCTATAACCTATTCAATGAGCTATTCACAATAAAAATCCATCCATTACTTTTGAAGATATTACTGGTTTTGAACTTGTAACATTTGAGGTATTACCAATTTTTTATGTCCCTGTGAAATATTTGTTGTTCTGTTTGAATTATTTTGGTTTGGTTAAAAGTCAAAAATTATTCCCTTTGAATTATTTTAGTTTGGCTAAAAACCAAAAAAAATTCATGGTTTGGTTATTCCGTAAAAGGGTGAACTGCCCAAAAAAGCGAAAAATTTTAATAAAAAAAACTTCTTTCGCGTTGTGTATTTCGTAAAAGTGTGCACTGTTAAAAAAAGCTCAGCAGGCGAATAACTTGTATAAAAAATCACGAGATTTTTGAAGCGAAGCTTTTTACTCCTCGTTCTGTGATTTGCTTGGAGTGAAATCTGAAAAATTTTCGACAGACTTTTTCTTGGAAATTTGATGGTTTTTTGTTGCAAGAATTTTTTACAACGCTTATTACAACAAGAAAATTGAATACTTTAAATGCTAAAAATATTTTGTGGCCCGGCCGTAGGGTTCGAACCCGCGTCATCTTAAATGAGAGTCCAATGCACTATCCACCAGGCCACAAAGACTTCTTGAAAACGGTTGTTAATTCAATATTAATTATAACAGAAGCTATGCTGCAGTAGATCATCACCATCTATCAATAGATAGAGGATTGTGTATTTGCTATGCTACAACTAAAAAAAATTTGCTTTTATTTGCCACAAGGTGTCTCCAGCATCGGTGTTTTTGTATTGTGAATGCGTTTGTGGTGCTGTTGGTACGAAGAAAATTAGTAATGCCCACAAGTGCATTTTTAAGTGTCAAAAAAATAGATGATATCAATAAATATGGAATTAACAAACGCATGCATGACATCGGCAAGGTATCTAAAATGTTAAATTTTGTTTCGTGTGCGTTCTTTAATAAATATTTTTGAAGGGGAGCTTTTTACTCCTCGTTCTGTGATTTTCTTGGAGTGAAATCTGAAAAATTTTCGACAGATTTTTTCGCTAAAAAATTTGTTCAGTGCAGCCAAGTTCACAACCATGTGAGGAGAGTTCAAATGGAGAGTCGCTGGCATTATATGCCCGTATATGTAATTGGCGTGGAAATTTGACATTCAACAATAAAAAAATAAGCGGTAAATATGTTTTCTGTATATACGTAATTTATTTTATGTTATTTTAAATTTTTCAATTTAAAAGTTAATTTATTAAAAAGAAATAAAAATTAAGCTATCAAATCTATGCAACTGCGAAAAAGCTTCGCTTCTCTCGTGTGTCCAACGACGCACCTGTGTTTTTTACAAAAATTTTTCATGTTTTGGTTATTTTGTAAAAAGTGGGGCGATTTTTTATAAAAATTTTTTTTGTTTTGATTATTTTGTAAAAAGGTAAAAAAGATTGCAAAAAATTTTCATAAAAATCGCGCGACAAAAAAATAAACCGCTACTTTTACTTTGAATACAGTCATCTCTAACGACTGATTTACGTTTTTTGCCAAATACTGAAAACAAAATTTTATAATTTTCATACGAAAAATCGCCCTAAAACAAAATTTCACCCAACAAAAATGCAAAATTGCCCTCTTCTTTTTGGATGTTTTTTTCATATGAAAAATCACTCAAATTTGTATGAAAAGTTATTGGGTGATTTTTAATTTTTCTTTTTGGGCGATATTCTTAGTGCCCTGAAAATGTATGGAATTCTTTGGGAGTTATTTAATTTTTTTTTTGGACTTATTTCATTGGGAGCTATTTCGTGGCGCCGATAATTGTATTGCCTTTAGGCCTGATTATACAATTGAAAAATTGCATGTTTTTTAACTTATCATACAATTAATTAAAAAATCTTTTAAACTTTCGCTAAAAACATATTTTAACTTCTTTATTAAACCAAAAAAAAAGACACTTCATTTAACAAATTCAATCAAATATTGGCATTTAATGGAACTCTTATCATCATCAAACATTACTTAATAATTTATGTTGCTGTGGATAGAAAAAGGTGTTAGTAAATAATTCTTTAAATTGCTCATTCGATTCTACTTTTCTTGCATGCATTCGAAATTAAATTAAACCTTTTAACCTTTAAACTCTCTTAAGATAAGCGTTAGTTACGCTTATCAAAAATACCGCTGGAAATTTTATGAAAGCGAGTTAAGCAAACAGCTGCTTGACGGTAAGAGAGAGAGCAACTAAATTGGAAATACGGTGTTTAAACAAGATAAACGATACACTCTCGTTGTTGTCGTGGAAAACTTCCCAAACATTCTCTCAATTGGTAATGAAAAAAAAAAATAACATTCCACTAAATTGCTAAGAACGGCTGATTAGTTCGCTCCCAGTTACTTCTCATTCTCTCACAGCTTATCTCCTCAGTATGATGGTATTTTGTTCTTATTATTATTATTTTTTTTCTTTAATATTTCTCGTTGTGAATTAGTTTTGAGTTTATATTCATTTCGTAGTGTGCGGCATATGTGAGACACGCGGTTTCTGCCTCAGTGACAAGTGGTTTTTTGTTCGGTTCTCTAATTTTTATAAAGTTGGAATTCATATAAAATTAATAAATAGTGTTTATTTATCAGTACAGCAGTGACTAGCAAATATTTTGTACTTGTTAATTTACAGAAAAAAAAATGACAGATTTTGATGTAAGTTTAAGTGTTGTGTCTGCAGATATTAAACTAGAATTGTGTTTTATTTTTTGCTACATTGCATTAAGTTGAATGCCAAAACTTCAACCCTTATATTGCTTAATTTTTTGTTATTGTTCTGAGAGTTTATTTATACTAACTGCTGTTATCTGCTGCAAATAAAGCTGGAATAGAGAGCGTGTTTTTGACATTGTCTGTAAATTACGTCAATAAAAAAAAATTGGTTGGTCAGCTTTAAATCTGTATTTCAAACTTCTATTCGGTGACTAGTAAAACCCAGTTGAAAAAGAAAGTCTACTCTTAATGATACGAAGCGGGCGTTACTTAAATTTTACCGCATAATGCTGTGGGAAAGAATTTTTTTTGAGTTAAATTTTTCATAAAGAACTTCGTAAAGGTTAACGTTTCTCAAAATTAAAATTATTCTTGTTCTGTATTTAATTCAAAGTTTTTTTTGCTTATTTCCTTAACCATTTGTATACAATTAAAATAATTGACCGAATTTTACAAAGGCATAAAAATTGTTTATTTTGTTTTGCTATCCATTTGTTCAGTGAGCGAAATAAGCATTTTTCAATAGCTTGTTTAGAGTTAATCGAAAGTTCTCCAGTTACTCGGCTGCAAAATTTATGTAAACCTGTTTTTTATGACTTTCCAATGTAATGTAAATATACAGTGTTGTGTTGCCGAAATTGTCCGACTGTTTCTATTACTCACCTTCTTGCACTGTTCGAGAACATGTAAGTCAATACGAGTTTCATCTATCATTAGGAAATTTATTTATGTTTTGTTCATACATATATGAAGAAAACAAGTTTCTCAAATAAATCAATGTGTAAAATTAAGCAATAAGATCTTTTTTTCCTATTGGGATTGAATATTAAGTGCCTTCGTTCTCATTGATTGATTATGTGTCAGTGCAAAAAAAAAAAACAAAAATTATATCGGCAGTAATTGAGAGGCAAGGTCATGGTTATAGTATAAAACAAGTATAATTTTTCTGTTGTTACTTGGACTCATATGTTAGTTATAATTTGAATTGCCATGACGCAGAGTATATTGAGCTCATATAAACAAAGGGGGGAAGGGGGTTGGGAAAATAGAAGGTATGTTTTATATAAACTTTTAATTTTAGTTGAATTTTAAAAATGTAAATTGATTATATAACAAATTACGTTTAAAAATCAATTTTTCGAAATTTTTGTGAGATTATTGTAAAAAATGCACAGTCAGATTTTTATTACGTTTACATTTTATAGGTTGACAATGTTTTGCGCTTTTAGCTAAATATTCTGTTATTTTGTTAAACAATAAAAATAAATCTCAACAGTTAAAAATAGCTTTTAGTTGTTTTTAAAAACTGTTAATTGCGATTTTCCATACAGATTTGCATAAGAAGTAATAATGTTAAAAATGTCATAACTAGTGAAAATAAAAATATGCAAGTCAAAAGTCGCTAAAGCGCCAAAATTTCCAAAATAAGCTCTATAAATGGGAAAATATGCTTCATAAAAATACTTAAAAGTAGGATTAAAACAAAAATTTACATTTTTTCGGACAAAAAATCATTTATTTTCAGTCTTATTGGTCGTCTCTAACCCAAAAAAAGGAACTACATTGTACCACCTTGTTCAAAAAGAAAGGTTCACTCACACTGTGAACCGGACTTAACTGTCCTATTCGAATTTTTTTTTTTTTTAGTAGATTGCAACATGTGTCTATTAGTTATAGAATATGAACGAAGTCTATGACAAGGCTGCCAAATATCAGCTTCTCTCGTTGACATTAGGTAAAGTGACAGTGTTTTGTTTACAACAACTTTTTTCGTGTCTTCGATTTTTACGATGGAAGAAAAAATAGAGCAACGAGTTTGTATCAAATTTTGTGTGAAAAATGGTTTCAACTTCGCCGATACGCGTAAAATGTTGGTGAAATGTTACGGTGACTCTGCTCTATCGTATCAGAAGGCAAACAAGTGGTTTAACCGATTTGTGAGTGGCCAAGACGAAGTAGAAGTCGACCCTCGTACCGGGTGGCCATCGTGTTCGACTACCGAAGAAAACGTTGAAAAAATCAAAGAAATGTTGGTCAAAAATCGCAAAAAAATTTCACATTTCACATCACACACAACACAATTGATCATTAGAAGCTCGGTCAAAGTCCTTTCAAGGGCTGAAATGGCCATTTCGTTTTTTTTTTTTTTTCATTTGTGAGTAGTTTACATGTGGTGAGGGATATACCAATACTTTCTTTCTCTATAGAGAGTTGTTTGGTTGTTCCACTGTGAGCGAGTTCATCTGCTTTGCAGTTTCCTAGAAAGTCTCTATGTCCGGGTATCCAGCATAGGTGTATTTTGAGCTGCTCTGCCATCTCATTTAGGGATCTACGGCAGCCAATTACTGTTTTGGATGTTGTTTCAACAGATTCTAGGGCTTTAAGGCGGCCTGACTATCAGATAGTATGTAGATATCCATGGAGGATATTGCATTCATCTGAGCCAAGTTACTGCTTCCTGTATTGCGACTACTTCCGCTTGGGCCAATGTATCACAGTAGACTTCTCCTCCAACCTTGCTATCTAATTGTGATCCATCTGTATAGTTTCTGATGACATTGTTTGGAGGAATAGAACTAGTCAAGCAGCTAATGAGAAGGAGCAATTGGTTCCATAGCTTTTTAATAGTTTTTTTGATGCTGACGTGGCGGTTAGTCCATTATATTCAGGTTATCAATGGGCGCATTCAGCGTAATCAACAGTTGGCAACAGTTGCGTAAAAGTTCGCTGAATGGTACAATTATTTGAGCGCTCACTTAAACTGATCAGGTAGCGGACGCCATTTAATCGAGCGAAAAAATTCTATGCTACCTGAACTCAACTGTTGAGTGCTTTAACCTTTAACTGGTAGACCTCAAAAAATGTAGCTAGAAGTTTATGTTTTTTTCAAAGAACGCCTTGAATAAAAACACGACTGATCAATGCGAAAGCATTCACTCACCTGAAAGCTGGAAATGCACTGAGCGTTAGAGAATGAATGGTGAAATAATGAGATAAATATAACCTTTTCTTTTTTTAAGGAAAGTTAGGGTTAAACTTTGACTCTAAATTCTAAACTTTGACAACTTTTCTGACGCTTAGAGTAACAACACATTCAGAGAAAAACATTGCTCACTAAAGTATCGCTACCATAATAATTCACAACAGTTGACTACGCTGAATGCGCCCAATGTGTTCGAGGAGAGAGAAATTAAGAAAAAGTGACAACAATGCCACACAGCTCTGTTGAAGCAAGGTTTATTAATACAGGTTAAGTCACTTGAAAGAAGCTCGGTCGAACTGTCAGAATGGATAAAAGGAAATCAAGAAAAAAAAAACCTGAATCTGTACAATTTTTAGCTAACAGCTACTTTGACAGTTCGAGCAAAGGCAGAAAAAGAGTGCTTTTCTCTCAAGTGACTTAACCTATATTAATGAACATTGTGTTGAAGTATCTAAGTATGAAGTATCTAAGGGGAAAAAGCTTTTACACTCGCTTAAGCCTGTATCATGGTGGAATAATAATAAGGTGTTAGTGAGTGTGACACCTTTCTCAAAATGATAAATTTATGTTTCCCCGTTATTGTCAAAAACAGCTGATAGTGATTGGAATGAAAATAAATTTTGTTAAATTCGTGTTTTTTTTTTTTTTTTGAAGTAAACAAGATTTTCAGTTTATCCAGCTATTATCAGTTGAGGCATTGAACATGGCATTCGATATGTTCTTGAAGCAGGCCATGTGAATGCAAGACAATTTGCATGCTGGTCGGTGGCACCTTCCAGCGCACGTTTTTGATAAAATGGCAAAACCATTCAATGGGGAACTTGGCAAATGGGCGAAGACAACTGCAATAACTTTTTGTCAACGTAACACAATTAATTGCATTAAATATTTATTTATACTTTATTCGCATAATAAACTATAACATATCATAACCTAGCAACTCAAGCAAATAATACAATTTGGCAACTATCAATTTTTTGACCTTATTATTATTTCACCATGGCCTGCATGATACTCGTCCTTCATTAAATTGCTCATTTTTTTTTTGGTCATTATAAATTAAGCTAGAGCAGTTTAAATTGTACAAATGCATAGATTCAATTGGTGTGAGTGAGTACGCATATAGTACGAATTGGTGAAAAAAATGTGGGACGGACTGCATTTTCAATGCATTGTTTTTGCCGTTTCTTTCAATTCGTTCGTCGTTAAGTTTCAATCAAATATTTACTGTGAAATATTTTGCTGTTAATAATTAATTTGACATTTTTAGAGTAAACAAAACTATTTAAGAAAATTGGATGCTGAATTGGAAGTGATGTGTGTAGCTAAAATGAATTTATTAAATGCAGCTGCTCTTAATGAAACACCAGAAATGAAAAAGCTACTACTATTATCCTTTTCTTACAAAATATGTCTGTCCTGCCCACACGCCACTTGTTTTCAGATTTTAAAGTTGGACAAAAACATTTTTTGATTTTAAGGCTATCACGCAGGTTTGACAACATGTTGTACCGTCTGAACCACCACTTGGCGATAGCTCTTAATCACTTGTTTGTTTCTTAATCGTTGCAAATTTCTTGTTGTTGGTTAAATTATAAATTATAAGATTATAAAATATTAACACTTTTTATAGCCAGAAAGATTTCTTATCATGATTTAAAAAATGCATCTTTGTAAAGGTTAGCCTCAGAGAGAACAAATTGTCATGTAAAGCTTCTTGGAAACACGAACCATTTGTAGTCGGCATAAAACTCGATTATTTGTGTACAAACATTTAATAACATGCACAACACAATTGATCATAAGAAGCTCGGTCAAAGTACTTTCAAGGGGTGAAATGGCCAATTTGTATTTGGTTGAAATGGTCTAAATTCTATCGTATATAGTTCAAAAGCTATAAGACATATATAAATTGAATTGCATAACAGGTGACACGTCCCTGAGACCAATCTTATTTTCGTAAAGTTATTACAAAAGACCGGGTTTTACTTAAACATTGTGCCAAAAAATCGTTCGAATTCATCGATTGGTTTAATAGTTAACAAACATCTAGAAATATATACTAAATGATTTCTAATTGATTTTTGGATTACCGGTTACGTATTGGCAAATGAAGCTCATTATTGCAACGCAATTAAATATAAACAGATGTATATTGAAGTAAACTGGTTTCTTTAAGCTAAAAATTTATTTATTTATTTCATCAATCAGAGTACAGAGTACATATGTACATGTAAAAACTTAATTAACCCTTTCTTGCCCGCATTAAAATGGACGATAGGCATGTGTTAGTATTGACTCAAATATGACCTGACAACATTTTTCAGGCTGAACATTTTTCAGGACAGAGTATGCTGTGAAAGCACTGTAATAATAGAAAAAATAATTACAGTTTGAGCGATATTAGTTGCGGAGCCTTTTATGTATTATAAGGCATGCCAACTATCGTGCGGTCAAATTCTGTACAAAAATCTAAAGTTTCAACTCAAAAATCTGTAGAATTCTAGAAAATAGAAAATAGAATAGAATAGAAAATAGAATATAAGAAAATTTACATTTTAAAGGAAAGATAACAAAAAGCAACAAGAGAAAATTATAATTTTATGTTGTTGAATCCGATACAAGATAGCCGAAAATAACAAAGAAATGATGCAGAAAAATGATAACCTACGGTTACCTTTCGCTAATTTAAACGTTAATTAAAAAAAAAAGCGTGGCAAGCGATAAGGAAGGAAAACTAGTGATGTTTTAAAGTATCGAAGAAAATTAATCGTTTTATTCGATATTTCAATAATTTTAGGGGAGTTCAGACGACACAACATTTTGTGAATCTGCCATTTGAAGTAGTTTTTTTTTAATGCCGTGGTTATGCTAGCCAAACATGATTGTCGAACATTTGGTGTTCATTTTCGTTTATTTATTCTCTTCGCTCAAATGTTTGTTTGGTGGTTATGCTTCTGTTTGCTGCACAGTTGCATTAATGTTATAATATGCCAAAACACACAATTACCAATCCTAATTTTTATGTATACAAATTTTAATACACTTTTTTTACACTTCGTAGTAGTAAACTTTATTTTTTGTAGTAAACTTGTGAAGGCACAAAATTGTTGATGTTTATTTAAAGTGACAACAAATACTGAAAATTTATGTTCAACACATGTTGTTTGATTTCTTTTAAGAGTTGCTTGAGCACACAATTTATTTCAATTTTTAATACTTTTTCGATGCTATTATGGAAAATGGCTGCAGGCAACACCGGAATCAATCAATCAATCAGCAATCAAAAATGTTCGGTCCGAGAGCGAGAGAATGAATTTGAGAAAAAGTTAATTTCTCACTTTACACGAGAAACAATAACAACAAAAAATGTTCAGCAATCATGTTTGGCTAGCATAACCACGGCATAAGGTTAAATTCTAACTTTGGAAGATCTGTACAAATTCTGTACGATTTTCTTTTTCTGTATGCCGAGACAAAAATCTGTACTGTACAGAAAAAAATCTACGGGTAATACATAGGTATTATGAAGATGATGATGATTAGATGTGAGTGGTTTAAAAAAAATTTTTTAAAAAAACCGACTACAAAAACACTACAAAGTAAAAAATACCATCTTGTTCAAAAAGAAAGGTTCATTCACACTGTGAACCGGACTTAACTGTCCGATTCGAAAATTTTTCGATTCGAAGAAAAAATTGAGCCTGATTCACTCGCCTGATGCCTGGTTTGCGCGTCATACTTGTATACCCATGTCTCATCACCAGTAATGATGGATTCGATGAATGATTCGTCGTTTTCGACCATTTCCAGCATGTCTTTCGCAATAGCAACTCGGTCTCTTTTTTGCATGAAACTGAGTTCTTTCGGTACCAACTTCGCAGCGACACGTTTCAAGCCCAATTCATTCTTCAAAATGTTCTGAACGGATCCAATTGAAATGCCGACGCTCTCTGCTATCTGTCTAATCGTCAATTTGAGATTTTTGACCAACATTTCTTTGATTTTTTCAACGTTTTCTTCGGTAGTCGAACACGATGGCCGACCGGTACGAGGGTCGACTTCTACTTCGTCTTGGCCACTCACAAATCGGTTAAACCACTTGTTTGCCTTCTGATACGATAGAGCAGAGTCGCCGTAACATTTCACCAACATTTTACGCGTATCGGCGAAGTTGAAACCATTTTTCACACAAAATTTGATACAAACTCGTTGCTCTATTTTTTCTTCCATCGTAAAAATCGAAGACACGAAAAAAGTTGTTGTAAACAAAACACTGTCAGTTTACCTAATGTCAACGAGAGAAGCTGATATTTGGCAGCCTTGTCATAGACACATGTGGCAACCTACAAAAAAAAATGTTCGAATCAGACAGTTAAGTCCGGTTCACAGTGTGAATGAACTTTTCTTATTGAACAAGGTGGTAATTTCAAAATAACTTTTGCTTTTAATTTCTTGGTCTTATGTAACTTAATATGTAACTTATGTAACCATATTATTACATTGGAAAACTTATTATTTTAATTTTTTTCTAATTTGTTTTATTATCATATATATATATTTATTTCTTTATGAATACAAAAGCTGTGAAGCGCTTCCAATTAAAAGTCTGATTATATTAGCGTCAGATTTTATTATTATTTCTTCCTTTTTAGAGAATATGATAAATTTTCAAAAAAGTGTACTGTATAAACTATCTAAACTATGTATATATAAAACTGTATAAACTATGTATAAACTAATACATAAATACAATTGTTCTTAAAAAATGTGTTCTATTAAATTCCGAAAGTTTGTTGTTTATTTTAAATATCTGTTTCTTCACATCAAGAAATTTGTATAGAATTTTTACACCGATCGGTGTTCCAGGGAGTCCTACACCGTTCGGTGTTAAAAAACATCATGTCAAAGTGACTGTATATGAGTGTTGACCGTAATTTGTAATAATAATGCCTACCTCTATACTAAATTGCAGTACTTAGCATCAATATTATTCGAGATACACTTTTTAATATTGCCACGCCCATTTGGCGAATAACGCCCACTTCCTTGACCATAGTTTTCAATAATAATGCCTACCTCTATACGAAATTGCAGTACTCTAGTCTCAAAATTATTCTAGATACACTATTTTTCTAATATTCCACGCCCACGGTAATTTGTAATAATTGTGCCTACCCTAATAGACTTAATTGCCCTAGTGTCAATATTTTTCGAGATACAGTGTTTTTCTAGTATTTCCACGCCCCTTTCTCGAATATCGCCCACTTTTTTAGGTGGGCACCTCCGTGTTTATGACATCTATCTGTTCATCAAAAATTATGGCAATCAGGCATATGGTTTAGGCGTTATCGATATACATACACTAAAAAAAAAAGAAAAAAAAATAAAAAAAAAAACTGAGAAACTTACAAACTTGAGAACCTCCTCCTTATTGAAGTCGGTTAAAAATGAGTTCAAGAATAACGCGCTATAATTATGCAAAGTAAAAGATGATTAAAATATTATTGGCGTCACTTATACAACATGCCATAGGCATATTTTGAGAGTAGTTAGATAGATGGACTATCTCGTGGTTGAGATTTTATATAACATAAACGTCAAGAAATTCGGTTTAAATAATATTAACATTAAAAACACGATTTTTTTTTTTAAATAAATTTTAATTGTTACTCTTTATTTTATTTTTATAGATTATTCCAATTGCCGTTGGCATTGTTGCTGTTGTAGCCGGCGCTGTGATATTGCATTATTTTCTGAATAAGAAATCCTCTAAACCACAAAGAAAGCCAAATAAAACGGCGCGACTGCGCACACTCGTGGATCCCAATGACAAATATCAGCTGCCATTGATAGAGAAAGAGGTGCTTAGTCATGATACGCGTCGTTTCCGTTTCGGTTTGCCATCGAATCAGCACATACTGGGACTGCCAGTGGGCCAACATATTCATCTGATTGCCACCATCGACAATGAGTTAGTTATTCGCCCGTACACGCCCATCTCGTGCGATGATGATCTGGGCTTTGTGGATCTAGTCGTTAAGGTGTACATGAAGAATGTGCATCCAAAGTTTCCTGCCGGCGGCAAAATGTCGCAATACTTGGATGAAATGCAGATTGGTGATAGAATTTCTTTCCGTGGCCCTTCGGGTCGTTTGCAATACCAAGGCAATGGCAGCTTTTCCATTAAAAAGCTGCGCAAGGATCCACCCAAGACTGTTGTGGTTAAGCGTGTGAATATGATTGCTGGTGGCACTGGAATAACGCCCATGTTACAGCTAGTGCGCGATGTGCTGAAGAATAGCATAAAGGATAATACCGAGTTGTCACTCTTGTTTGCCAATCAGGTGGGTAGCTTTTTTTAAAATTGAAACACACATTTTTTACCATTTTTTGTTTGTATAACAGAGTGAGGAGGATATTCTGCTGCGCGAAGAACTTGATGAATTAGCCAAGCAGCATCCTGATCAGTTTAAAATTTGGTACACTGTTGACAAGGCCACAGAAGGTAAGTGTGGTGTGTGTTGAGTCCTCTGCTGAAAGTTTTATAACTTTCTGAACTTAATAAGCGCTAATGTGTGTTCTCTCTAATTGTTCCTTCCCCCCATGCTGCTTATTTGTTGCTTCATGCGTTCATCTACAACTTCAGGTTGGTCCTATAATAAGGGCTATATTAATGATGAAATGATGAAGGAACATCTCTTCCCACCGGCCAAAGATTGCCTGTGTCTTTTGTGTGGTCCACCGCCAATGGTTAACTACACTTGCATACCAGGCTTGGAGCGGCTCGGCCATAACATCAATATGCGTTTTAGTTATTAAGAGAGTTTGATTCGTTAAGATGCTGGCTAGAAGTTTTAATCTCTTTTTTTTGTTGCAATTCATTTTATTAAATTTTTTTTCTAAATGTGCTGCCAATTCATAAGTGTGAATACAAAGGTATTATTATGTGATGACTTTTTTTATTAACTCTCCTTTTATGTTTGTCTTCTATGAATATAGTGTTTTCTGCTTTTAGTTCACCATATTAGGAATTTGTTTTTTTTTTTTAATTTTCATCAGATCCATAGAAATAAGAGATAAGGAAGTGGTGTTCTCGAATAAAAGTGAGGCATTTTTCTTACTAGTGTATGTTCACACTAATACAGAAACATTCACTCAGGGCCGTATTCGGCTGTTGCGTACAGCTAGGCGCGATTTTTCTGATTGGAATTTCATATGAAATGTTAAGTATTGCATATGTATGTAAAAAATGAAGTCAATGATTTATGATATATAAATTTATTACATAATAACTAAATATTACAAAAATAATTCTTTGTTTTACATTTATATAAGAAATTTGATATTCATGCAACTCCTTATATAATAAACTAATAGCTCTTATATAGCCCTTATATATAGCTTAATGCCTAAAAATAACAACAACAATAGTAATCAAAAGCTTATAACATGAAAACTATCAACACAATAAAAAAACTAACATTATTGCATAAAGATTATTAGGCGCAGACTTAAGTGACATTAGTACGGACACTGTTTTTCACCTAGACTCTTTGAACGACAGTTTTTATATATTACCAGACCCCTGTCATATGGTTAAGCTTATAAGGAACTCTTTAGCAGATATCAAAGAGTTTAGAAATTCTGACAACAAAGCTATTAAGTGGCACAATCTTCAGAGGCTTGTAGAGCTACAAGAAAGAGAAGAATTGCATTAAGGAACAAAGATAAGAAGAGCTCATATATACTTTAGAGACCAGAAAATTAAAGTCAGGCTTGCCGTGCAAGCTCTTCAAATCTGTAGCTGATGCATTGGATTTTTTAGAGATGTCCTTTTTTTACAAGAGTTTCAAGACAGTGAAGCTACAGTTGAATTTATTAGGCAAATGAATGATGTCTTCGATATACTGAATAGTAGAAGTATTCGAAAATTTGGTTTTCAAAAGGCGCTTTGCGAAGAAAATATAGCTAGTTTGATTTCATTTTCCAAAAATGTTGTTGCCTATATAAGCAAGCTTCACACAGTTGATGGGCAGTTGCTTATACTACACAAAAGAAAAACAGGGTTCTTAGGTATCATAACTTGCTTAATGAATATTGGGGTAATTTATGAAAGGTTTATAGCTAATAAAATGTTGGTATATATCCCTTTCTATAAACTTAATCAGTACCATATTGAATTATTATTTAGTTCAATTCGATCGCATTTAGATTGAAACGATAATCCATCCGTTAATCAGTTTCAATCCGATTATAAAAAAAATAATCAGATATAGAATTAGAGAAGCGGGCGTAGGTAATTGTTTAAATTTTGAAAATATTGCTATTTTAAATATAAGTTCCACTTATCCTGTTAAAAACGATAATTTAAATAATTCAAATAGCGAAGTTGAAAATAGTATTGATTACGGAAGTTGTTCATTCTTAAACGATCATAATTATTTTTCTGATCCAAGCATTTTGACAGACTACACTACTCACGTGTGCAGTGATTTCAACACATTCTAGTGTTCTTGTAGTTGGTTTTCGTTCCATTTCTAATACATTCTCCCTAGGTTGCATTATTTGAATATTTTGTAAAATTTTAAAATTTTCTTTATTTGAACATTTAATTTCATCTAATTCTGCAACCAAATTTTTACTGCATGTAGGAACTGGATCAATTTGTCTAAATAATTATTTCATATATAATAACTTCACAAAAATCAAAAAAATTAATCAATCTGAAAATCTGAAAATTAAACAAATAACTTAATACAAAAATATTTCCCATTTAAGACAATGCGCCTTTAAAATATATGCCACCATGAAAAATTAATGCGCCCTTGAAAAATGAATGCGCCCTTGTAGTACGTTTTGTTTTTTGACGTTTTCGATCTCGCAAAAATGGCGCGAAGTTAACTGATTTCAATAAATGCTTTTTCTCTAATTTCTGATTAGAAATTTGTGAATTTTTAATTGGAAAACAGTTTCCTGCAACCAATTTAGTTTAATTAAAGTTATTTTCTTATAAAATTCTAACCGTTTGAACACAATTGCAAAATACTTACTTGTGAAATGAAACCAGCTTTTCCTTCAGTCTCTGGACACTTAAACAATTGTTCACCACACAACGCATAATTAAAATGTTCTTTGTTGTATTGAATTTATAAATTCAATATATTTTAGCAATTATAATCGCTTTTTATTTAATTTTTTAAATGTTTTGCTCGGGCACTTTGTTTTGTTTTGCAGTAAGATCGCAACTGTCAGAAAAAATCAGAAAAAAAAAGCCGCAGTACACGTACACTGTGTGTGTGAGAAACACCATTTCCTTATATTTTATTTCTTTGATCAGATCTGAATCAAGGTTGATTAATATAGGTTAAAGCTGAAAGTGCATTAACTGCGTTTGCATATGCGTCAATTCGCTGAACGCAATGCAATAGAAATGTGTGTAAGCAAGGTTGATTTATAAGGTTGTCGCAAGGGAGAGAGCGAGTACCCATAATTGTCAATTCGAAGTTGACAGCTTATAGAAAATCTGCAAGTGCTCTCTATTATCATCCGTTTTTCTTTCGTAGTCATTCGCAAAATTGGCTGGTTTTGACAATTATGGGTACTGAGAAGAGAGTGCGATCAGCCCTGCGACAACCTTATAAATCAACCTTGTGTGTAAGCTTATGAGAGAGAGTTTTATGGTTGCGTTTGTGGCGTTCATAAAACGCAATTTACGCAAGGAAAGTTGAAATATTTTGTTTATTGACAGCTCGTTACTTATAAGGATAGCGAGAAGAAAGAAAAGCAACTAGTTCGGGCATTGTGCTATTTTTATTTCGTGCTGCTTGTTATATTGCGTCTTACTGCTTGTTAGTGAAATACATTTTTGTATTTATTAAATTAAAAAGAAAAAATGGAATCGTTTTGCCCTGCTTAGACCCCTTTCACATTGGTCAAGAATTGAAAGCAATGAAAGTGAGAACAAAAGGGAACACGAAAAAATTGACGGTACAGAGTCATTGGTACCGTCAATTTTTCTCCCTTTCGTCGCTTCCGATTTGCGGCGAATTGCACACGAACTCTGAAAATTGAATTCAATTCTTGACCAATGTGAAAGGGGTGTTACTCTGAACGTAAAACGCAATTATTGTACTCTGCAATAATTTTCTTACGTAAATTGCGCCAGCGAGTAGACGGACGCAAATGCAAACGCAGTTAATGAACTTCCAGCTTTAAGTCACTTGAGAGAAGCTCGGTCGAACTGTCAGAATGGATGAAAGGAAATCAAGAAAAAAAAAACTGATTCTGTGCATTTTTTAGCTAACACCTACTTTGGCAGTTCGAGCAAAGGCGAAAAAAAAGAGTGCTTTTCTCTCAAGTGACTTAACCTATATTAATAAGCCTTGATCTGAATTTTAAAATTGGTATAGAGATTTACCACACCGACCTCGGAAGTCTTTATGTATTTTAGCGCTGCCACTTTTCTGTATTATTGATAAAGGTGGGTCAAATACTAAGAAAGGAAATTATATGTATCATAAATACGATTAATTAGAACAAATGTATCTACAATGAAATGAAAATGATATTATGTGAGTTTAAAGCTTTATTTTTAGGCTTTTTATTATTGCTCATTACTTTTTTTTTTGCTTTTTGTATTCTTAATATTTTATTTGAAAATTTTATTCTAATGTGCATACTAACAGCTCTATTCTGCTTGTTAACTTACAAGCAATTCTTAAAGAGCTCTTGTTAATATTATTGTTATGTAAAGTAAATGTTCATATTCTTAAAAATCATTTAAAGTTTTAAAGTTTTAAAAAACTTTAAAAGTTTACCAAGCATGGTAAGAAAAGTATTCTTGGTTGTGACATCATTAGTTACCTCAATGCCCGTAATTGCATCTTTTTGCATAAACTTATTCATTCCAAAACTCCTCGGTATCTTTTTGAAAAACTAATATTTGAAATTAAATAAATAAATAAATAAAATAAATAAATGGTGAGAATGTGAAACTCACAGCATTCAAACGTCAGCAGTTGTTAGCCAAACAAAGTTCGAGTGAACCACGCAGAAGCAGCTGCTATTTTATTTAAAATTTTGCCGGCAGCACACCCGATTTTTGGCTGGCATGGCATATGTATTATATTATTTTTGCATATTTCATTTGGGTATTTAATTGTATTTCGAGTTGGATAAAGATATAAAAATAGATATAACAGTACGTTCAAAAAGTCTATAGGATGCCACATAGATGGCGGTACTAGATTTTTTTCTAGATATGATTTTTATTTAGTACCAACCTTCAAACAATACGTTAAAAATTTGACAACAATCTGACAGTTGATTCGTGAGTTATAGCATTTTGTATGCAGCTATTGCAATTGAAAAAAAAAAAATTAAAAAAGTAAATTTCGTGTTTTGATAAAGCATTGCTTTTTGATGAAAAAAAATACAGTGGAAACCAAACAATGGCTTGATAAATATTATCCGGACTCTGCTCCATCGAGACAAATGGTAGAAAAGTGGATTGCTGAATTTAAACTTGGTCATACCAGCACAAATGATGCAGAGCGCAGTGGGCGCCCAAATCAGACTGTTAACCCACAAAACATAAAAAAAAATCCACAAATTGGTTTTGAACGATCGCAAATTAAAGGTGCACGAGCTAGCTGACATTGTAAAGATATCAGATGGTAGTGCTTTTACCATTTTACACGAACATTTGGGTATGCGAAAGCTCTGTGCAAAGTGGGTGCCGCGTGAGCTCACAGTCGACCAAAAACAACAACGAATTGATGCTTCAGAGAAGTGTTTGGCGCTGTTAAACCGCAATAAAATCGAATTCTATCGTTGATATGTGACAATGAATGAAACATGGCTTCACTATTACGCACCAGAATCCAAAAGACAGTCAGCTGAGTGGACAGCAGTGGACGAACCGAATCCACCAGTCGGCGCCTGTATTTTGGGATGCGAAAGGAATAATATACAGCGACTATTACTGTGCACTTTTGGATCGATTGAAGGCTGAAATCGCTAAGAAACGTTCATTTTCAAAAGAAAAAAGTGTTGTTTCACCAAGACAATGCACCGTGTCACAAATCGATGAAAACGATGGCAAAATTGAATGAAAAACCCACCGTATTCTCCAGATTTAGCCTTCAGCGACTTTTTTCTGTTTTCAGATCTCAAGAGAATGCTTAAAAAAAAAAACCGAAATGGCCATTTCAACCCTTGAAAGGACTTTGACCGAGCTTCTTATGATCAATTGTGTTGTGTGTGATGTGAAATGTTTGCACACAAATGATCGAGAACTGGACCTACATGTTTTACGCCGACTCCGAACGGCTTATGTTCTCAAGAAGCTTTTCATGGCAGTTTTTTACTCTCTGAGGTTTGCCATTGTCTGCAGAGAGGTGACGGCCGAACAGAAAAATTAATTCAATTGAAAAAACTTTCTGTGTCGGATGGAGGATTCGAACCTGGGTTCTCTGGCGTAAGAGTCACACACTCTACCCACTACGCCACGGCCGCCACCAGAGAATGCTTGCTGGAAATAAATTCAAGTCCAATGATAAAGTAATCGCTGAAACTGAGGCCTTTTTTGACGAGAAAGATAAATCGTACTATAAAAGTGGTATCGAAAACTTGGAAAATCGTTGTACTCGTTGTATCGCTCTCGAAGGCAACTATGTTGAATAATATAATCGAGTTTTATTAAAATTTTGTTTTCATCTTACTTATCCTACGGACTTATTGAATGACCTGTTACAGAGTGAATGAATTATTTTCATTTCGAAGGCTTTTTAAATAGCGCCGTCGTTCAATTTTTTCCTCTTTCGTTGATCTTCTTTTAAAGATGTAAAAATTCTTTCATTTTTCAAAGTTTTATTTATTTTAATTCAATATTATATTATAATTTATATAATTTTTATTATTTGCACAACAATTCTCTAGCTAAACACATAAATGTCACTTGTTGTTAAGATACTTTCTGTAATTAACAAATATGTAAAAAAAAATAGCTTTTAAATTTTCACCTT
Source organism: Coremacera marginata (assembly GCA_914767935.1). NCBI lineage: Eukaryota > Metazoa > Arthropoda > Insecta > Diptera > Sciomyzidae > Coremacera > Coremacera marginata. The sequence continues at coordinate 128,084,704 of OU612047.1, forward strand.
AATACGGAACATTAACAACTTGTTAATATTAAATATTTTGTTAATGTGATAAGCTTTGTTAAGCTTCTTTTTCTTCTTCTTAAAATACTATTCTATCCCGAATAGTATTGATTCCTAAGAAAAAGCTGCCGTGAACACGAGGTTCTTATCATAGCGTTTGATAAAATACTTTGATGTAATATTAATTTTTTCGAAAGCTCGAACGCTTTCATTTTTAATTATGGTCGTGATTGTATCTAGAAAGATCGAAATGGGAATTCCGCGTAACTGACTATGAAATTATACTTAACACATTTCCATACTTTCCCGGATACTTTCACATTAAATAGATTTGTTCTTTAACGATTGGCGATTTACACCTGACATGGTGGAAAATTTAATCGGAAATCCCTTTGTTAGCACATTAGCGATCATGAGTCATTCAAGTTGTTAAATATGAGCAATAAACATAGAAAACAAGAAAATTGGTTGCGCATTATTTATAACTAGTATCGCCTGTGACCGAAATTCGACCACATAAAAATCGATTTTTCTTTTGTTTTTTTTTTCTTTTTGTTGAACAGAATGAACGGCGCACAGTGTCGCGACTCCATATAAGCCGCAGCCACAAAAATAGAAGAAGTTGAAATAAATTTTACGACAAAAGAACTATTTACACAAAATTTCGTTGAAATGGGATGAATGAAAAGACCATCTCGCATATAAATGAAATCGGTAATGTGTTATATTTCCCCAAAAACAATTGTAGAAAAATTTGCACAGATATTTTTTATTTCTACAATTAATAGTTAGTGTAAAAATTAACCAAATCGGTTGACCACCACGGTCACCTCTGATATCGAAATCTGTAATCTGGTATATTTCCCCAAAAAACTATCCCAAATCAATAAAATTTGGTACGCAAAATAACTTCATAGCAAGAAATAGTTGGTGTAAAAATAAACCAAATCGGCCGACTAATACGCCTACCTCTCATATAACCATTGTCAGCATTGGGTGATTTGCTATAAAAAATTATCGTAGATCAATAAAATTTTATACCCATTATTATTTTATAGTAAAAAATAGTTGGTGTAAATATTAATCAAATCGGTATACTAATTACTAATTTTTTAATAAAATAATTAGTTTTGATAAATAACAATGAAAGCTTTTATTAATGCTGTACAAACGCTTATAATTGCTTTACAATAGACTTTTTCTTGACATTAAATCATTATGATCATTAAACTAGCAAGTTCTGGATAGTTATGTGAGATGAAATTCTCTTCAATTTCCTTTTATATCATATTTTGTTTTTTATTATTATTTCGTTGAAAACAAATTATGGAATAAATTGATAACAAACTCATTTTACTAAGTAAATTTAAAAAAAAAATTTATTTCAATTTTGTGTAAACTTGCTCTTTGCTACTTTAAAATTATTACTTTTAATTATTATTTATTTTATTATATATTACTAGCTGCATTCACCTCTAGTTCCTAGTGGACTATAAAAGCACCTAAACATTCATTCCAGCTATTCTGTTTTTATAAAACTTCATGTTCATATTGTGTTATTATTTAGATTGTAATAAATGATTGAATGAACAATACAATATAAAAAAAAAAAAAAAATACAATACAAAATACTTATTTATATATTTATAAATACTTTTTTTTTCCTTCTTATTTTTTTAGATTTAAAACTATTATATCAATCTCCAAATAATTTTGTGAGTAACTGTATGTTACTAAGAAATTTAAAAAAAAAATCAACCGATTTTTTTGGCAAATTTTACGCGTTTTGATCAGCCGTAGCTGGCAATACTTAGTGTGGTGAATTTCTTTACCCTAACTTATAATTCTACCATGATTTAAACTATTTTTTTTTTACAATGTAGTAAAAGTTATGTTTTTTCCCCTCCTCACTTTATTACATAGAAATCCAGTTATTCAGAAAATTCGCTCTTCTTCACCTCTACTTTATTTATGATTTAACTTTTAAAAATATTCCTTTTCTGCTCTTTTTTTATTCTCGGTCAAATTTATTAATTTCGCTCTATTTTTCAGGCTGGTCCTATAGCGTTGGTTTTGTTAGTGATGAGATGATCAAAGCGCATCTGTACCCAGCTGATGAATCAACGATTGTTTTAATGTGTGGACCACCGCCAATGATCAACTTTGCCTGTAATCCAGCCTTGGACAACTTAAATTATCATCCAGACACACGTTTTGCCTACTGATGATTCTTCGTGTATTCAAGTTTGTCATTCTTTTGCCTGAGTTGAAGATAATGAAACGTTGTAATTCTTATACAATTATTTTTCCAAGTGTGCGCACATTTTTTTTTTTTGTGGTAAACAATTATTTGGTTTGTTTTACATAGTGAAAAATAAAATTGTACTCAGACAATACTGCATGCATATATCTATCTATCTTGAAAAAAAAGCAATTTTTTTTTTACTATTCCTTTTTTTTTATAATTTTCCAAAAGCTTTCTAAAAACACCAAATTGCAGAATATAGATGTGTTGTAAATGTATTTAGTTATTAATAATTATATATTAGAGGTCATTGTATAATAATTTTTAGATATATATATGTATATGTAATTGTTAATAGAAAAACACACATACTCACAATTAACTTTGAAATAAAAAAACAAATTTGTTAACGACAGAAAATATTGCTTATGAAGATAGTGTTTTTTTTTAATTTTCTGAAAAGAAGGATTTAAATTAAAAATCTGAACAAGTCTTCTGCTGGAGTTATATTATTAAATGTGGCATTACAGAGATGTTTTGATTTAAATTAAGTTATAAAGTAGTTTTATTGAAAAGTAGAAAAAAAGAAAAATATTCTTTACATTTCAAATATCTTGTAAATTCATCATTGCTTTAAAATCGCATTGAAAACCATAAAAATGGGCAGTCACCTTATTTGTTCAGGCATTTCACTTCAATTAAACAGCTGTAATTTTTACTCTTACTTTTTTGTTTTTTGTTCGCCGACCCCTTTGTTGCACTTTGCCAGCGCATTACTTCGATTTCAAGCAATTTGTTTTTAATTCGCATTTGCATAGTATTTAAAAAGCACGCTGAATTCATTGACCCGCTTACTAATTGTTTTGGCTTCTGCTATTAATCGAACATTTGATTTGAGGAATTGCCTCGCAGTCGCAAATTGCATAAATGAATTTTAAAATATATGTATTTTCAAAATATGCGATTATAATGTGAGCACGAGTTGCCGCAGTTCGTTGGCATTTGGCGAAATAGGAAGCAACTGGTTGTTGGCGTCTTATGATGACACTCACCGACTAAGAACACATGTTTAAAGAGGAAATCTTTGCCGTTGAGATTCTTTGCATTCGTTTGGCGGATCGAAGTCTGATTTTATTTTTGTTAAATAAATCACAACATTAAACTAAGGAAATACGTAAGGCTGCTGTTGAAATATAAATAAGTGGATGTGCATTATATGTTTTATAGTAGGAAGCTGTTGAATATATTTAAAAATACAATTATTTAAAGATTGTTAACTTGTAAAGAAATAAAGAGATACTCAGCAAAGTTTTTCGCAAGGCCTTGGTTTCCAATTTATTTTAAAATGCACTACATAACACAGTGTGACGGTTAAAAAAGCCCAACCCAAGGTTCATTTATAAGGTTGTCGTAAGGGAGAGAGCGAGTACCCATAATTGTCAAACCGAAGTTGACAGCACATAGAAAATCTGCAAGTGCTCTCTTTTATCATCCGTTTTTCTTTCGTATTCATTCGCAAAATTGGCTGGTTTTGACAATTATGGGTACTAAGAAGAGAGTGCGATCAGCCCTGCGACAACCTTATAAATCAACCTTGGCCCAACCAAACTATGGAAATTCTTAAAATGTGGACTGTTGCGCGTATATAGAAAAACTCAAGGTTGATTTATAAGGTTGTCGCAGGGCTGATCGCACTCTCTTCTCAGTACCCATAATTGTCAAATCCAGCCAATTTTGCGAATGACTACGAAAGAAAAACGGATGATAATAGAGAGCACTTGCAGATTTTCTATGAGCTGTCAACTTCGATTTGACAATTATGGGTACTCGCTCTCTCCCTTGCGACAACCTTATAAATCAACCTTGGAAAAACTATAGATTCGCGATATGAACTTCTTTCTATTAAATAAAGAAAAATTTTTGCGTTTCATTTCACATAATAGCAAATATCAAAATTGAATCATTTACTGTGTTTACATGCAGAGTTAACTCGGGGTTAGGGTTTTCGTTGAGTTAAAAACATGGCGACGCTAACTCGATGCTGTTTACATGCAAAACATCGAGTTGAGTTAGACTTGTCAAATTTACTTCATATTTGCCATATTTATTTGCAAACAGTTTGTGTTTCACAATGGATATGAATAAAAAAATTGAAATTTTGGAGCAAATGATGAGCACGATGGCAGTACGAAGAAGGAATATTTTTAAATCGAGAGTACGCAGGCGTTTATTGCATTCCACCGAAATGCTCAAGGAAAGAATTAATAATAAAATTGCAAGCTATACTTTTTTCCGTCCATTTTATCTAATATTTTCTTTTCTTCAAATATTTATTTTAAAAGCAAGGTGTCGTGAGCACTCCAAAAAAACTCTTCCAGCCGCCATTTCTTTAGTAATAAATGCCATAATGCATTTTGACAGATAGAACTCAGCTAGATCCAGCAAGTTTCGTGGAGTTTACTTGGATTTAACGAAACTCAACTAAACTCTCCTTTACATGTAAGCCCCATGTAATTAAATGTTAATTACAAGTAAACTCCGAGTAAACTCCGAGTTAACTCTGCATGTAAAAACAATAATTGATGAACTCAAATCTTTTTCAGCTCAAAAAAAGAGCACATCATTTGCAGAACAGTGGGAATGAGAACAGTGACGATGTTCTCACAATGATGAGCTCTCTTTGTACACGAACGAATAACCAATACAAGTGTTTGAGGAGATTATGCGAGAGCATATACCCCTTTTACATTGATCAAGAACAAGGTTAATTTATAAGGTTGTCGCAAGGGAGAGAGCGAGTACCCATAATTGTCAAATCGAAGTTGACAGCTCATAGAAAATCTGCAAGTGCTCTCTATTATCATCCGTTTTTCTTTCGTAGTCATTCGCAAAATTGGCTGGATTTGACAATTATGGGTACTGAGAAGAGAGTGCGATCAGCCCTGCGACAACCTTAAAAATCAACCTCGATGGCTTGGCCATGCGATGTAGCACCAATTTAATTTCCTCCCATAAAGTTGCAAACATAAACATCCATAAAGTGCGGTCGCATGTGTTAAATTTGTGATAATTTGAGTGAAAATATTATAACAGTGTAATAAAAACTATAAAATGTGAAACTCTTAAAATTGCAAACAAATCTGTAACAAATTCTAACCTACAAACTGTGAACGTGAGTATAAAGAAATTTGCGATGAACAGCTGATTTTGACATCAATCTAGCTTTATTCTGCTTTCTACTCCATTCCTCTCCCTGATGAGCTTACCTTATAATTCTGCCGTGCCCTTTCCAAAAATATCAGGGGAGCAGTCATCAAATATCTTAGATTTAATTCATACGGATGTAGTACAAATGAACGTAGTTACACCAAGTGGATGTCGTTATTTCGTTACATTTGTTGACGATTTCAGTCGATGTTGCGTAATATATCTGCTCAAGAATAAATCTAATGTGTTTGATCGACTTAAGGAATATATTAATTAATTATTTCGAGTTCAGATCGCGGAGGGGAGTATCTTAGTACAAAGGTGAAAGCGTTTCTTGCAAATATAGGTATTCAGCAGCAATTCACAGCTCCTTACACTCCGGAACAAAATGGGGTGGCTGAGAGAAAGAATCGTTATTTGGTTGAAATGCTGAGATGTACGCTAGCAGATGCAGATCAGGGATGATATTTGGGGGCTTTCCCCAAAAAATCACTAAAACGAAAAAATCACATATAAAAAACGAAAATATGCCCAAAATTTTGAGAAAATTGCCTAAAATTTATGAAAATCGCGTCTACAGTAAAGATTTGATAGTCATCCCAAAAAATGATCTTGCGTTATAACAATATAGGTAACCATTTCACTAGCAGTCAATGTGAACTATCACACGAAAAAAAGTGAAATTTAGTCCTAAAAAATTAGGTGATTTTTGTATGGCAAATAGCTAAACCGAAAAACGAAATTTCGTCTAAAAACGTGCATAACCGCATAATTTTTTTGGCGGTTTCTAAACGAAAATTAACCGAATTTTGTATGGAGAAATTTTGGGTGATTTTTATTAAGTCTTTATTTCCTATCGCCTTTTTAAATGTTCTCATTAAAATAAGTTCCGTTATATACAGCCATGATCACATAAAAAGCATACTTTTAGTAATCTCAACTACAAAATTAATTTGTTTTCCACGTTATATGAAAAGAGCGAGCCCTAAAGGCTCCATTGTAGTCCTGATAATGTCTTAATATACATACAAATTAATACATTTTGTTATCAATTCAATATCAACGCTAAGAAAATCAGGCCAGTACCATCTCTCTACACCCTGATGAAGTTTTGGTAGCAAATTTCAAACTTATTTCTTGGCGATTGTTTTGTCATCTTATCAGATGTAATTTGGCTTAATTTTCTTCTTGCAAAATTCTTTATTCTAAAATTGTGGTCATTTATGAAACTATTCTTTGTTAAATTCAGCCATGGCTCAATATATTTTTTGACAGGAGTGAATTTTTTCTAATCAACGTCTTCTTACAAGTCTTAACGGAGAAGAGTCTACATTAAATTGCTCATTCACCTTAAAATAAAGCTTGAAATAATTACCTTAAACATTATTAAGATGGAGAGTGATTTAATTTAATCATTTAAATTAGTGTCCTATTTTTGTGATCAACCAAGAACTTCCTCCCAAGTTCGGCTTAAACGGCACAAACGAAATAAAACACGAAAAAGTTAAAGTTTTTTGGTTTCCCAAAACTGTTAATTTAAAATTTTGACAAAATTCAGCAAAACTAAACTAGACTTGTTGAGATTATTAAAAAGTGTGCTATTTGTGAGACCATGGCATGACCGTGTGACCAAATAGAAAGTCTTCAATAATGAATTGCCACTTTTTAAAACTAAAAGCCCTATTAACGTTAAATTGGCCCAATTTTTGTTTGAATTCTGGCCCTTTTCCAACTAAGTCAATATCATCCCTGATGCAGATAAGTCAAATGAATTCTGGGGAGCAGCTGCCCTTACAGCAAATTACATTCAAAATCGGTTGCCGACAAGGTTCAATGACAAAATTCCTTTCGAATTATGGGAGGAAAAGAGGGTGTTAACATTTATTGGTTACTCGGAGCAATCCAAAGCTTTAAGATTTTTAAATAAAGAGAAAATGACAGTTGTCATTAGTCGTGATTATGAAATTTTGAGAACATCAAGGCAGATCTTACAGCCAGAACTATCATCAGATGCAGTAGTTGTGACTTTGGGTGAAAATCGACTTCATTCATGATATAATCCCATCAATAAAATGACAATTAACCCAAGGGAGGTGCAGGCTCAAGCTATAAAAGAAGATGCTTCTATTGTAATAACTATGGGAAGGATAAGGGCAATTTCTACATTGAAAATTAAAAAAATAATTGTAATTAGAAAAAATCGGAGCGAGAAGGGAACTCGGGCAGATGAGCTAGGATCAAATCCATACTCAAAGGGTGGTATTTTTTCTCGGTCGGAAAAGGTTTTTTTTGAGAGGACAGAGGCCAAAATTATTACTATACATGAGATAGTAGAAATAATTGTTGAGACAATGAAAATCAATAGAATTATTTATACTACATAAATAGAGTAGTTTCCCCATCAATAAATGGAGATATAAAGAAAAAGTCATACAATATCTACAAAGTGTCAGTACCATGCAGCAGCTTCAAATCCAAAGTGGTGGGAGGATGAAAAATGATTTCCTAATAGACGAATGCAGCATACTGCGAGAAATGTGGTTCCTACTAAAACATGAAATCCTGTAGCTATAAAAAAATGTGGAACCATAAACTGAGTCGGCAATAGTAAAAGGAGCTGCGTAATATTCATATCCCTCAAGGATTGAAAAGTAAATCCCTAGAACGATAGTGAGTAAAAGTCCCTGAACAGCTTCTGAGTGATTTTTTTCAATAATAGAGTGATGGGCTCATGTGATAGTAACTAAAGAAGACAAAAGAATAACTTTGTTTAGGAGAATCTGGAAAGGGTTAAAGGCAATAATTCCTATAGGGGGTCATGTTGCCCCAATTTCTACAGAGGGGGAAAGTCTTCTATGGAAAAAGGCTCAAAAGAATGATACAAAAAATAAAATTTTAGAAATAATAAATAAAATTATTCCTCATCGTAAGCCTAAAACTACAGGAGAAGTGTGAAGGCCCTGAAAAGTAGCTTCTCGCGTCACATCTCGTCATCATTGAATAACAGTTAAAATAGTAATGATATTTCCAATTGCAAAAAGAGATAAATCGTGGAAGTGGAATCATTTTACTAATCCTGAAACTATAGTTAATGTTCCAATGGCTCCAGTGAGGGGCCATGGACTGTAATCAACTAAGTGGAAAGGGTGGTTGGAGTGTGCCGCCACTATGAAACTTCCTTAGAGTATAGGGCCCCCAGGACCGCAAATACATACATAGGCTTGAATGGCAGCAACTGCTACTTTTAAGACTAAAAGAGCAATCTGAATGACAATTAAAATGTAAACAAAAATCAATGGAATTCCTCCACCCGTGTTTCCCAAAAGAAGATGATAATATTGTTCTGCTGAAGAAGAAGAAGGTTCAAGTGATGATTGTTCGGATGCAGCTACACATAACTCAGTTATTGATATATCATCCGAAGGAAATGATGTCAACGTTATTCCAGAAGTCGTTCCAGTTCGAAAATCATTGCGTGCAAATAAAGGAGTACCACCATTTTGATATGCCAATGTAGTTGTTGACTCCAAGGAGCCTACAACATTCAAGCAAGCTTCGACCTGTAGTGAAAAAATCAATTGCATAATGAGATGCAATCTATAAAACGGAATAACACATGGAAGATTGTTGAGCTTTATTAAGGAAGAAAAGCGACTTATTGTAAGTGGATTTACAAGATGAAGCGATGTGCAGATGGCAAAGTTTCCAAATATAAAGCGAGACTTGTAGCGCAGGGCTACAACCAGAAGTTTGGTCTTGATTACGACGAAGTTTTCGCACCAGTTGTCAGACAGACGATGCTCCGCATGTTTTTGGCGTTGGCAGGATCTAATAAGTACAATGTCAAGCACTATGATGTCAAGACAGCGTTCCTGAACTGAGACCTGGAAGAGGAGATCTATATGCGTCAACAAGATGGTTATGAAGCACCATCAAATTAAAAAAAAGGTTCTTGTATGTAAGTTGCAAAAGAGCTTATACGGACTTGAACAAGCTGCAAGATGCTGCAATTCGAAACTGTTTGACATTTTAAAACAAGCAGGTTTCATTCAGGGAAGTGCCGATCCTTGTCTCCTAAAACTTAACGTGGGAGATGAAAACATATATATTCTTGTATATGTGGATGACATTTTAGTTGCTACAAAGTTAGAGAAACATTTTGAAAAAATCCCTGAAAACAATTTTGAAATCTCAAAACTTGGTGATGTGAGTTTTTATCTTGGTATCAAAATTGAGAGGGAAAGTGACGGAAATTATTTCTCATGCAGTTTTAACTGATAGCAAAGTTTCAAATATTCCAATGAATATAGGCTATGTAAATCTAAATCGCAGTGAGTGTATTCCACTCAAGGACAATATAAAGTATCGTGAATTGATTGGATCATTGTTATATTTGACTCGACCAGACATAACAGCAGCAGTTTCGATTTTGAGTCAGCAAGTTAGCAAACCAACAGAGGAAGATTGGGTTGAGCTGAAACGTCTGGTAAAATATCTGAATGAGACCAGAAGTCCTAAAGCTGAAACTAGGAGATAAAAAGCAAAATGGTTTAACAGCATTTGCCGATGCAGATTGGGCGCAAAACAGACAAGACAGGAAGTCTAATAGTGGCTATGTCTTCAAATTTAATGGTGCCTGTATGAGTTGGTGTTGTCATAAACAACAGTGTGTTTTCTTATCCTCGACAGAAGCTGAGTATATTGCTTTAGCAGAAGCTGCTCAAGAAGCCTTATGACTGAGGAAACTGATGACAGATTTTAATGTTTAAAGAATGATGAAAAATTTAGCAGAAGGACGAAACAAATCGACAAAAAAAATCATTTTGTTCGCGATCTAAAAATTAAAAATATTTTACAACTTATATGCTGTCCAACAGAAGACATGGAAGCTGATTTGTTTACAAAACCATTAGCATCTATCAAAATAAAAAAATTTAGAGATCTGTTGAACTTTATTAATTGTGTTGAAATGTTATTAATGCTTGCATAAAAAAATACTTGTTAAATATTTTTATTGTAGAAATCAAAATTCAACACTGTTTTTGTTTTTTGTGTTTCAAATTTTCACTCTAGTTTTTAATATACGAAAGGTTTTCATTGCTTCTTTAAATTGATTAAATAAAAATTTAATTTTTATGAATTTCCAATAACTTATCTAGCTTGACTTTGGTCTTGGTTGTCGTTTTCTTGCGTAAATAAAAGGCGTTTAATCCATAATCCATAAAAAAAAAAACGAAGGTTGGTTGCTTCTCACTGCGTTAACTTGTAAATGCGTAAATATTTTGTACAGACATCTAATGAAGAATGAAGTTTGTTATGAAAGGTTCACAATAGTGCATTCTAATACCATCTCCTAGGATTATTCCAAATTTTTTGATCCCCTTACTAGGTGATATCCATGAGAATATTTTATTTTTGAGGCCTGTTAAAAAGTAGTTCTTTGAATTCCAAGATACTTTACTGGGGCATGCATCTTTTTTCGACGAAAAATTCATACATCCTAAAAGTCATTCCACACTTTCTTTCTGGGTTATTCATCACATTTATGGTATAGATTTGATTTCATGGTATCACAAAAAATGCGCTTGTGTTATAATAATAACGATAGATGTAAGATTTCTGCTAATGTAGACAAAGCTAATAAATAAATAGATTTTTGTTAACTAGCAATAAACTATATTTATTTATTCGTGTATAAAACTTGGTTAAATCTTAAAATTGGTTAGTAGCTTGTTTTTATTTTCACTTTAAAATTTATCAAATTAGTTATATATGTATAAGTTTTGTTGTATGTATGTATTGAGCTTCTTTGTTTGCTTAATTGATATTATTATTGATATCAATATAATTTTTAAGTATTTTCGTATGGAAAGTTTTATTTCTTATATGTTTTTTATTATAACATGCATTTTTGTTTTAATCAGACATTTTTCTTTACAGATTATTATTAAAAAACGTACATACTGAAATTGATTTTATAAATTGTTTTTATAAATGTGATGAACTATATTTTATGTTATCAATATAAAATTGTTACAGCTAATAGCAAAAGCGTAATTTTTTTCTTAAAGCGAAAAATGTTTTGTTTATTAAATTTGTCTCTTTTTCGCTTGTGGAGTTGCATATTTGAACAATTCAAATACTGAAAATTGGTTTTGATGTCCAAACTTATTTGGTTTTGGTTTCAACACTAAAATGAAAGATGAAGAAGCTCACTTTAATGATTTATAACCAAAACATTTAAGAGGAAGAATTTTTGTATTTTTTTTATTTCTTGTTTTATTAAACAATCAATCAATTGTTTTTTCTAAATATTTTTATAAATCGTTTAAAAATTTTTCCATTTTTTTTTTAATTTGTGTAAGATATTTAATTTTTGCGTTTTGGGTTCACAGAACTTAACATTAATAAATAATAATACATTATAAAATTATACATTTAAATAACTAGAATATTTGTTTAGCTTTTTGTTTTTAATAGATTACTTAAACTAATATTCGTTTAGAAAATATAGCTTGTTCCACGTTAAAAACTGTTTGCATTGGTTCGGTGCATTTTTCAAGTGTTGTGGTGTGTTGTTAAAAGAAATGAAATAAATACAGCTACGGTACGAGATGTGAAAAAGAGTTTTTCTTAAAATGGCAAATCCAAACAATTTTGTCAAAAAGATTTTTTGTGATTTTTGTTTTTTTAGATTGATGCTGATGATTTTTACAGCCACTGTTCACATATGTATGTAAGAGAGAGCATGTATTTTTTGCCATTTTAATTTAAAATAATTTAAAATATATAAATATGCGTGGACTGTTTTTTCTTCTACAAACTTAAAACGACCACGACGAAGTTTATACATAAAATTTTAAACTACATAGAAAAGAAAAAACTAAAAAGAAAAAACAAAAAAAAAAAATGTTCACAAAACATATTTTAAGTAATTAAAATAACAAATTAAAAAAAGTGTCTGATTGGACACAAAGTTGGGTGGTTAGGGCGGGGTTTAAAAGGGTGACAAAAACAGTTTATGGGCTACAAAACTACTAAGATAGTAAGTTGAATTTGTATGGGTATGTTTGAGTGGATAGGAGTAACATTTAAAAATGACTAAAATCTTAAAAAACGCCAAGCGATACATTATATAAAAACGCTTGAATTCGGGACTACATTTTGTAGAGCAGCATGGCACCTGTTGAAAAATCTCTTGTTAAGCGCGCTTTAAGCTATTTTTACCAACGCCGACAGATAAGCCACCGAAATCTCAAGCTTTACATTTTTTTTTTTTTTTTTTGTACGATTAATTAAACATCAACGAAATCATTCGTCGCACATTTTCATTGCTTGTTGTCGTCGATGCTGCATTGGTTGCTGCCTCGGCTTTGTTCTCTGCTGCTGTCAATTCGTTGTACTCACGCAACAATTCATCGTAAATTGTTTCGTTCAACTCAATTGGTTTTATGCTGGACACTTGCCTGAATCTATAAATTAAAATAAATTTTATTATAGAATTAAAAAATTCATTCAAAATGCTAACAAAGGGTTGGGTACGAAATATCCAGAGCACAAAATATCAAAATTAAAAATGTCAACAATTTAATCACCAAACCCAAAAAAGTAGAGGAAAAATCTCCAAAAAAGTAAATTGCACCATTTGTGAATTCACACGAATTAACATTTTTGGAGATTTAGTTTATTTTTCGGTTGGTTATCGCTTCGTTAATCGGTAATTGGTTCGGTAATCGGTTGGCAATCGTCTCGGTAATAAAAAACAGAAAGCTCACCAAACATGTTTGCATAGCAAAACCACGTCATTAGCAATGCTGTACAATGCAACAGAAATGAACAGCTAAAAAACAAAAATGATGATCGCTAACAGCGTGATGATATCGCGAATCCGTAGTCTTGCTTTCTACCAAAAAGTGCTCAACGCGCCTAAAGTAGTTTTCACTTAAAAAAAAAAAAATGAAATTTCGTGATTTTGGCTTGGATACTATGATTTTGGATATTTTGTCAATGGTGGAGATTTTATATCTTCAGATTTCGTACGGCTCCCGCTAACAAAAACTGCTTAAAACTCACTTATCCGACTTATATTTCTCTTGTATAGCCTGTTGAGCCATTGTTGCTGCTGCATTGTGTGTTTTATTGAGATACAGAAAAACTTCCTTCAAATCTTCCAAGCCATATGTTGTGATCTCTTCCAGCTGCGGCGACCAGATCTGATAGTTAAGCGTATGACGAGCTAAAGCTAGTGATGCAGCGGATATCAGCGATGGTACGAAACGCAAGTAAGGATCAGCTTCCAGCAAGGAGAGTTCACTTATGTACTAAAAAAAAAATAATACGATATAAAAAATCATCTGTAAATTTGTAAGCAAAAACCTGTGTGAGAAATTTAAGCTTGTCGGGTACATCGGCTAGCACGGCATAGGTGTTGATGAACACGTAAGCAGTTGGTGTACACAGGTCAAAGGCTAGAATTTTCAAAATAATCTGTTCCATGCGCAACACCTGCGCCTTGTTGTAAGTATCATCGGTGATAAAGACGAATTCGCCAACCTCTGGTGGATAGATTTCTTCATATTTTCTAAGGATAACAAACAATAACTTTATTATATATCTTTTAATTCAAAGTATTTTGAAGCGTTAGATCTTTAGTGTAGGTATTAATGGGAGTAGAATGAAAACTTCACAAAAGCGCTTAAAAAACAACAAATACATGCAAACGCAATAAAAAGCATCACTCGAAGACGCTAAGGATTGTTTTTGCATGTGCATTTTATTTTGTTGGTGTCTAAAAATTCGTACGCAATTTTTGTTGTTTTTATTGAAGCGTTAGCTCATGACATAATTATTAAGGTAGTAGTGACATTTCGTTTGGCGAACATAGCTTGTCAAAAATAGTATAAAGTATAGAAAAAAAGTAAAAAAAAACTGTTTTCAATTATTTTCATGCTTACCCAGTGGGACGATCCTGATAAATTTTCAAAAACTTTTTATGCAATATGAAAGGCCATTTTGTGTACACAGTAACTAAGATAAAAAGTTTTAAAAATCATCAGGATCGACTTAATGGGTAAGCATGAAAAAATAGTATGAAATTAATCAAAAAATCTCAATTTTGCAGTGAGTTTGGTGGCACCGGACTAAATTATTGATTCAAGGTCCAGAAACAGAAAGTCCAGAAACAGATTCTTCACCAAATTTAACATAAAAATAGATGGTTTGTGTGTTTTTTTTCCGCAAATCTCCTTTTTTTTTTTAAATATATAAAAAACCTCCAAAATGGATTTTCCATTTTCAAAACTCTCGGAAAACTTTCTAGGTAAAACTACCAAATGACTACTATATCGTCTTTTTATCCGAATTGAAATCGGTTTGAATTAAATTCTCAATTTTCTTCTTGAAATACTTTTGTTCATCGATAAACTTTTTTTTTATATTGAAACCTAATATGGCGGCAGTATCGTTTTGATTATGGTCATGGATTTTTCAAATTATTTTGGTACTATTAGTCTCATCTGACTTTGTTACAAGTTGGAGCGGGACATATCGTCACTGAAGCGACATATTCTCATAACCCTCAATTTTTTCGAAATCGAGTTAACACCACCAAAGCACTTCTTAGGCAAGGCCTTACCGGCTCTGAAAGTATTATAGTGATAATTGGGACAGGTGAGCGGAAAACACACATTTCTTAATATCGTAACCCATAGAGTGTTAGAAAAAAAAATTTCACAAACAGTAGTAACCAACAAATTTTTAAATATTATTTTTTAGAGCAGTTTCACTTCGTTAATTTTTAAATGCAGAAGTAAAATTGAAAACGACATTCAAATGTTTCAAATGGTTCGGTCTCATCAGAAGATGAACTCCTAATCAATATTGCAAAAAGAAAGATTAGCTCATTAAGGGAGAATTCCTGGTTGGAAGGATGTTTGTAGATTAGTGTAAAAAAAAATAGTGAAAAATTGTGATTGAGGTAGGGACCAGAATGGTGACAATTCTGCGTCGATTGCACTTTGTTTCATCAAAATCGGTTCAGAATTATGGGCGCAATCTGGGCCGCAAGCTCGAAAAAACGTGGTTTCGAGATAAACGCGTTTAAGTTTGAAGTTATTTTTTTTGTATCAAAAAAAAAAAATTGAAATGAAAAATTTGAACATGATTTCGAAATTCGACAATTCTGCGTCGAATGCACTTGGTTTCATCAAAATCGGTTCAGTAGAACCGGAGAAAAATGACGTCGAAGTTCAAAAACGTTTTTTTTTTGTGAAATACTTACATATATCAATCTGCAATGCCAGCCCCATAAAGAACTCCTTCCTCTTCTTCAAAGAATGAGGACTCAGCGGCTCTTCGGGCAATTCTACCTTCTTTTGATGCGGTCAGAGCTCTGGCCTTTTCAAAAGTTCTTCGATCCGACACTGGTAGCCATCGAAAAACTAGTCCCTTGAAACGCCAGTTTCGTGGTAACCAACACGAAAGAGATGAGGACACGCACTATTAAGATTGCCAATTATATTGTAACTGTCATATTTTACGAAGGTTTTTGGACAATACTTCAAATAATGAACCTAATGGGCATCCCGATTGGCAACGTCACATATGATTTCGCCATGTCTCGGAACGAAGAACGTTTGAAATGGTCCGAAGCCAGAGAAGGTAGAACTGCCCGAAGAGCACAAAGAGCCGCTGAGTCCTCATTTTTTGAAGAAGAGTAAGGAGTTCTTTATGGGGCTGGCATTGCAGATTGATATATGTAAGTATTTCACAAAAAAAAAAAATGTTTTATTGCCTAAAATTTTCTTTGAGTTTTTCAAAATCACGTTTTTGAACTTTAAAGTCACTTTTCTCCGGTTCTACTGAACCGATTTTGATGAAACCAAGTGCAATCGACGCAGAATTGTCAAAACTGCATGCTCAAATTTTTCATTTCAATTTTTCGAAGAGAAGTTTTTCAAAGAGGGTCCAAAAAGGAATATCCCATTAAACTTCAATTTTCTTTTTTAAATCTATATAATTATTTAATGTAATTCTATTAAATATTAACTTTATTATTTTTTCTTGTGTAAGACTTTTGGTCTGAATGTAATGAATCTTACTTCCTTTTTGTTTGCAAAACACTGAATGAATTTTAATATATATAAAACAAATTTTTTACAGTGTACCCTTTTACTTGCTTTTTCATTTCATTTACATTTTCTTATTTTTGTTTATTTTTTTTTCATTGCCAAAAGTTACGATGCGCAGTATTTTGTATTTGATTTTGTTTTTTAAAAATCATTTGCTCTTTTGTAAAATTTCGTGAGCTCCACTGCTCTAAAGCTTAAACGTACAAATATATGCTGCTAGCTTAGATTATGCTACGCAGCTGTGGCGATCTAGTTACAAGATATCCCAGAATATCAGAGAATTAAACTGTTAACAAGCAAATACCAACACTTTTGCATTTGGCCAGTTCAACTGTGCAAATAATTTGCATGTCTTTTATTTAAAATAAATTTATGCGAGTTTTTACGCAAAATATTATGAAACAATAACTATTTTAAAAACTTCATTCGAAGACATGTGATTCACAAAGATATTTTATACAATGTTGATTTAATCATCTTTGTCATTTCACATTTTTTTTTTATTTTCTAGCAATCAATATTTTGTTTTATATTCTTTATTCATGGTTTTTTTTTTATTTTTGTTTTTTTGTCCCCCATACAGATACTAGAATATGTGATAATACTTGTATTCTAGAACAATAAAACCAATTAATATTATGACAAATTTTGCTAACGTCTTTATATAGCGGTGACACAAATTTTTTGAAAACATATCAAAGCAATTAGTTGTGTGACTGTTACGTTAAATATCTTTAAGCAGAATCATGAAGTTAAGCATTTTCTTTTTGGCCGTAGTGCTTGTGCAAGTCTTCGATCAAGTGTCACTTGTACCAGTACCACAATATCTTACAAATTTGTAAGTAAATTGTTGAATTACTCCTAATTACTAAACTCTTAAATTATTGCTTGTTAGCTATGTTTAACGGTGACTGTATTTTTTGAACATAAATACTATATAAAAACAAAGTGTTTTACAAAATATAAATTATAGAATATATTAGGGTGATTTAGCGGTGGCTAAATTAAAAAACCAAACATTAGTTGAAAATATGCGGAAAACAGCAATCATACATAATAATAAACAACGTTTACTTTGTTACCAGTAAATTGCAATACCTAAATTAACATAGTTTAGTTATAATTGCTTGTTAACCGTGAAAAAAGTATCTACCCTGGCCTGTCCCTTTACTATCTCGCAAAGAAGTCAGTGTAATTTAATACATTTCTAATTGATAAGACATTTACGCATTATTTATTTCGTAAAGAAGCATTAGTATTAACCCATTTTGGCCCGCTACCAGAACGCGTTGGAATTTCGTAATGAAATTTTCAGATTTTGTTATTAGTGATCTAATTAAGAAAATTCCAAAGTTTAAGAATTTTTCGATTTAAAATTTTTCGACTACAAAGTGGTCGAAAAACCGAAAAATTACCCAATCTTTTTACAAAAATTCAAAATAAAATATTGTCATTTATATTAAATGAAAAATATGTAAAAGAGACATGTGAAAATATTATAATAAAAGTATACATTTAGGGCCATTTGTCGAAAAATCGACCATCTGTGTTTTATTACACAGGTAACACATAGTTAAATTTACCTGTGTTGTCCAAAACCAACTGATTCTCATATTTTAGTTCTTTGGCGGCCTGCTTACGTAAATAGTTTTATTATATATTACATTTATATATTTTTTCGATTTTGAAAAAAATTGTCAAAAAAAGGGCATTTTTTTTAACCGTTTACCTGAATAGGCAAAAAGAGAAAATTTAAAAAATGTATTTTTTCTGAATTTCTATTTAACCGAACCGTGTATATGCGGAGAGTTTGAAAAAATCTTATATTTTTTCCAGAAATTAATTTGAAAGTTAGTGGTGGAAAAATAGACCACAGGACTAAAATGCGTTAAGAAAATTAGTACCTAAATAAAAAAAAAAAATCAAGTTACTTTTATTTTGTATTAAAAAAAATACGCAATTTTTGTCATTTGTAGAAACACATGTAGCAAGTAGCGGGAAAAAAACATAGGTTTATAGGGAAAAATAGTCCGCCAGCTGTCAAGTTCATCTCTAGTGATGCTGATTGTGTAACCCGCTGCACCCAAAAGAATACCGCATTCGCTCAATAAATGTGCTATTTACTTTTTTCTTAGAAGTTATAACCAAGAAATAAGGCTTAATAATGTGACTTTTCCTTATTTTAACAGGTTATGTGCACAATTAGTGCCACATTCCGAAATCGTATGTTATTAAATCGTATGTTGTTTTAAAAACTAATGCAAATTTTGACTACCTTATGACTGCGTAAAACAATGAACTTTGTATTTTAAGTTTTTTTTAACACAATGTTTGTACAAATTAAATAAAAATATGAACTAATATAAATCGTTTTCTTCTTTCCAGACTAAGGTATGTAAATTTGAACCTGAGATTTGGTTAAAATTTGGTTAAATTAACCTGATTTTTAACCACTGGCCATCAGTTGAATTTTAGCACAAAAACAGGTTTAATTCACCTGAATGGTATTACCTGACGAATCAGGAAAAATATTATACCTGATAGTTGGCTAAATTTAAAAAAATTGGTAGTTAAAATTTGGTTAAGATAACTATATTTGCCAGTTTCATTAAACCACAAAAACTGGTTAAATTGACCTTAATTTCATGTTGTAATTTTAACCTAACGATTCATGTTGGCAAGTTTTAATCTGAATTTAGTTAAAGTTTGGTTAAATTAAAGATTTTTTTTTCTGGGTTTAGTGAAGTGTCGCAAATAGCACGTTTTGTGCAATTCTTTAGTTAATATAACTATTTCAGAGTACGCGTGGTGTAAAAATATGTCTTCTTTCAAACTAAATTGATTTGCAATTAATTTTGTTGAAAGAAAATATTTTTTTGTTTAATATTCAGTTTCTTTTTTGTATAAGCATTTCGGTTATAATTTGATTACATTGTTTTAAGGTTAGTTTGACAGAATAATAATTATATTTTTGCAATAAAATTTTGTTCGTGCTTAATTCATGTATTTTATTATGTATTGTTTTAAATGTACTACATTTGTTTTAATTTTTATTTAGTTATGACTTACAGGGATATGTTGTAACTGCAGCCACAGCAGCCACTGCAGCCACAGCAGCAACTGCAGCTACAGCAGCCACATCAGCAACTGCAGCTACAGCGGCCACAGCAGCAACTCCAGCCACAGCAGCAACTGCAGCGACTGTAGCGACTGCAGCTACAGCAGCAACTCCAGCCACAGCAGCAACTGCAGCCACAGCAGCAACTGCAGCCACAGCAGCGACTGCAGCCACAGCAGCGACTGCAGCTACAGCAGCAACTCCAGCCACAGCAGCAACTGCAGCCACAGCAGCAACTGCAGCCACAGCAGCCACAGCAGCAACTGCAGCCACAGCAGCAACTCCAGCCACAGCAGCAACTCCAGCCACAGCAGCAACTGCAGCCACAATAGCAACGTGGGCCTAAAAAATATCCTTTACGTAAGTAAACACCATGGAAATGTAGAACTTAACTTAAACTAATGCAATATAAATATATAACTGTTTTGTATAAATAGAAGAGTTTTTTTACAGAAAGAATTTAGAAATATTTGAATATCTCGAAAAGTAAGCAACATATGCAAATATTTAATACACACGTATTAATAACAACACAAGTAGTTACTGAAAAATATTCGCAAAACGATTCTTGATTTATATAATGGTTTATATGTAGTAGCGCTGCGTCTCCAATCATATACGCAGTAAACCTGAATTGTTATAAATTTTTTGTATTTTGAATGTATTAATAATTTTATTACGTCTTGCTGAAGGTTAACAAAAACAATAACAAACTATAAAACGAAAGAAATATTGGGTTGGCAACTAAGTAATTGCGGATTTCACTCATAGATGGCTTAAGTTGAATTTTTACGTTTGCTATTTGATAGTTGGTACTTCAACTGTCAATCAGTAAAAAAATTTTTTTGATCGGTTGTGTAGTTATTGTTTGGCGTCTGTTGAAAAATGGAAAATCAAAACGAACATTTTCGTCATATTTTGCTTTTTTATTTCCGGAAAGGAAAAAACGCATCACAAACAAGCTCACAAAAAGTTATGTGCTGTTTATGGTGACGAAGCTTTAAAAGAACGGCAGTGTCGAAATTGTTTTGCCGGTGATTTTTCACTCAAAGATGAAAAACGCTCTGGTCGTCCAGTTGAAATTGATGACGACCAAATCAAAGCAATAATCGATTCGGATCGTCACAGTACAACACGTGAGATTGCAGAGAAGCTTCATGTATCACATACATGCATTGAAAATCGCTTAAAACAACTTTGCTATGTACGAAAACTCGATATATGGGGTCCTCATGAACTGAAAGAAAATCATTTAACACAACGCATTAACATATGCGATGTGTTAAAGAAACGTAATGAAAATGATCCATTTTTAAAACGATTGATAACTGATGATGAAAAATGGGTTGTTTACAACAATGTCAATCAGAAAAGATCGTGGAGCAAGCCAGGTGAACCAGCTCAAACAACATCAAAAGCTGATATTCATCAAAAGAAAGTTATGTTATCAGTTTGGTGGGATTACAAAGGAATACTTTGAACTTTTACCACCCAACCGAACGATTAATTCAGATGTCTACATTGAACAACTAACAAAATTGAACAATGCAGTTGAATAAAAGCGGTCCGAATAGACAAATCGAAAAGGTGTTGTATTCCACCATGACAATGCAAGGCCACACACATCTTTGGTCACTCGGCCAAATTATTTGAGCTTGGTTGGGATGTTTTGCCACATCTACCATATATTCCAGACCTTGCACCATCTGATTACTTTTTATTTCTGATGGTAATGGTTATTTATAATGGTAAAAATTTCAATAATAATGATGATGTCAAATCGTACCTGGTTCAGTTTTTTGCTGATAAAAACCAGAAGTGATGCTACCTGAAAGATGACAAAAGGTCATTGCTCAAAATGGGCAATACATTACAGAATAAAGTTATTTCGTTCCATGAAAACATTGTCTTTTATTTTCTAAAAAAAATTCGCAATTACTTAGTTGCCAACCTGATATACAGCCGTGGACACATAAATAGCATAAAAATACATGTAGGGTGTCTCGCGTAAATTTAAATAAAATTCATAGAGGAAAAAAATAATTTATTTCAAGGTATTTGAGTTTAAACCTTAAAACCAGTAGTAACTTTGTAATTACGAAATCAAAACTAGAAAATTAATGAAAAATCTGAAAATGCTCCTTAGCTGAGGTGGACGTATAAATAGCACAATTTGGATCCTGAAAAAAAGACTAGTGATTTATTTTTATTTTACAATGAGCTTACGAATGTGCTCACTAGTACTTGGTACTGTATCCCGAATTGTCCAAAACAGTCCGACATCTTCGTCCTATACTCTCCACAAGCTTCCTGACCCTATCCTTCGGAATAGAGTACCAAGCCTTCTCAATTTCACTCCATAACTCATCGAAATTTCAAAAAATTTTAGTTGCTTATGCTGACCACATCATTCCATAAATTTTCTATAGGATTGAGGTCTGGGCTTTGAGCCGGCCAATTCAAAATATTTCTTTTTTCCTTTTTTAGCCAATCAATCACAACCTTTGCCGTGTCTTTTGGGTCATTATCGTGCATAAAAGACCACCTAATATGCATGTTCTCAAATGCAAATGGTTCCATCAGGTTATTAAGTATATATAAATACATATTTTTGTCCATTATTCCTGGTATACGAAAAATTGGCCCAACGCCGTGCCAGGAAAAAGCTCCCCAAGCCATTAAATTCCCTCCTCCATGCTTTAATGATTTTTTTGTATACTTCGGATTCAACTCTTGGCGTTTGAGAGGCCGTACAAAA
Organism: Coremacera marginata; assembly: GCA_914767935.1. Taxonomy (NCBI): domain Eukaryota; kingdom Metazoa; phylum Arthropoda; class Insecta; order Diptera; family Sciomyzidae; genus Coremacera; species Coremacera marginata. The sequence goes on from OU612047.1 coordinate 128,107,161, forward strand.
GTTTTTCCATCTGATCCAACCCTATTAAATTTGGTTTCGTCAGTCCAGAGCACGTTCTTAAAAAATTGGTCTTCTTTATTCACATGGGCCCTTGCAAACGCTAAACAATCCTTTAAATTTTTTTTTGTTAAGAGCGGCTTTTTTCGGCTGATGCGTCCATAAAGATAAGCTTCATGTAGTCTCCTAGAAAGTAGTTTTCTCGAAACATTAATGTTATTTTCTGCATTTATTTTCCTCATAATTTGCTTTGCTGACTTCAATGGATCAGCCTTACTTTTGCGAACTATAAGTCTATCAGTAGAAGCGGTGGTTTTACGCGGTCTAGGATTGCGCGGCTTATTCTCGAAACTATTTGAACCATTTGATGTAACCAGCTTGAGTGCATTATAGACCATTTTTCGCGAAATTTTGAGAATATCCACGATTTCAGATGGTTTTCTGTCTTTTCGACTTAGTTCGTGAATTATAGACCTTTTTTTCCGGAGTGCAATGTTTGCCACGACCCATTTTATTTAGAATCGGCGAAATTAACTGAATAGAACTCTAAAATTTTTACAAACATCCGATTTTGTTAACTTTTATTCACCAACTTACATGTGTGCTATTTATATGACCACAGCAGATCGTACATGCCTGTACAGAAAGAGATGGCCTGAGCAAATAAAAGTAAGTAACAGTACATCTCTCTCGGAGTTTTAAACAACGTCACACTGGAGTCTCAAAAAATTATAACTACGGTTAATGAATGCATTATTAGGTTCAAATGAAACGTTTAAAAAATAAGTTGACATTTGTGCTATTTATGTGTCCATGGCTGTATAGATTCAAATATTTTATACATACGTATTACAAGAACACAAGCAGTCACTGAAAAATATTCGTAAAACGATTCTTGATTTATATAATGGTTTATATGTAGTAGCGTTGCGTTTTTTAAATACAAAATTTAAACTAATATAATGAACTATGCATCGCTTCTTTGTATTGCAACGTCTTATTTTCTGTGTTCATCAGGCGGACAAAGCGACTGAGACTAAGACTGAAAGTTTATAGCGGCGCAAGCATTTATATACGTATGCATTGCTTGTAAGCTCTGAGAAATTCATAAAACGATTCTATTCAACAAACAACACGATGTTGCGTTCGAGATTTCGGCACGAACTAAAGCAACAAGCATAAAAACGTCAGCAGCAACTGAATCATCAATGCATTTTTCTCATACAGAAATGTGAATGTTCTTCTTTTCTTTTGCTATCTTTTGTGGCTTTATTAACCCATTGCTGCCTGTACATAGTTCCCGCAAATTCATATATGTTAGCGAGGGATGCTTAGAATAGATATAAAAGAAATTTTAGATGTCTACATGTCCGATCACCTCAGACAATGATGGGGTGAAATTTCACCCGTCCGCCATCAGATGTGCCAAAATTCTGTACATTGAAAGCAAACAGGGCTTATTTTATTATTATTGTCAAAACATTTATTTTTCTTATTTTAACTTTTTTTTTGTTAATGGTAAACACTGTCTTCACTGTGTGGTAACACTAAAGTGTGTTGTAAAACAAAAGTGTGGCAAATCATTGCATTATCCCTAAGCTATCCAAACAAATGTTGGACAAATGGGAATGATAAACTCATTTATTAGCAGTTAAGGAATCTTAACCCTAGAATACTAATCTACGTAAAATTTACTCACTCCTTATGAGTAATATAACGTATAGTGAACAGAAGATTAGTATTCTAGGGTTAATTGTGTTAGTAGGTATCATTGCATAACTTGAGTGATATCTACATAAATGTTCCTTAATGATTCATTTACTTGATATAGACTTGATCCAACATACTACTTTACAATAGCATAGAACTTTCCGAATCTATGCCATATATTATACATCAAATTGTCACAGACTCCAACCGCCCCAAACAGCCTTTTGGACAGACAATTTTTAAAGAATTTCTATCCTGTGAAGATATTAACTAGTTTTGGCTTATGCTCTCAAAAACGCATAATAACCAAGCTTTTGTATAAAAATACAAATTGCAAGGCTTTTCATCCGTATTAAGAATTTGAGACATAGGCTCTGAAACGTTATTTAATTGCTTTCTTTGGCGATGTAGTCAAAACGAAACTATAACCGAGTACTCCACAATACTGTTAACATCACAAAAAGTAGGCACCAAGGATTACCATCCCTATGAAAATAATTACCTAGTTCTGGCTTATGCTCTTCAATACAAGTAACTCACACTGTGCATAATCTATATCAGTTTAGGTTATCTACTGAGTCTGGGTACATAGGCTGTGAAAAGTTATTTAGTTGCTTTCCTTGACGATGTAACCAAAATGGAACTATGAAGGAATTAAGGACGGAATATGTTGCATCATATTCCGTGATGCAACATATTCCTGGTAACATTACAAGTTTGCTTGATTTTTCAAAAGCATTTGACAAGGTAAACAATAAATATTTGTGTCAAAAACTCAAGCTTTTATTCGGATTCAGTGTAATGCTGTCAATTTAATCTCAAGTTACTTGTCTAATCGGTTGCAAAAAGTTAAAGTTGGGAATAACTTTTCGCAGAATCAATTGGTACTAAGTGGTGTTCCACAAGGTTATTTTCTGTCTGCAAACACTCTTCTGTTCATGCAAATGCTGATGATGTTCAGCTGTATTTTTCTCGGTGCATTGGACTGCTTGATGATCTTTGTTGCAGAATGAATGAAGGATGTCAATAACATCAGTGTGGTCCAAAGAAAATGGTCTTCAATTGAATGCTGCCAAATCGTACGGTCTACCTATATGTAAACATAGAACTAGTGTTGATAATATCCCTGACTTGTGTATTGGGTCTAACAAGCTCAAATTAGGGTCGAAATTTGGGTTTTTTTATAAATGTGTCTCTGTCGTGTACTGATCACATTAATAGTGTAGTCCAAAAAGTGTATTATGTCCTTCGTAATTTGAGAATGTCCGCTAGTGTTACTCCTGTCAATATTAAACGTAAATTGGTAATACAGTTGATACTACCTGTGATAACTTACGCAGAATTGGTGTTTGGTTAGAGTGGTGATACTGCTGCAGGCATTTTCATTTTATATGAACTCAGACATTTCAAATATAAATATGTATGTTAAAAAATAAGACTAAAAACAGTCTCTTGTGGCGGCCGTGGTTAGAGTTCGTGGCCCATACGCTAGAGAACCCTGGTTCAATTACCAACTGACACAAAAAGTTTTTCAATTGAATTATTTTTTCTGTTCGGCCGGCTGCAGACAATGGCAAACCTCAGAGAGTAAAAACTGCCCTGAAAAGCTTGTAGGTTCAGTTCTTGATCATTTGTGTTTAAACATTTCAAAAAACGCACAACACAATTGATCATCAAAGTCAAGATCAAAGTCCTTTCCAGAGATAAAATGGCCATGTCGGTTTTTTTTTTTTAAGCAGTCTAACGCCGTGTCTAGCGTGGACCCGGGCACGAATTTGCGAGCATTGCGTTTTCCGTACTTACCGAAATTATTTGCGGGAAATACGGAAAGTGTCCAATTACAATATGATATTTCGTTAATAAGGGTGGCTACAATAAAGCTTGTTTTTTTGTGTGGAATGGATTCGTTTTCAGCAAGTAAGATTTTTTAAAATAAAACATTTTCTTTCAAGTATTGTGCGCACGATATTGCAGGCAAAATCAAACAAATTTGATATCGCAATTTGAATCGCAAAATCGTGCCTACGTTGGACATCTACCAACTAGAGCCCTGCATGAGTATGCTTTTTCGCCACAATTTTTGGGGTTGCTGTGAGCCTCCAAAAAAAAAAGATAAACTCTTCACCCCACCGCACTCTATGTATTTAAGTTGTTGGGTAAGGGCAAGCTTAAATTTGATGCTAATATATTGATGCTTGAATTCAGATATATAAACAAAGTATTGCAATTGAGACAGTGGATCACTTAAAGTGAGTATTAAAGTTTTTGAATATTTATCCCTAACAAATAAAAGAAATGTACACCAGGAACTATAAGGCAAATCGGGCTTCAAAGCAAAATTATGTAACTTCAAACAAGAGCTTTATTTAGAAAAAGTTAACATAAAATAAGTAACATCAAATAGAAATTCAAAGAGTAAATAAATTCAATAACCTATTTTACTTTATTATGGTCTCTAAACTGCAGTCTAGGAATTTGGTGTATTTGATGCAATGAAATGTTAGGCAATGCTGTCAATCTGCATACATACAGTGGTGGTCACGAATTTAGTATAATGAATTATATTATAATTTCTTCTCGATAAAATATAACCTTTAATAATTGAAAAATGATTGGAGTTACATAAACACATAACTTAAAACTTATGAAAGAAGGTCGTAATTAATTTACAAATAAATTCTATGGCAGAGCCCGGCCGTTGAAAATATGATTATTTGTGTGTGTTTACACACAATAAATTAAAATCTAAGTTTTCAAAAAAACAAATCTTCATGTCGTCATAGTTTAATATCAGCTAACTGCTGAAGCTAAGATCGACTGTGAAATAGAAAAGCAACAACAACTAGCACAACAAAATCTTAGAGTATTTAGAAAAGCTTTGATCTATCTACAAATAACAGAACTTATTTTCCCTGAAAGTATGCTTCACAAATTAAAAGAACTTTAAGCTGCTTTCATATCATTTGTATTCTCGTACATGCAATTTAGGGTAATTTACTAATTGCATTCGTGAAACAAGTAGAAAATTAAGAGCTTAGTAGATCACAGCAAGAAATACGAAAAAGGCTACTGATGAGTGGGTGTGGCGGCCAACGAAACAGCTGTCTAGTCTGCTATGTGATTGATACTCTATAGGGTATTGTTGTTGTTAGTTGTTTTTCCTTCAGTTGTTTTCTTCGGAAAGCAACATTGACCGTGAGCTCGATAAAATATAACCTTTAATAATTGAAAAATTATTGGAGTAATATAAACACATAACTTAAAAATTATAATGAATATTTAAACTTTCCATTTATTCGTGTGAAATTTTCAATGTATCTTTTATTCAATATGTATATTAGATGGGTTCACTTTACTAAAGTATTTCAGAACCTCCCTGCACGGGCAGAATATGAATCCTAGATGTCATAATAATGTGTCAGTAAAAATTCCAAAACTGAAAAGGCGCCGCTATAAATCGTGATTTTAATGTTCGAGAGAAAATTTCTTCGAAGCATTCGAATGAACAATGAGCTGTATGAGCTCTACGAAGACATTCACGTAGTTCAGCGTATAACTGTGCAGGGACTACGCTGGCTGGGTTATATCTATCGTAAGGACGACGAAGCTCCAGCGAAAAAGGTTCTTGAGGCGAGGGTCGTCGAGGAAGCCCTTATCTTACCGTCGAGAAAGCCCTTACCGCACTTGGTGTATCCGATTGGAGAAGGCGCGCGCAAAGCAGAGGAGCCTGGCGAGAGCTAATGAGGTCGGCCGAAATCCGAACACGGGTTGTTATAGCCACCTTTGTAAGTAAGTAAGTGTTTTAAGTTATAATGTTATTTTAGATTTATATAAGCCAGGGACCGCAAATAACAATTATCGCTATCAATCAATCATTTTATAGCAATTCTTTTGATCAATTTTTTTTCGATAAGAAATAAAAGTTATTTTTTTTCGTTATTTTTTCGATCAGAAATAAAAATTATTTGTAATCGTTATTTTTTGCGATCAGAAATAAGTTTTTTTAATCTTTATTATTTCGATCAGAAATAAAAATCATTTTTGATCGTTATTTTTCCAATCAGAAATAAAAGTTGTTTTTTAATCGTTATTTTTTTGATCAGAAATAAGATATTTCTTTATCGTTATTTTTTCGATCAGAAATAAAAATTATTTGAATCGTTATTTTTTTCGATCAGAAATAAGTTATTTTTTAATCGTTATTTTTTCGATCAGAAATAAAAATTATTTGTAATCGTAATTTTTTTCGATCAGAAATAAGATATTTTTTGATCATTTCTTTTTTCGATCAGAAATATAAATTATTTGTAATCGTTATTTTTTTCGATCAGAAATAAAAGTTATTTTTTGATCGTTATTTTTTCGATCAGAAATAAAAATTATTTGTAATCGTTTTTTCAATCAGAAATAAAAGTTATATTTTAAACGTTATTTTTCGATCAGACATAAAAGTCAGTTTTGATCGTTATTTTTCCTGTCAGAATAAAAATTATTTGTAATCGTTATTTTTTCGATCAGAAATAAAAATTTTTTTGATAGTTATTTTTTCGATCAGAAATAAAAGTAATCTTTTAATAGTTATTTTTTCGATCAGAAATAAAAATCCTTTTGCGATCGTTATTTTTTCGGTCAGAAATAAAAGTTATTGTTTTATCGATATTTTCTAGATCAGAAATAAAAACCAATCATTGATTGATATTTTTCCGATCAGATTAAAAAAATTAGTTTTTGATTAAAATAATATCGATCAGAATTTAAATCAAATCAATATTTACGCATGTTATTGGGTTCAAATTAGAAAGTTATTGAGCATATAAAAAATAAGGTTCAAGTTGTCTAGGACAAGGATTTTAGCTACGATTTTGATAAGGATAAGGACAAGATTTTTGACAGGGATTTGGAAAAGTATTTGGACAAGGATTTTTTCAAGGATTAGTAAAAGTATTTGAACAAGAATTTGGGCATGGACTTGGACAAGGACTTGCGCAAGGATTGGGATAATGACTTGGGCAAGGATTTTAATAAGGATTTAATCAAGGTTTTAAATAGGGAAAAGGTGGAAAATAATAGTAGTATTCGAAAACGGTAGTATTAAACAGTAGTAGATATGGAAGTAGATAGAGGGTTGCTGATTTAGATCTGATGTTAGAATTTGAAAAACTTTTCTGACACTAGGGTGGACCCTCAAAACGTTTTTGTTTACTACCACATGGCAGTATTAGACAGTTTGTGCATGCGCTGGCAGAATAAGAGAGTCGCTGAGTTTGAATATTTCGCATCGAAAAAAATAACGATTATACGATATAACGATTAATAACGATAATTGTTATATTTGGTCAAAAAAAATCGGTCATAAATGGTGATTTTTATCTTAAAAATTATGAAAAACATCATGTCAAAAAACGGATCTCTGGCTCCCTAGCATCATATTGCTAAACTTAAAACTATTTTCCAATAACTTTTTATAACAGTAGTTTCAAAAAGTCCATAGGATGGCACATAGATGGCGTTACTAGATTTTCTTCCATATGATTTGTATTTAGTACCAACCTTCAAACAATACGTATACAAATTTGACAACAATCTGACAATTGATTCGGGAGTTATAGCATTTTGTGTGCATTTTTGGTATTGAAAAAAAAAATGGAAAAAGTGAATTTCGAGTTTTGATAAAGCTTTGCTTTTTGATGAAAAAAATTACAGTGGAAACCAAACAATGGCTTGATAAACATTATCCGGACTCTGCTCCATCGAGATAAATGGTAGAAAAGTGGATTGCTGAATTCAAACGAGGTCGTACCAGCACAAATGATGCAGAGCGCAGTGGACGCCCAAATCAGATGTTATTCCACAAAATATCAAAAAAATCCACAAATTGGTTATGAACGATCGCCAATTGAAGGTGCACGAGCTAGCTGGCATTGTAAAGAAATCAGATGGTAGTGTTTTTACCATTTTACACGAACATTTGGGTATGCGAAAGCTCTCTGCAAAGTGTGTGCCGCGTGAGCTCCAGTCAAACAACAACAACAACGAATTGATGCTTCAAAGGAGTGTTTGGCGCTGTTAAACCGCAATAAAATCGAATTCTATCGTCGATGTGTGACAATGAATGAAACATAGCTTCACTATTATACACCGGGATCCAAAAGAGTCAGCTGAGTGGACAGCAGTCGACGAACCGAATCCAAAGCGAGCAAAGACCCAACAGTCGGCTTGTAAGGTGATGGCGTCTGTATTTTGGGATGCGAAAAGAATAATACTCATCGACTATCTCCAAAAAAGAACCACCATCAACAGCGACTATTTCTGTGCACTTTTGGATCGATTGAAGGCTGAAATCGCCAAGAAACTGCCACATTTGCAAAATAAAAAAGTGCTGTTTCACCAAGACAATGCACAGTGTCACAAATCGATGAAAACGATGACAAAATTGAATGAATTGGGCTTCGAATTGCTTACCCACCTACCGTATTCTCCAGATTTAGCCCCAGAGGCTTTTCCTGTTTTCAGATCTCAAGAGAATGCCTATTTTGACGAGAAAGAGATATCGTACTATAAAAGTGGTATCGAAAAGTTGGAAAATTGCTATACTCGTTGTATCGCTTTCGAAGGCAACTATGTTGAATAATATAATCGAGTCAAATCAAAATTTTGTTTTTTTTTTCTTACGTATCCTACGGACTTATTGAATGGCCTGTTACATGATCTTTTGGCCTGGAAATGAAAAAATTTTCGTTATTTTCCATCCCTGACATAAGCAGAATTTTCTAAACATAAGTTATGTTTTATGATTGCATTGAAAAATTAAAATAAAAGCCTTAAATAAAGCATAAATAAAACAGGTTGAATTTAAAGTTTAAAAAAAATACTAAAGTTTGAGTAAACATTTTCTTTAACTAGAAAAAGTTGAATTTGAAGTGGGAAAAATTTTAATGTCACGTTAAAAAGCAGAATAATTTTAGAAATCGCAGCATTTTGATATTTTTACAATATTATTTCATTGTTTTAATTTTTCTGATATACAGCTGCCCTCTTCCCTCTCGCTACACCCATGCGATTATAGTTTAATTTTAAATTAATTTTGAAAATGTTAACATAAATAACCTCTTCAAGCAAAAAAACAATGATTTTTTAAAATTTTAAAATTCTTCTACTAACAGCTTATGCTGAACAGAAATTGCAATGCACAGCCAAATTAACAGTTACTTACGATGCTATGTACATTGCAGCCGTGCCAACCAATTGCAATTTACTGCGCACCACTGACATATGACTAAGAAAACGATCAATATACGATACGGACAAGTAGAGTGTTTCTGTATCCAAATTATATTCTTCGGACACCTCAACCAGCCAATCAACCAGTATAGTGCGCATTGAATAATTGATGTCTGCCTGACGTCGCATGTAATGTGGTTTTGGACGATGTTTTACCTGTAGAGAAGAGATAAAAATAAAGAAACGAAAATAAATGTAAAATTTAATAAAGAGTTACACAAATACACAATTTTAGAAAAGTCACAATGTTTTGGAAATGATTTTATTATGAGCACACAAATTAAATAAATACATTCAATATGTAGTTGTGGTTCTGTGTTAAAATCATAAAAAGGTAGAGAATTTGATTTGTGGCTAGTTCACAAAATGCAGCAGTGGTAGAGAACAAGTAAAAGGTGAATAAATGAAAAATATACGGAACTAATTCAAGTCAGATTTTAGTTTGAATTTAATGCAATGCAAAATAAAAATTAAAAAAAAAACAACCAAAAAAAAAGAAAAAGACAGTTTCGATAGTATCGTAAGTGTGGACGTAGAATTTTTTCAATTTAATTTTTCTGTTCGGCCGTCACCTCTCTGTAGACAATGGCAAACCTCAGAGAGTAAAAACTGCCATGAAAAGCTTCTTGAGAAAATAAGCCCTTCGGAGTCGGCATAAAACTTGTAGGGCCAGTTCTCGATCATTTGTGTTCAAACATTTCATAACACACACAATGCAATTGATCATAAAAAGCTCTCGGTCAAAGTCCTTTCAAGGGCTGAAATGGCCATTTCGTTTTTTTTTATATTTGTTGATGAATTTGTTGGCTAAAAATAAATTCAATATTTTGTTTAATAAAATGAAATAAATATTTCGGAACAAAAGTAAACTCATTTGGGGGAAAAAACGAGGTTTTCCGGATGTGCTCTCCGACTCCGACTCATTTCACGATAAAAACATACATATATGTATCAAATGAAACTAGAGAAATGCCCTAGAATTCATGTTATAACCTTTTTTTCGTAAAATCATTCATTTTTGCGTACCGCCAAAGTGGAGCGTCGCCAAGTGTATTTCAAATAAAATAAAAATTTTTTATATTATAAATTTATATATTGTATTAGACTGCGTTAGAGTTTTATTTAACCCTCCGTGTGGCAAGTGTAACGATATCGTCACTCTACTTTTTACGAAATGGCTGTATCTCAGACATTGTGCAATGGGCGACGGTTGGTAACTCCTCCTAAAAAAACTTTGAACCTTTGTATGAACACCTGGCAAGCCGCGTCAGTTTTGGTTGAGCCGTTTGTCCATACTGTGAGTGCAAAGTTGGACCGACTAGGAAATCGTTACAGTAGCCACTGGACGTGATTTTTTTACTATTTTTGGTTAGTAAAAAATGTTGTTTTGCTCCAAATTAAGTAATTTTGCCATATTTTTTACTTTTTTCAAAGTACAAATGAATGCAACATAAAAAACACGTGTTTGTGACCAAAAAAGTGTCCGAAATGTGTTTACTGTCCCAAATTTTATTCCGACCAACAACCTTAATTTTTTTTTTGACAAATTTTTTGATTTATTTATAAAAAGGAAACTTTATCTCCAAATAACTTTTTGGAACATTCAATGCCCCTAGGGGGAGTGTTTATCCAATAAAACCTTCAATTTTTTTAAAATTTTTTTACTCGTAAAAAATCCAATTTTCAGGTTGCAAAATAGTTTTGGTTTTTGGTACGGAGCCAAATCTGGGTAGGTTTTTTTTGAAGACATATATATGAAGCTTTAATTATTAGAATAATTTTCCTTAATATCAATTAGGGCCGGAGATATGAATTTTAGACTAAAAATTTAAAAAATGCTCGTTTTCGGCTGTTCCGAAATTTTTCGGGCAAAACTGAGTGGACATTTTAGCCAAAACACTTTTTTCCTTTAATTTAAATGTTTATCTAAAATCTTCAAAAAAATATGGCCAAAAATTATATAAAATTATATAAAAATTCAAAAAAGAAGGGGTTAAAAAAGTTACTAGCCACAGCGCGTAGACAAATACTAACTAGCCACACTAGACTGTTTCATTTGCAAAAGTGTCTCAGATCCTCCCTCCGCAGGCAGATTTTGAATACAGCATATTGAAGGTCGCGAAGGACGAAACAAATTTTCAAATTTGTAAAAACTGAGTGGGCGCCACCTAAAAGAGTGTTTTTTGAGGCACATTTTTTAAAATTTCTCTTATTGATTTTTAATTGCTATTTAATGGCAAAAATAAAAAGAAAATTTAATCGATACAGTACGAAAATTGTACGCTTAATCCAACTGTATTCTTATTTATTTGATAACTGTTTAATTTGTCGGAGAATTCAGCCCTCGAACTTGAATTAAAAAGCTTTAAAGGTCGGCGCTATAAAACAAATAAAAAAAAAAAATTAAGATAATAAGATTTCATATATAATAATATGTTTAAATAAATTATCAAATATGACCAAGAAATTAAAAGGAAAAGTATTTTTAAAATTATTTTTTACTTTGTAGTGATTTTGTAGTCGGTTTTTTTTTTTAAATTTTTATTTCTTCCTTTTTAGAGAATATGATAAATTTTCGAAAAAAGTGTATTAACAACATAAATAAAATTGTTCCGAAAAAATTTGTTCTATTAAAATCTGAAAGTTTGTTGATTATTTCAAATATCTGCCTCTTAAGTTTGAAGATGTCACATGTTTTGATATTATTATACCCATTCTTGTAACGAGTTTTATTACCCTAGTGTCAATATTATTCGAGATATAGTGTTTTTTAAATATTGCCACGCCCATTTGTCAAATAACGCCCATTTTGTTGACGGCAATTTGTAATAATTGTGCCTACCACTACACTAAATTTCAGTACCCTAGTGTCCATATTATTCGAGATACAGTGTTTTTATAATATTGCCACGCCCATTTGTCGAATAACGCCCACTTTATTGGCCATAATTTGTAATAATAATGCCTACCCTTATACTAAATTGCAGTACTATAGTATCAATATTATTCGAGACATAATCTTTTCAAATATTGCCACGCCCATTTGTCAAATAACGCCCATTTTCTTGACGGCAATTTGTATTAACTGTGTCTACCCCTACACTCAATTTCAGTACCCTAGTGTCCATATTATTCGAGATACAGTGTTTTTATAATTTTGCCACGCCCATTTGTCGAATAACGCCCACTTTATTGACGATAATTTGTAATAATAATGCCTACCCCTACACTAAAATGCAGTACCCTAGTGTCAATATTATTCGAGATACAGTAGTATCTAGTATTGCGAGATCTATTATTGCCACGCCCAGTTCTCGAATACCGCCCACTTTTGTACGGGCACCTCCATGCTTATGATATCTATCTGTTCCCCAAAAATTATGGCAATCAGGCATATGGTTTAGGAGTTATCGATGTACATACATTTAAAAAAAAAAAATAAAAAAACAGAGAAACCGACGAACTTGAGAACCTCCTCCTTTTTGAAGTCGGTTAAAAAAAATAATAATTTATTTTCGTTGCAATTTTTTTGTTTGTTTTGTTTTTTTTTCGTTCTTCGTGCCCTTCAAATATGCTATATTCAGAATCTGCGTGCGGAGGGAGAATCTGAGATACTTTTTTGGAGGTTTTTTATATATTTTTAAAAAAAATCATGCATTTGAGATTTGCGGAAAAAACACAAAGCATCTATTTTGATGTTAAATTTGGTGAAGAGTCTGATTCTGGATTTGGAATCACCGAATAATTCAGTCTGGTGCCAGCCACCAAACTCACAGCACAATTGAGGATTTTTTATTATTTTAAAATTTTTAAAATTGGATCTTTTTAAAGATCGATTTTAAATTATGTTAAATCGGGTTAATTAAGTTAAACCAAAAAATCTCAATAAAGTTTTAATAAAGTTTTGATGAAGTAAAATGTGTACAATTGTTGTTGGAGCGAAACGAGTTAAATTATTAAACGCCAGAGAATGTAAGAAGCTTTTTTTTGCTTATTGAACACACCTAAGTTTGTAAGATAAATTTGAAATTAATTATTTGAAATTTTCAAACAGAAAAAAATTAAATATAATGAAATGGCAAGCAAGAATCTGAAGTTGTCTCTCCCACATCAGCATGCAGCAATTGTGCAAATATGGGAAAAAATTTTTTATGACATTTCATTTATTTCTGCAAAATTGCATTGCAAACTAATTAACAATTCAAGATTGTTCAAAATATTCTTTTCGGCAATACATCTTTTAAAAACTATTTTTTTTTCTAAAATGTTAACAAACGACGCTGTCAATTGAAAACTAGTGAACAATAGGTGGTGAACAATAGCTGCATTCTCGTGGCACTGGATCAGATCAAATCTCAGTGGAACAGTTTTAGTTCAACTTTTGAAATTGTAAATTTGGCACTACTGGCGATGAAGCGCCAAAATAGGAATGCGAGCAGTGAGACGAAAACTCAAATACGAGTAATTCAGATTTGCCAACTATGTTCGTTTTGAAAAAAGTGCTTTAAACTTGGCAGCATTTTAAGATCAGATATACAGCTAGGAAAAGAGCTGGTTCTAATTTTTGTTTTTGCATTGCGAATAAAATAGAGCAACGCTTTAGATCGACGACCATGGGAATGCAGCTAATGTGTTAAATGAAAAGCTCTTTTTTGTTTAACATGTTTAATTAAGTCGGTCTGAACGAACATGCTATTAAGTAGTCTAATCTTGAACTCGTATTCGATGGTAGTATTTTTGTTGCAAAGGTCCTTTACCTTGCTTATTATGCTGAGCTTACGACCTGTCCAAGCTATTCATAAATGCTTAATAAGCTTGCATGTCAAAAACTCTTTGAAGGTATCAAACTCATTTAAAGGCCATCGCCATGCTTGTGTGCATCAAGTTTTCTTTAGATTTTCTGTGTTTACATATAGTACACGTTTAGGTTATACTTCCTTGTCTGGGTTTCTCTATAGTCGAATATTGCACTCAGCATTTGCCTAAAGCTCTGCATGACGACGATGTCAGTCATGTGTTTATCTAACAAGCAGCTGGTTGCTATATTTTTTCCATTACTTCTTTTTTTTTGTTGTCCTTTTTCACCATCTTGCTTTTATTATGCTCATCTCGGTTAGTTTGAAAAGAGTGACGCTGCTGCTCTTCTTTGTTGCCTAATTTCTGTCACAAACATAAACATATTCCTTGCATTTTGTTGCATGCAGTCAGTCAGACCAGCCATACAGACACAAATTTATTTCCTTTGAATTTTCTTTTTCTTGTAGTTTTTTTTACCATCTAGGTGACTGGCTGGCTGGCTGTTTGTCTGGTATGTCTGTCAATCTAAAACGCAACATTTTGCCTCCTCTTACTTGCTCCTCTACCTACCTACTAAGGGTAGATTTCATATTTTCTCAAAATAAAGTCTAGCTCACTATATTGTGCAGTTTGGACAGCAGCTGTCGTTGCGTTGCGTTGCGCTGTTCTTTCTTTTATCCCCTACGGACTCAGTTTAATTGAAGATTTATAATTACTTTGGCTCTATGGTGACAAGGACTTTTTTTTTATCTGCATAACCAGAGTATCAAAGAAACTGTTTTTTTTTTTGTTGTTTAAGGCGTAGACATTCTGTGTAGCTAAAATAATTTCACCACTAAGATAAGCAAAAGAATGACAAAATAATTTATTTTCCCAAAATTAATAATTTTTATAAAATATTTTAATAGCAAAACTAAAAAAAAAAAGAAAATGCATCCTGTATCTGTTCAACTAACGCGAATTTCTGTTAAACTGATCGTAGAATTCCTTGGACATATGATTAACATTCAACACCTTGTTGACATAGTCCCTCTGCTGCTTCTGCTCCAGCGCCAACTTAGAATTGACTCGAACCTGTTCATCTATGACAGCCTTATTCTTGCGATCCATTTCAATCTGCTTGAGCATTAGCTCTTTCTCCATATTCAAAGCATACTGTTCCCATTGTTTATCAACGAGTTGGCGTTCAGTTTCACGCTTTTTGTTGGCGATCATCTGACGGTGTTGTTCTTCGCGGAACTTGGCCAATTCATCTGGCGTCATGCCACGATACATAAACGCTATTTTCTTGTTGGGATTTAGACGACTTTGGGCCACATCGGGATTTTCTGTGAGCATATCACTGGTCAACATGTTGTATATCTCTGCCATATCATCATCGGCTTTCTCTTGCTTGTCTCGTTGACGCTGCATCTGCTTAGTTCGTGCCAGTTCGGAATTGTATTGTCGTATGGAATCGACAATCTGATGTTTTATCCTGCGCTCTGAATTTGCCATATCTTCTAGACGCTTGTCGCGCGAGTTCAATGATTCCTCCATAACACGATCGGCTTTTAAACGCGACTCTTCCGCCTGCTTGCGCTCAAGCACTTGCTGGTCGAGCCAGGCACGTTGCTGGTCACGTTGTCGCTGCTTGCGTTCACGATTGCCCAGATCTTCGCCTGAAAATACTTGTGCGCTTGATATGCCCAACGTGTGATCATCGTCCGCTATGCGCGCCGGTTGTGCTTTCTTTAGCCACTGCGGATCATTCAAGTCAAATTCGCGTCGCTGATCGCTACGCTGAAAACGACAGCGATAGTAGTTGATGTCGGACTCGAGCACGCGTTTGCGCTTCTCCATCTCCAGCTGCTTGGCATGCACAACCTGCTGTTGATGACGCGCCTGATCTTCATAGCGTCGCGTGCATTCAGCATCCATATGGCGCTGTTTGGTCTTTTCGGCTATTTGCCGCTCGAGCGTGTCAAGGTCAAGCTTAAGTATTCAAGATTGATTAAATAAACAGTTTGCAATTTATATTGCTCTGCACTACTTACTCCCAGCAGCCTTTGCTTTGCATTGAAGATGCGTTTTTGACGCTCCTCCTCGAATTGTTTGCGTTTCTGCCATTTGGACGCCTCATTCAAGTCTCGTTCATTCGTTATTGGAATTTTCAACATATTTGGTATATAATAATAAAAATAAAAAATTGTTCGTATAGAAAAGTAAAATAATTTAAACACTGCTCAAATCGGTATAAAGTAAATATCGAGTGCTGCTCCAAATGGCATCCAATTTTCTAGAGTATTTCACACAAGTGGCTGCAGTGTGTGTTTATTTTAAATTGACCAAACGTTCATTGCAGCGCTCCAGCAACCAAATATTTTCCAGTGTTTACCTCGCCTAGGGTGGAGTGCCGATTGGAAACTAGGCAACAAACTTTTTGATGGAATGTGTTGCAAATAACATAGCGATACAGTTTTCGATTTTCACATTTATTTATTATAAACTAGCTATACCAGGCCTGCGTTGCTACGCCTCTTAATGAACAAAATACGTTTTTCTATTTCAGAATAAAAAAAATTATTATTTGTATTGTAATGAAAAGATCACTATTTTTGGTTTTTCTATTTGGTGCAAAAATTAACAAATTGTTTGGTGTTTTCACTCTGGAGCAAGTGACGTATAGCTGGCCATGTGAAAAGTATTTATAAAGTTAAATGAATTGTATTGCAGTCGCAATACAGAATTTATACTGTTGGGGAGAAAATATCTGTGATTCTCGATCAATGTGAATTTTTGAAAATAGTATTTTTTTCGCAAAGGAGCAGAATCATGCCATTCGATAGAAGTGAATTTACGATTTTTTTTTTTAAGAATTTCTGCTGCAGTGTTGAAGATGTAGCAAAACAGGTAGCGAAAAAATACTCACCGTAGTGGTCCCAGAAGTACCCAATCTGACGTAAAGATAGCGGTTTTTGCTTTAAAAAAATACTATGGTAGAAAGTAGTAACCTTATAAAGCCTATGTTTAAAATTGTATTTCGCTGCGTTGTATAGTATTTGCTTAGCAGCCATCATAAGTGAACGCTCTCAGTGAATTTGTAAACATGGAAAAAAAATTGATCATCGTTATGTGATACAATACTTTCATTATAAAATTCAAAGTCCAACCAATATCAAAGTCGAGCTAGATTCTACTCTGGGGGAGTTTGCTAAATATTGGGTGGCAGAGTTTAAATGAGGCTGTACGAGCTGCCAAGACTAACATCGCAGTGGCCCACCAAATGTGGTGACCACGCCAGAAATGGTACAGAAAATCCACAAAATAGTATTGGATGACCGTCGATTGAAAGTGCGCAAGCTAGCAGACATGGTAGGCATTTCAAAAAGTGCTGTACATTGCATATTTACTGAAAATTTAGACATGAGAAAGGTGAGCGCAAGATGGGTGCCGCGTTTGCTCACGATGGAACAAGAACAGCGACGCGAGGATGTTTCAATCGATCACACCTGAAGGAACAGTCAAAACCATGGACGCATATAGGAGGAAACACAAACCTTAGATTTTGATTTGTTAGATTAATATAAAGAATCTACGATGTTTTATTCACAAGTAAACAAAGACATTCTAATTATTTTAGCATTGCCATACACCACTCCATCTATAAAAAGGACTTTCAGTACATTCAGGCGTGCCAAAACTTGGCTGCGAACAACAATCATTGAAGGCCTGTGTATGCTCAGCGTGCATCGCAAACTGGTGGAGACAATGTTTTGTAGAGATTCTCTGAAGTTCCCAGTAAGCTTTTATTTGTTTAAAACTAAATTATAAGTAATTTAAATTTAATTGCACGTTTTCATTTTGATAACCATTCTGGCTATCAAAATCCCCCGTTCCCCCTAGGTCAAAGGCTGGCTACGCCCTTGGTCAAAACTCAAAAGGGAGAATCGGCTCCAAAAAAGGCAAAGACAGTTTTATCTGCAGGCAGGGTCCATGGCGTACAGTACTTTGAGCAGTGGGAATAAATCAAAAAAAAATTTTAACAAAACCTAACGAAATGTATATCGTAAGTATGCAATACTTAAAGAAGAATCGAAATTTTCATTGCGAAAGAAGTAGTTTTGTGAAAACTTTACCTCTTTAATGTCAACGCTTTTTATGTATTTTTACTGTTATGGACTTTTCGTTTTTGCGCTTCAACATAAGAAGAATGCTGTAAGCACAATTTTTACACTATTCGACTGATTTTTTTAAATTTTTAAAGGAATTATGTAATGTAGTTATCAAAATTATGTTGAAATTTAAACATTTTAAATCCAATAATCCAAAAATTTAACATGTAATAAAAAAAAAATATCTCAAATCACCTCTTTCATTTTCATATACATTATTCTTTCGGAATCTAAAATATCTCAACCAATTCTGTCTATTTCTTCAGTTATCAACATGTTATTGCACTGATACCTCTAGGGTCTAACCGATTTCTATCATTTTCAGTACAATTCTATAACTCTACCCTTCTGTTAGTTTTGTTAAGATCGGTCAACCTTTTTATGAACCTCCTACCTGCTATACAAAATCAAGAAAAAATTAATATATGTCTAAGGGAGCTATCCCTAGGGTCTAACGGATTTCATCCATTTTCAGTACATATCCATTAATCTATTTAAATACCCTTCAGGCGAGTTTTTGTTAAGATCGGCTAACCTTTGTATGTACCTCCCATTCAAAATCAAGTACAAAATTAATATAGGTCCAAGAAAGGTACACATATATTACCCTATTTGTTTAAAAAAACTCGTCAGAAAGTTTTTGTTAAGATCGGGTAACCTTTGTATGCACCTCCCATATAAAATCACATAAAACCTAATATAGGTCCAAGGGAGGCAGCATCGGATTCAAGGCAGTTTTGGGGGTTCAAACCCCCTCTCCCTCGAAGTTCTTGGAGAACTTGTATTTAAATGTGATGTACTAGTGTTTATTATGTGGTCTAAGAGTACTAAAAAGAAAACATCGATTATTATAAGCTTTTATTTAACTTGCTTCGTTCGTATGTATGTCCTCAAATCTTGCAAACAATTTTTCGACAGCTTGTGGGTTTCCGATTAAGCTGAAATTTAGCATACATGTATAAGCCCGGTAACAATGCAATAGTATGAACATTTTTTTGCCACACCCCCTTTTGCCGCCCACAAATCAATAAAAATTCTATATCTCGAAAAGTACTAGGCCGATTCAGATTAAATTTTGGTTGTAAATTTTCTTCAAGTAGAAAATGGGGTTTAAGAAAAATATTTGACCACACCCCCTTTTACCGCCCACAAATGAATGTATCTCCAAAACTACCGGGCTTTTTCAGATGAAATTTTGGCAGTAAATGTCCTTCAAGTATTGCATGGGTTAGAAAAAATGATATATCTCCAAAACTACTAGGCCAATTCAGCTGAAAATTTGGCAGCACATTTGAATCAAGTAGGAGATAGGGGTTTAAATTTGGCCACACCTCCTATTCCCGCCCACAAATCAATAAAAATGCTATATCATAATAAAGTATATAATGCAATAAATAATGTAAATGGTATATATAATGTTAATATGTACTGTTAAGGTTAATGGTCTTAAACATTAAAATGCTATATGTAAGGCTTTTAAAACAAAAGATGTTCATAATAAACCATTAAGACTAAAAAGTAAAAAATAAAAAAAATTTTTAAAAAATAAGCTTTTATTTAAAACCTAAAAAGTAAAAAGTAAATTTCAGTGACATTTGTCATATATGTCTATTAGACCGGTTCACATTACAAAAGTGTTAAATATTTCCGGTGCGCGTTCACTTTCTGAACGTTCGAACCCTAATTAGCACAAAAATAGTTTAAGACCCAAAAAATGTTACCTCTAGGGGTTCCGCAAATCGTTTGAAGGTAATTTTTGAGCTATATAGGACTTTAACCATTTTAAAAAATGTCGTGTCTAAACGGAAAAACAATTGGAATATATTTTGATTGTAAACACTTATTAATAATTCAGTCTTATTTAATTTTTTTTTTTTTTAAATATGCATCTGATAATTTTTGGCGAAGTTTTAAAAATGCAATTTTACTCTCATCCAAGTCTCATCGAGCGTCCAATCGTAGTTTTGTATTTTCTATCAACATAGAAATGCAATTAACGATTCACCAGAGAGAAGGTAGCATTAATAACAGAATTTAATGATTCAATTACTTCTAATGAAAAGCAAAAACAATATATGCCGCTAGTCGTTGATAAGCACAGAAAAACATTTGAATGCATTACAAAAAATCATATTTTTAATAAATGAATATTAGAAATAATAAATAAATGTAGTATTTTTAATTTTTTCACAAGTTATGGTCAATGAACTCTAAAATATAAAGCACCTCAAGAAAGCCCAAGTTTACCACAAAAATACAAAAAAAATGTCGCTAGAACAAAATAAGAAAAAAATTTTGTATGGAAAAACGATAATTTTTCGTTGAGAGCAAAATTGCATTTTTAAAACTCCGCCAAAAACTATCAGATGCATATAAAAAAAAAAAAGAAATAAATGACTGAATTATTAATAATTGTTTCCAATCAAAATATATTCCAAATGTTTTTCCGATTAGACACGACATTTTTTAAAATGGTTAAAGTACTACATACATATTTTTGTGCTAATTAGGGTTCGAACTTTCAGAAAGTGGACGTGCACCGAAGAAAAAATGACACATAATTTTCCCAATACACTGTTGAACCGGTCTAATGTATATAGTAGGTATATTCTAGATTCAGAAGAACCTCTCTCTGGGTTACCCATCGTCATAATAAAAGCGTACGTAAATAGGTAAGTTCTAGTGACGTATATAAATTTAGAAATTTTCAAAATGTAAAATACATTTAAATTTTAAAAGCTTAAAGCACTGATATTGTGCAGTAAACCTGTATAATGGATCACGGTTTATATACAGGTACGCCTACTAAAAGATTCAATTCCACTGATATTGTGTAGTAAACTTGTATATTTTACATTTTGAAGATTTCTAAATTTATATACGACCCTAGAACTTAGCTATTTACGTACGCTTTTATTATGATGATGGGTAACCAAGAGAGAGGTTATTCTGAATCTAGAATATACCTATATTCTATATATGTATTTGGCACTAAAAATTTTGGAAAAATGTTTGTTTTTGACTGAGTTATGAATTTTTAAAACAAGGTCTGATTTCTCTGCCGCGAATGTCATGTCCAGCCTTAATATTGCATTGTAATCTAGTTCTACGTTACGTTTAACGGGGGAGAGAAAGGGTTTGCGCTATTGAAAAATCGATATATTTGTTTTGTCTTTTATTTTAGTTAAACATCTGAAGAATATAGTCCTAAAGTTTAAAGTCAATCAGAGTAAAACTCTCTGTAGTAAAACTGTAGCTGCGACAGCGAAATTTTAAACGCGTTTTTCTCAAAACGTGTTCAATTCCATTTAAAAACTACATTACTTATTCATTTCAAGCTTGGTACACACTTCGGCATAGAAAATACCACGCCCAACGATAAGTTTGAGAATTTTCTTTTTAAATTAAGGTGGTTTTCCACTAACAAAAATTTTTTTCGTGAAAAATAGCAATTTTCATATTAAATTACCACCAAAATAAAAAAATTGAAGAAATAATAATCAGAGAACGTTGGGGGAGAATTTGATGATACTTAAACTCATGGTAGAATAATCTAGGTAGTATCAATTTTGACTGTGCTCTCCTCTTTGCTCTGACCATGATTGTCAAAGTCCAAAGCAAACACATAAGTTTTGGTGTTTATCGTATGTACAGACGTTTCATTTGGCACTAGCGGTCAGAGACTCTCCTTATTGCTCTTTAACTTTTATAAATGTTTATGTTCTTTGATTTCAGCTAATTTCCCGCTGAGATACAGTGTACACTGCAAATCGCCTTTTCCAAAGATGTTCTTGGAAAATCCTTGCCACCGGGCTGTATGTCCATATTTTTTGCATAAAATAATTACAGAATGTTATTAATTTCATACTTTATAATGTACAAAAGGTTTCAATGAATTTGCTGTATCTATATTTCTTAAAAAAAATTCGCAAAAAATATGTTTCTCTGTACGCAGACTCTTGCTCTCTCCCTAAAGTTTCAAGTCTCTAGTTCATTAAAATCAGTTTAAAAGAACAGTTTCCCCCTTAACATTGCATTGCCATCCAGTTCTCAGCTAAGTTTAAAATTTCATGTCTCTAGTTCATCGGGAAGTCAGTTTAAAACCAATTAGAAAATTTGTACTGGGCCAACATACAAGAAAGCTAATAAAAAATGTGTTAAAAAAACTGTGCTTTGTGTTCTCTGCTTCCCAAGAGAACAAAAACCTGTTTCCTGTCCTAGAAAGATACATACATAAATACATTGTTATTAAATTTACCTCGCTCTCACGAAAGTACTCCAAAATGCATTGTTGATATTCAGCAACTTCAAAAAACCGTTCACGATCATTACGTGGCAAAGGTTTGTGTTCGCCATCGTTGATGTTCCTTTTGCTGTTGCTATCGTTAAGAAGTTTGGAGACTGAATTCGTAATTTGCGAACGATCGACGGACATGGGCGAAAGTACATCGGTGACAGACATTGGGGTGGTATCCAAAACATAGTCATCATCTTGTATATTAAATTCTTTTTGGAACGTGTTACTATATAAGATGAGATGAAATAGTTTATTTTAAAGTTGTTTATATAAATAAGAATATATTTCAAAAACACACCTCTTGTCCACAACTTGCAAGCGTTGATGTTGCTCCACAAAGCAATTTTCCTTGTCAACCACAGACACTGTGGTGATGGTGGTGGCAACACTCTCAATTGTTGCGGCAACATGTTGCGGTTCGCATTGATCTTCGTAGACAGAGAATGTTTTGAATTGCTCAACTGGCACCGTTGCTCCTACTTTCTTGGTGGCGGCAAAGCCAGTATTTTCTTCATTGATTTTCACATTACCAACCTCACGAAATGCCTGAAGAGAAGGAGGAATATGAAAGAAAACGAAAAATAAAAATTTATAATAATAAAGCAAAATAATAAAAAAAAGAGGTAGGCAAGAAAAAACTTGAATAATGGGTGATGAGCAGCAGCCCAAAACACTGTAGATTTGTACACAGCGAGGCAGTGAAAAATCCTGTTACGCTACTATGATCAAGCTATGGTGGTTGTTATTACTTTTGTTTATTTCAATTTGTCAAGGAAAGGGAGCGGCAACTAGCCGAGAAAAATAGAACAAAAGAAAATGCAGCCAACAACAAAATTAAGCACCACCTTAACACCAGACGCGCGACAAAAATTTACTAATTTTTTAATTGTTGTTATTACGTAGGCAGAAGTGTGGGAAATTTTGTTTATTTTTAATAGCTGGATAACGGCAGAGTTGGGGGTAGTGCACTAAATGCTGAGTGCAGACTAAATATATTGAAAGAAATTATATTTTTCACTATTTTTATACCAGCTAGTGAAACATCTCTCCACTATCACTCTAGAGATTTTTGTGATCCACTATAACCAAATTCAGTGGCAGTGACTTAATTTTCACTACACTCAAATAGTGCAAAATTTGAACAGTCACTACATAAAAGCTGGAATTTAAAATATTTCCACTCAACTTTCAAATATTACTGGCTTTGAAATTATTTAAGATAGACTCGAATAAGACAAATCTATAATAATAAAATATTCTTTCTAAATGGGCTAGCGTTCGTTTGCTGGAACGATAGACTTTCTCGGAGAAATAATTTTTGCTTAAAGCTAATAATTGTTAGCATCTTTTGTTTTTCTTATTTTTCAATACTCAATACTACAAATAAACAGTTGACCTTTTCTTTCAATTTAGTGAAAACTTTCTGTGCTCCACTACCATAAGTGTAGGTATTTTTTTGCACTATTAATTTGAGTGAAAGCAAAAAGTTGTTCTAAGCTGTTGAAATTTTTTTCCACTAATCTTAACTGAATTTTAGTGAAAAGTTTTTCATTGTCACTAATGTATAGTCAGGCTTATATTTTTTAACACGCGAGTAAACACCAAAAAGATGTGAATAATTTTGCAATAACAGTACATGCTAGCTGAAACAAAAAATTTAGTGCACTACCCCCATCTCTGGATAACGGTTGATGAAACATAAATTTGTTGGGGTCGATAAACATGAATCTGGAGTCAAAAATTTTAAATTCAAAATGGTGGCTCCAATGACTTATATAACCAAAAACGCACTTACGTGAAATTTTTGGACCTTTAAACCATTTTGAACCCTTAAACCTGAGTTTCCGCACCTATAAAAAAATACGTGTAGCTTAGATTTTTGTCCTCTATCACATATACGAATCTCATTCAAATCAGCGAATGACAGCAAGGAACGTTTTCTTGGGAGAGGGTAAACTTTGACAACTGATAGCGACCTCGAAATCATAAAAAAAGATTAAAACAAAAAAAATCTCTTTCATATTTAGATGCATATAACCGAATGACATGCCGCGATGATAATTCAAAATACGAAAAATAAGGACCACCCCATTATATGTATGTACAACTCAAACTGCATATTAAATCTTAACTTAAAAATAAATTAAAATTAGGGAGCAAAAATTTAGTGAACTTTACTTGCAATAAAAATGCCTCAATTTTCAATATTCTTAACTTAGGTGGAGCTTCATATTTGGCCAAGGTAAGCTTCATAGTTTGCCAAAAATTCATAAAAAAGATGCGACTAAGGTCTTTTACATTTTTAGTTAAAAAGATTTGGGTTAAAATCCTTAAAAGTTGTGGATTTAAAGCTGATGACAAGAGAGCAGAAGCCGAATAAATGTTTGAAGGACATTTTTTACTTTTACAAACAGCTAAAGGATTGAGTTAATAAACAAAGTAGCCACAGCAAGGAAAATATTTATGATGATATTATGAGAAATTAAAATATTTAACAAAAATTCAAAGTGTAAGTTTAAAGTAATCACTAGAAAGGCACACTATTCGTGGAATACCATTTCGAGTGTTATTTAAACCTATGGCGAACGTCAGGTCAGACTGTTATTAGAAAGCAATGGAGTGGCATAGGTTTTGATAACCTTAATTATGTCAAGAAGGTAATATTAACTATTTTTAAGAAAAATCCCAATATATCGAATAGAGAAGTATCTGACAAAGTAGTAAAGGATGTTTTTACATACTGCCAAAAAAGGACCAAGAATTGGTTAATAAAGCACAAAATATTTATTTCCCATTCAAATTCGCACCAAAATTAATTAGCCATCGCTGTGGCAACAAAACATCAAAAATTAAATGTTTACGAATTTTCTGAAAAAGCGAAAAAAAACCTTTATTAAACCAAACCGATGAAACAATTTTGTAAAAATTTAAAAGGCTACTTCCAGAATATGTTTGGAATAAGAACAATGTCCGAGCCCAATGTGATACTTAATTATAATGTGATAATACATATTTTAATTGAAACTTGACTAAACCTTGCATTCTGTGATGGAGAATATTTCGACCTAAATATTTTTAATGTCTACCGTAAACTGGCGACGATTCCACCAATGCCGCCCATGGAGAGCGCAGTTCAGCACCACCAATCAACAATGACGGAGTAAAAGTGCCACCACCTAGCCATGAAGAGGTTCGAGTTGCTATGCAAAGACTCAAAAACAATAAAGCAGCGGGTGCTGACGGCCGTCAGCCGAATTGTTTAAAACCGACGGCGATGAATTGATAACGCGCATGCATCAGCTCATCAGCAAAACATGGCTAGCGGAACGCATGCTGGACGATTGGTATCTCAGCGTACTTTACCCTATACTTACGAAAGGAGACCTAACAATCTGCGCCAACTATCGAGGTATCAGTCTTATTTCCATTGCATATAAGGTTCTCTCAAGCGTACTGTGCGAAAGATTAAAGCCGATTACAAAAACACTGATTGGACCTTATTAGTGTGGCTTTCGACCTGGAAAATGCACCATAGACCAGATTTTTCGCGCTACGACAAATCTTGGAAAAACCCACGAAAACCAAATTGACACACATCACCTATTTGTCGATTACAAAGCTGCGTTCTATAGCCCGAAAAGGGATTGCCTATACGCAACAATGTCTGAGTTCAGTATACGTTCGGATGACGTTGAGCAACACATGCAGCTTCGTCAAGGTAGGAAATGACCTCTCCAAAGCCTCCAATAGCGAAAGAGGTTTCAGACAAGGCGATCCACTATTTTACATAATCATGGAGGGGATCATACGAAAGGCCGGTGTGCATCGTAATGGCACCGTTTTCTACAAAGGTGTCCAGCTCCTTGCATACGCTGATGATATTGATATTGTCGGCAGAACCAAGAGAGATGTTACGCTGCTTTCACAGCTATCGAAAATGAATCAGCCAAAGTGGGTTTGACGATAAATGAGGGTAAAACAAAGTATATGCTGTCTACAAACAATGGAGCGCGGCGTTTAGACTCCCATGTTTCATGCGGCAGCTATAACTTTGAAGTAGTCAAGGAGTTCGTAAACCTTGGCACCGCCATTAATACCAACAACGAAATCAGCCTGGAGATAAAGCGAAGAACAATAATTGCTGATAGGTGCTACTACGGGCTCAGTAAGCAACTAAGTTCCAGAGCGCTCTCTCGATCGACAAAACTAATACTCTACAAGACGCTCGTTCTACCTGTGCTGCTTTATGTCGCTGAGGCATGGGCAGTTTTGCAAACTGACGGAGCCGCTCTGGGGGTGTTCGAGAGAAAAGTTCTTCGCAAAATCTTCGGTCCTGTTCGAGTCGGCGATGACTATCGCATCCGAATGAACCACGAGCTGTATGAGCTCTACGAAGACATTGACGTAGTTCGGCGTATAACTGTGCAGCGATTACGCTGGATGGGTCATGTTCATCGTATGGACGACGAAGCTCAAGCGGAAAAGGTGCTCGAGGCGAGGGTCACTGGTCAACGGCGACGAGGGAGACCATGCCTCCGATGGATGGACCAGAGGCGCCTGGTGAGAGCTGATGAGGTCGGACGAAACCCGAACACGGGTTGTTACGGCCACCTAAGTAAAAGTAAGTAAGGTTATGATTTTCAATACAATCATACTGCCACATTTTGACTACTGTGCAACTATTTTATACATGTGCAATAACAATTTTAAGAAAAGATTACAAATACTGCAAAATAAGGCAATGTCAGTAATAATTAAGTGCAATCTACACCCCTACGTCCTATATGTTACAAATGTTAATGTGGATAAATGCTAAACAACGTCTGTCCTTTAGAGCCCTGATATTTGTATTCATTGTGAAACACCGTGTTTTCCCAGGATACCTACAAGATGAGCTTGTTTATGTGAGAGACATTCAGACATACAGTTATGTTCATAATAATAGCAGTGATGTGTACGCCACTGTACTTACTTAAAAATTGTAAAATTTTTACTTGTAACAGCAAACGCTGGTATTTGTTTTTGCAAATACTTATGTTCTCAAAACTAACGGTACATGACTAAGTTCGTTTATGATGTTGTTGTTGTTTTTAAATGGTGATTTGTGTTTCAGTTAAGCTTCTGCAGTGATCGCAATAATAGCAGTGCATTAAATATCGTGTTGTGAAAGCAATAAATAAAAAATAAAAAAGTTTTCTATAATATAATTTAGCAAAAGGTGGCACTGAGAACTAATATTAATTTTGAAAAGTTAATTAGAAGTGTGCATAATTCGTAAATGGGTCGAGCAAACCACTGCACTGAAGAAAAAAGAAATTTGATTAAAAAACTCCGAAATGAAAAAAAAACCTACATAGAAATTCAAAATATAATTGGTTGCTCAGCCAAAATGATTTCTAATGCAATAAAATGGAAAAATAAAGAAGAAACACGTGGACCAAAACGCCGAACAGATGTACGAACGGACCGAAAAATTGTAAATCTTTCAAAAAAGTATCCCTTAATCAGCGCTAATGATATTAAATCTAGCCTTCAATTGCCAATAAGTGCAGTCACCGTTCGAAGACGATTGCTGCAAGCAAATTTACCAGCCAGAAGTCCACGTAGGGTTCCACTCTTGACCAAGCGGCACCTGGCAAACCGATTATCATTCGCCAAATCTCACGTAGATTGGCCTAGTGAGAAGTGGAGAAATATTTTATGGACCGATGAATCCAAAATCGTTCTTTTTGGCTCCAAAGGGCGACGACTGCATGTACGCAGACCGCCAAATACAGAATACAGGCCTCAATATACAATAAAGACCGTAAAACATGGTGGTGACAAAGTGATGATTTGGGCTTGTTTTTCATATTATGGCATATTTAGTTTTTCATATTAGTATTTTTACAAACTACTGCATTAAATTACCTCATGATGTTTTATTGCTTAAACTTGCTAAGATTGGCTTTCATTCTAATTTCTTTACTTGGTTGAGTTCGTACCTATCTAATAAAATGTCGTATGTGGTCATTGACAATGCAAGTTCATCCTCATTTTTAGCTATGTCAGGGGTTCCCCAAGGCAGTATTCTTGGGCCCTTACTCTTTGTAATTTTTATAAATGACATCTAGAAATGTTTCCATTTCATAGCTCAATTTCTTCTCTATGCTGATGATCTTAAGCTGTTCCATAAAGTTGGAAGTTATTTGGATGCTACTAGTCTTCAGTCCGATCTAAATAATGTTTTTTCTTGGTTCAAATTGAACAAACTATCGTTTAATCTCGGTAAATGTTGGATTGTATCTTTTATAAACTACATTCCCCAATTTTATATGATTACGCATGTAATAATTCTGAATTAAGTAGACTATCAGAAATTCAAGACTTTGGTGTAATTTTTGATTCAGGTCTAAGTTTTAGTTCTCATTTTATATTATCCCCAAAGCATATTCTCTTTTAGCGTTTCTTAGGCGCAATAGTGTAGGATTTGTTAACCCTTACACGTTAAAAACTTTATATATGTCCTTTGTTAGATCAACCCTTGAATAAGCTTCTTTCATCTGGAGCCCGTTTTATTCTGTGCATATTAACAGATTGGAAAAAGTTCAAAAAGGGTTTTTGAGGTTTGCTTTACGTTCATAAAATTTTTTTTAACCACTTCCTTCATATAGGACGCGTCGTTTGCTCATTGGTCTATCATCTCTTGATGATAGAAGACTTGTACATAGTATTATGTTTATTTAATAAACGGAAATATTATTTGTGAAGATTTGCTTGCACTGCTATCGTTTAATGTTCCTCAAAAATCGCTCAGAAATAGTAAATATTTGTACATTAACTGTCATAAAACGAATTATGCCATTAATGAGCCGATAAATAGAGTTCTTATTGCTTTAAACCGGTTGTATAACACTAACTTGCTTGATTTCTCTATGCCTAAATATGTCTTTAAGAATACAATTACTTTATTATTAAATAGAAATTAAGTCTAATATTCATTATTAATTGGTCTTTAAAGATCATTGTCCATAGACGTAAATAAATAAATATATATATAAAAATAAATAATTTACAAGCACCTGTACATAATATAAATAATACAGATTGCATTTTATTAATAATTATACAAAATGAGATGTAATTTTTAAGAATAAAATTTTAAATACCAGCTATACTTCAAACTGGTATGAGAGATGTTTTCGCTAAGTTTCGCGCTGTCATAACAAAATAGTCAAAAAGAAGACAAAAAGAAAAAAATGAGACAAATTAAAAAAATAAACAAGTTATTACGTAATGAGGTATAAAAGACAAAAAAAGAGACAAATTAAAAATAAAAGAAGTTATTACGTGACAAGAGTAAAATTATACTCGATGTTTTTAAAACAGGTATGACAGACTTTTTCGTCACAATGGAAGCTGTCATATAATTTTTTTCTAAAAGTCATTAAAATTTACAAAAATATGCGCAAGTAAAAATTAATTTCCGCGATAAGTACAAATAATAAACGCTCGTTAATAAAAAAATTCGTAAAAATTCTGGTGCCAGGATAGACCTCGTCATAAAGGGTTTATTTTATACGTATTGCTATTTAATATCTCTTAATATAAAAAATTTTGAAATCCGTGTAAGTACACTTTTAGTATTGCTGGCGACCTAGTATTAAAAAAAAAAAACAACAAAAATGTAAGAACTTTGCTTATTTACAAACATTAAAATACTTAAAAATCAAAAAGAACGTAAAATATATGCTATTATGTAACACAAATGTCAGCATAAATTCCCTGCTGAAATTCCTTTAAAAATAAAACTGGGTGAACTCGGCTAAGGTGATAGTTGACAGTCGCTGTATTGCTACTAAATACTACTAAATACCTATCGCATGAAATCAATTGGAAAAAAGTGATTGTCAATTTGATAATCACCTAACATGAAGCAAAAGCGACGATTTTGATTGTCAACTATCAATTATCACTTTAGCCGATACCAACCCTGTCCTTTTTTTCCCCCTACGCCTATTTTTTGCAACAAAAATTCCCACAAGGATTTTGCCCTGGTTTATACAACAAGATAAAAATGAAGATTTATGTGTTCAGTAAAAATATGTTTTTTAATAATTATTACCATAAAGACTAATTAAAAAAACGATGTTATTTCTAGTTCCGTTTAAATATAAAAATGAAATTTTTGCTACATTTTTTGCAATTTTTTATGTTTTTTGTGACTTATTTATGTACGAATGGGGGTTTTCGTTTTTTTTTTTAATATGCGTGGGATTATTGTGGTTATTTGTATTTTTTTTTTAATGCGATGGGATTTTGTCAATGGGAATTTTCGTGGTTATTCATTTTTGTGTTGGGGAAAAAGTTTTTTTGTGGGAATTTGAGGTGGCACCGCGTGTGGTTAGAAAAGATAGACTCTATGCTTGAGAAGCCAATGTTGAGAGATAAAGTGGCAGTTATGTGGGAAAAATCCCATTCGTGGTAGTTTTTAATGTATGTTATTATGGGAATTTTTTTTTTTAATTTCCATGGTATCTCTCAATTCAGCGTGGTATTATTTAATTAGCGTAGGAATTTCGTGGTAATTTTTAATTGCCGAGCGAGTTTGGGAATTTTTTTCTTCAAATGATTTTTTTCACATTTAAAAAAAAAACACCAAATGGCCATCTCAGCCCTTGAAAGGACTTTGACCGAACTTCTTATGATCAATTGTGTTGTGTGTGATGTGAAATGTTTGCACACAAATAATCGAGAACTGGACTTACATGTTTTACGCCGACTCCGAACGGCTGATGTTCTCAAGAAGCTTTTCATGGCACTTTTTATTCTCTGAGGTTTGCAGTGTCTGCAGAGAGGTGACGGCCGAACAGAAAAATTAATTCAATTGAAAAAATTTCCTGTGTCAGATGGAGGATTTTTTCACATATATTAAGCAAAAATTTCATATGAAATCATTGAAATCATTATACGCATGAAAAGCTCTATTTACACCACGATTTTATTAGTAGTTACGTACGTATGTAAAATCCCTTAAATTTTGAAATTCTTGTAAAAGGTCTTATTTATTTGTGGTATTTACACATTTTTTTATGCATTTGGAATTTATTGTTGTATTTTTTAATACGTATGGGATTTTTTTTTGGGGATTTTTGAGTGCATATGTAATTTTTGGTGGCATTTTTAAAAAGCTTGGTATTTTTTGTGGTAATTTTCAATGATCGTGGGATTCTTTGTTATTTTTTAATTGTGCTGGGAATTTTCTTTATCTTTTTTTTATTTTTTATTCATGTTCTATTTCAAAAATATGTAATATACATATTAACAATATTTTGCCCATTGCCATAAGGCTGTGAAGGGGCTTGCCCATTTGGCTTAACTAACTTTTCTTAAAGTTATATAATTACATATATTATTTTATATTAATTGCTTATCACTGAGATCGTGTTTTCTGTTCCATATACATATGCACAAAATTTTACAAAAATTGCTATTAATCATTCGATAGGATATTTTTTTCAATTTATTTTTGAATGAACTAATCGATACTTCGTATCTTATATTATTCGGCAAACTATTATAATTTTAATAATAATATAATTTTAATATATTAATAAAAACATATGGGCAAACTATCCTGCATATAGGTAACGTTGTTTCGTTAGCTCTCGACTGCATCTCGCCACTACTAAATTGTTTCTGTTTCGTGGGCCAAACCCATGTGAAACCTGCCTCAGCTGTGTAGTATTATAGGTAAAGTTGGTGGTATTTAATTTATGGTACTGGAAAAAAAGCATAATTTCCGTGGATATTGTTCAGAATTTTAACTGGCAATCTTGGTTTAGAGATATTTACACGATTCTTCTCATGATATAAAACACTGATATTTTTTGACATATAACAGTAGTGTTAGAGAATCTTTAAAATTATTATGGTAAAATGTAAATGCCAATTTATTTGGATGAATACCAGAAAGAGAATGGATTACATCCATTTTTATGCCATGTATCTTTTCAACTTTGAACCATGTCTTCATTCATTCCATTTTATGATAATGCACGTCTTGCAAATGACGTCACCATACATAAAGTAAAATTTACATTACATATTCCCTTTTCCTTCTAAGTTTTACGATTCATCTGTCAAACCATCAACCCTTCCCTTATCCTCATTTAATCAGACACTTAACAACAAATAAGCATTCGAAATTTGAAAAATTAATTATTCTCCACTACTTACTCCTTTAACGGCAGCACCACCCATGCGCGACAATTGCTGGTTCCCATGGTTGCTCTTGTTGTTAGCAAAGTTGGAACGTACTCCAGCACCAGCGAGTTTCTCCTTGAGACCAACGGGTGCGCCGGCGCCACCAACCGGCTGCAGCACGGCTCTAGAGTTTCCCATTGACTTTTCCTTGTGCGCAAAATGAGAGTTTTCCTTTTCGGAGTCCAGATGAATTGGAAAGGTAGCCATTTTGCTATAATTTATTATAGAGCTATTTGTTGATTTGTGTTAAACGCTTTGTTCGTTTTTTTCGGATTAGTTTCGATTTAATAATCCGAATAAATTAAAATATATAAATATATTTTTTGCTATTCAAAAAACTTTCGATTGACGTTTAAAACCTTGAATTTGTTTGGTTTTTTTTCTATTGTCAACATTTGCTTTTGTCGTTCTTGTGTGGTTGTTGTTGCGTAGTAGCTCCTGTGTCCGTTTTTGTAGCCCAACTAAAAATGGTGGATTGACTTATTTCGTTGTTTCTTATTTACCGTTCTCTGGTTTCCACACAGCTACGTAATGATCCTCGTCACGTGTTAACAAATTGATTATGTACAAATTTTTGGGGCTTCTTGTTGTATAGCTTGTAAATTATTTTTAATTATAATTTCAGCACAATTTTGAGTTGACGAAACAATTTGATTGCCACTAGCAAACACATACACACACACACCTAAACATCACAAGTACAACAAACTTAGTTGTTTCAATTAATTATCGCTGATATTGCAACATTTTCTGTTTGTCTGCTCTTTTTTTTAATTATTTATGAAATATCGATTATTATTAAATAATTAGTCACTTCAAATCCACACTTTATTAATTCTTATTTTCCTGCTTAGCTTTTTCAGCTACGCTTCAACTTATCATCCGCTTGTCGCCGTAACGCAATTGATGCCGGAATTTTTGAATTTGTGCGCCAGCAAAGTTTTCGTCAAATGGCGATGGTTTGTTGCCTTGTCGCCGTTGAGCTCCCTGTGTTGTTGTACAACAACACATTACTGCAGCGGCGAACTCGTTAATTTTTTGTTGTTTCTGAAGTACTTGAATTTGCCGCGATCCAGCAAAAGTGTTGGTGAGTCGTTGTTGGTGAACATTTGAGCCACTGTTTTCAGGGCTGCATTTAGCTGTGCTGTATAGAAATGTTAGTGTTGAAACTGAAAATAGTATCAAAATTTATAGAACATATATGGTTAAATCCAGTTGCTTGAGTTTCAAAAAGTTGTGTGGTACCAGGTAGCATTTTATCCGGGACTATAATGATAGTGAATAAAAAGATCTCAAAGATATTTTTGAAATTCAAGAAGTTTCATTAAGTTAAATATGTTTTAAACCATATAACCTTAGAATAAAATTAAATGGTATGTATAATATTTAAAAACTAAAATTCGGCGTAAGTTTTCATTTAGACTAAATAATTTTTTAATATGTTTCATGCTCCAACATACAAAAGAAAAAAGCCGATTGAAGAATTAATCATACAAAATAATAATAATTGGAAACACAATTAACATAATGAAGTAATGCATAATATTCAAAAATAAAATAATGGCCAAGTTCTAATTTAAGCTTGACAATGATGTTTGAACAATTTTTTTAAATTTGCCCTGCTCCTGCTAAATGAAAAATGCAGCATAGATAAATTCTTCAAGTATTGCAGAAAGTTTAACAAATGTAAACATATTTTCGTATAGGTAAATACGATAAGAATAATTAAAAATATTGCTTGCGCAATACTGCTACATCGAAAATAGGACAAAGATAAAATAATCATAAAATACAAAATATATAATAATAATACTTTAACTCAAAGTTTTATTTTATATACGGTTTTATGTACGAAATATTATAAAAGAAATTATAACGGTGTGAAAAAACCAGTCTCAAGAAAAAAAAAAAAGCTTTCTGCAAAGTTGGTTTTTATTATTGCGCTTTGAAATTTTTAATTTAAAGTTATTATAGAATTGAAACAACCTAGTTTAAATAATTAATACTCACGTATTCAATCAAAACTTCGACAATTTGTAAAATTTTTTTTTATAAAATTAGCGGTATTTGAAAATATAACAACATAAATATATATAAATAAATACAAAAAATCTTTTTATTTTGAAGTACTTAACAAATGAAATTTTTTTGGTTTAAGATATGTTTAACATAAAATATTATAATGTGATATATGTTTTATTATTATTATTATCATTATTGTGAAATATTTTACAATTAAATTTATAAAATATTTGTTGGTGCAGGGTAGCTAAGGCCATGATATATGTAATATATGGTTTATTATAATTGTATATGAAAATTTTTAATAAAACATATCTATAATATGATATCTCAACCATTCATCTGTCTGTATTCTGTCATGAGAACTTACATAGCGAATTTTTACTCCACTCTGAAAATTTCGTTAGACCTACCATATGATTCTGACAGACCGAATGAAACTATTGATAAGTGTCAAATGTTTTTTTACAGTTTGTATGCAGTATTAAAAATAAACATAATAAATTGAACGTATAATAATTCGATTACTCATAACACTTAAGTCATAATTTGATTTTTTCATAAATTTTTATTTATATATAAGGTTTTTTTTTTTTTTGTTTGAAAGTCTGAGTAATCGAAATGAATATTAAAATTTTTTATTAATATTATTTGATATTTTCTTATTAATCTCAAAATGTGGCGTATGCTCATGCAAGGTAATATTACCCTTTTTTACCATATTTATTTGAACAAAAACTCAAAACGTGCAAAAAATCTCAAGTAGTTAAACTTTATATTCATGTGCATTGAGAAAAAATAAAATAAATTATTTTTCATTAAAAATATCAATAATTATGACTAATAAAGATAAACTTTAATTTTTAAAGTGTTTTGCTAAAGAAAGAAATTTGCTAATGTCTATTTTACATGTTATCTCTCACTTATTTCTCAGTTAAAATTTTAAATCTCAAGATGTTATATAATTCTTTAATTACTTAACCTTTGTGCTTAAAAAGAACATAGTTCTTACTGTACTAATTATCAATAAATATCAAATATCAAAATATTTAAATAAAAAAAATTGATGAAAGACTGTTTAATGAAGCGACAACAGAAAACGTTAATTTGTTTTAGTCTAAATTTGAAAGAAAGTGCAAGGAGTGCTGCTATATTAAATTTTTTTTTATAAAGAAGCATGGAAACTGGTAAGTCATCCAAGAAAATATAATTTCTGATCCAGATGATGTGAGTAACAATAAAGTTATTCTATAGGCATCTAAATAAAATTGTACAGGTTGCTAACCTAGTTTAGCAAATAGTCGCGGAAGTATTTTAAAGGAGTTTCACTTGTAGTCAGAACAAATGAAAAACGAAAAGTTGCTGAAATAGTATCTGACTATACTGAAGAGAAATTACACTATGAATTACAACCTGGAGGAAGAAAAGCAATATTAACAAAGTTGCCTATCAGCACAGGTGACATTGACACTTTATTTTGACATAGATCATGAACATCATGAAAATTTCTTTCCATGCTTATTTACAACCCTTATCTGTACTTCTTTATTAAAAGCATATTTGTGCACTTCATATTCCATAAAAATTTACTGTTTAATTAGTTGAAAAAGTTGTTCTAAACAATATTGATAAATATTTGTTTGGAAAAACATATTTAAAAGTGGCTTGCTATACTAAGCCGACATGGACAAATTGTTGTTGCACTTGCGGGTAAAAGAAAAAACTGGAATTTGAGAGAGCTTATCTTTTATCCAAACATTTCCAAGCAACCGACAAAATATGTTCACGTTCCTAAGCTGAAAGCAATTTGGACCAAGGTTGCTTTTTCCTAATGTTTTGCCTCAAGTAGTAATAAAAATGCACTGCAGCAGAAAATACACTATTTGAATTCATGAGTAATGTGATGATTGTTGTTTATTATTGAATTATTACTTCAAATTATGTAAAACATACAATTTGTACATGTCTGCAATGTATGTATATGAGCCTCCATAACCTATTGGTGGAATTTTGTCGATTTCGAATAGTTTAGGAGATAAAAATAGTGAATGTTTGAAAATTCAGTGCAAATTTTGAAGCGCGTACAAGCTAATTCCACAAAATTTCGACATGTTGAAATTACGAGGAAAAACACTGTTTCAAATTATTGTGAAAAATACAACAGCTTTAACCATGTCGAAGTTGAATTATGACAAAAAATGTACATTCGTAATAACTTTATAATAAGCAATTCAAGAAAAATGTTTATTAAAAATTGCGTGAAAATCTTTTCAAAGTAAGTAATAGAATTTCGCAGTTAATATTGCATTTAAACAATCATATATATATTTATACACTATTCTTAAAACTACTTTTCTGTATAAAAATACGGATATTTTCTATAAAATTTACAATATTATTAAAGATATGGTAATGCCTATTTATTGGAGTAAAACTATTACTGAAATGCTTAAAATGAATTCAAAGTCAACCAGCTTTATGAGATTTTCGTTATTTTAAATGTAAATAAAACCAAATATGAATAAGCTATAGAGGGTAGCCGTTATATTAAAACGATTGCATAAAGAAACATTGCCTGCACGAAATGGTAGCAAAAATGTAGTTAATTTTGCTTTCGTCATAATAGGGCCGGTCACATTATCAAATTTTTCATCCAAAAAGTCATCAAAAAATTTGACAAACAGAAATATATATGGAATTTGACGAAAAATTCAATATGTGAGCACTCATCAAATTGTTGTTCAAATCGTTTGACGAAAATCAAAATATTTTGATTTTTCGGTTGTTTGACCAATGATTTAATGAAAAATTTGATGTGTGAACACTTGTCAAATTTTCTAGTGCGATTTTGTCACTTAAAAAAATATTTCATCGTGGACACATCAATTTAAAATGCACGATGAAGAAGATTTTTGTAATGGTTTTATTGAAATTTATACACTACATCTATAACTGTGGCAGACTAAATCGGAAATTTATAAAAAAAGATTATTAAAAAATAAAGCATATGGAAGGCTGCTGATGTGTTCACTTCGGTGTGCAAGACAATAATGAAATTTGACGAAAAATTTGATAATATGAACACTTGCGTGGTCAAACTGTTTGACCAATAATTTGATGAAGAATTTGATAATGTGATCGGCCCTAATCGCACAGAAAACAATGTGTTGCATACCGTGGACAAAACAATGAGAGAGGGGAAAAAATATGGCGAAAGTTCCAAAAACTGACCGTCAAGCAGACAATGTGTTGCAAGCACCATAGATCGCAGCTTGAGTGCAGCCCTGTTTTTAATACTAGCTCTGTTTTGTTGATTACAGCCTTGCCAGTCTTAAGTATAATAAACTTCGCCGTGTTCTAGTGATGCGAACATAACTAGTGATGGAACTTTTCCACTCTAGTTGATTTTTAGCAAATTGTGTGTTAGATTGAGAAAATGTGTTTAATTTTTTTATATTACCCGGCGTCCACACTTCCACGTGTAAGTTCGAAAAACTCTATACATCCAAACATTTTTACTACACACTCACATTTTCGAACTTGCAGCATACTTGCAGCTCTACTTGCAAGGAAATTTCAGAGGCAGTAAGTTTTGGCACTTGCTGCAATTAAATGTCAAAAAGGGGGGTTAAGGAGATGTTTTTTGTGGATTTTTCTGGGATTTCCTCAATTTTATACAAGAAGCAACACTGGTAACATGTTTTCCCTCGTTTTTTAACTTCTTCATTTCAAGCAATACTGCAATTGCCGGGAGAACCTTCGCACTCGACGACATTTTTAAATGAACTTTCACTTGCACATGTGGACGCTGAAGCAACTTGCAGCTTATTTCGAATTTTTTCGAAGACAAATATATTCCCTACTTGCAAGTGATTACTTGCACTTGTGGACGTAGGGTTATGGACAATGGTATCGATACCATGGTATTGAAATCATGAACGATTCAGAATTATTTATATGCTATAAAAGTACATATTTAACGGCGTTACTCAGAAAAATATAAACAGCTGTTGCCATATTAAAGCAGAAAACATTAATCAAGCAAGTGTGATGAGTTTCAAATAAAACTTTTCACTTCGCAATAACGCAGCACAAGATTTGACACCTTACAGTATATAAGAAATACAATATTTGTTTTTCTTTATTACAAAAAAACCTGTTTTTTCAAACAGCAATCAAGTTGATTAAAATTGGAAATTAAAATAAAATTGGTTTTAAAAAAATTCTAAAACTAAGTTTTAAAAGTTTAATTTCGAAACACATTTATTGTTTAGTATTTCTTTTTTTTGTGTTCTTATACCACTTTGTAAAAAAATTCTTGTATTGTCATATTTTACAGGAAACCGAAAATTTTATAGAAGTTTTGTTGCATCCACACCCACCAACTGCACATCCGCAATCAACATTGTTTGAAATAAAGTAGAAATTTTCCCAGAAAAACGCTCTCCAGGACGATAAAGCGGAAAATAATTGGGCAAAACAGCCATTGTGCGTGTAATAATGTAGTGCAGATCAATTAAAATTGAAAAGCAAATGATCAGCTGCGTAGCTTTGCTGTCCAGGGCCGCTCATCAGTTGCTGTTCCTCATTTATAAAATAAATGAAAGCATTAACGCTCAAACTGTAATTAATGTTTGCCATTATTACAGTCCTTTTACAACATGCTGCTCTGAAAAATATTCAGCCTGAAAGTATGCACATTTATAAATGGCAAGCATGTCACTGATAAGTATCAAATGAATTTTCTGTGCATACTTTCACGCTGAACATTTTTCAGTACAGAACATGTATGGAAGAAACTGTAATTATTGCAAAAAATAAAAACAGTTTAAGCGATATTAGGTGCAGAGCATTGAGCTTGCTTTTTATATATTAACTAGCTGAATACCCGGCTTAACTCGGGAGTTGATATAAATAATTTTCGATTTCATTCGTCGATTTGAAAAAACTTTTCACAAACTTTAGAAGAAATTTTGTGTGCATCTTTCAAACCGGTAACTTTGGCGAATGAATGAGCAAAATGTAGCTTCAACATCTGAAAATTATTAGAAAAAAATAGGGAAATCGTGATTTGCGTGTGCGTGCCGCCGATCGCTTGCAAAAATATATTTTCAAGTTTTGTATTGTATTCGATAGATTGCACATTTAAAAAAAAAACAGAGCAAAAAAGAATTTTTGGCAATTCGCGAGGAAACTGGACAAAAATTAAATAAGCATTGAAAATAGAAATTTAAATATCAAAACAACGTCAACTTACGACGCAACTGACTTGCGCATGTGTTAATGCGTACTCAAATACCACAGAATTCGGCATCAGTTGTCCTGATTTGTGAAAAAAGAAAGTGGTATATAAATACACATAAAGAAGAAAAGAAGATATTCATCACCCTTCGCGCTTTGCTACGCCATACTGTATTTTGGAGTACATCGCGCCAAAAGACTCACCACACCCGAAAACCACTTATAAAAATCATACTTATCGGATGAGTTGTTTTGAATTTTTTGCGGTATTTGTACAACAGCGCCCTATGGTTTCAGAGATAGAATAAAAAAATAAAGCCAAAGCTCTTTCCATACTCGATATCAAATCGTAAATATCCGAAACACAAATTTTTATCTTAATCGCATGAGCGGTTTTTGAGTGTTTCACCATTTCTTAAGTGATTTGTACTACAGCACCATCTGGTGTTTAAGATAGCGCAGAAAAAAAAGTCCAAAATACCCACCGGATCCGAAAACTCCAATGTAAAAATTTTCACGCAAATCGGATGTACAGCTAGGAGTTTTTCGAGATTTTTAAAACATTTGTACTGCAGTACCCTCTGGTGTTCAATACAGAACAAAATAGATAAGTCATATAAAAACTACTGTACCCGAAAACCCCTGAATACAAATTTCCATCTAAATCGGATGTATAGTTTCGGAGATAAGCTATAATAACAAAATTCGTGGAACCCGATCACAGCGCCACCTACCATGTCCAATTGCGAATATGAACCATTCAGGGATCTACTTAAACACACACAAAAAATTTCATCAAAATCGAAACAGCCGTGTAAGAACAGTTTAATAACATGCACACGTACAAATTGTACAACAGCGCCCTCTAGTTACGAGGAAAGAGCAAAAAAGATAGCACCAGAACCCTTGCCGTCCTCGAAAATAGCTATTTACAAATTTTCATCCAAATCGGATGAGCAGTTTTGGAGTTTTACACGATTTCCTAATATTTGTACTAAAGCGCCCTCTGGTTTTCAAAAAAGCACAAAAGAGATAAGTCCAAGACACTCACCGAATCAGAAAACCCCCATTTTCCAATTTTCATGCAATTCGGATGCACGGCTTAGGAGTTTTTCGAGGTTTTTCAAAATATTTTTACTACAGCGCCCTCTGGTGTTCGAGAGAGAAAAGAGTAGATAAGTCAAAAAACTCAGCGTGTCTGAAAACCTCTACATGCTAAATTTCATGC
The DNA here is from genome assembly GCA_914767935.1 of Coremacera marginata. NCBI lineage: Eukaryota > Metazoa > Arthropoda > Insecta > Diptera > Sciomyzidae > Coremacera > Coremacera marginata. The sequence goes on from OU612047.1 coordinate 128,148,133, forward strand.
AAATCGGATAAACGGTTTTGGACTTTTTTGACTTTTTGAAAATATTTGTACTACAGCACCATCTGGTTTTCAAGATAGAACCTAGTTTATAAGTCATAAAAACTCACCGTTTTCGGAAACCCCTATACACCAACTTGCAAATCGTATAAGCGGCTAAGGAGTTTTTTGACGTTTTTTAAAATATTTGTACTACAGCGCCCTCTGGTGTTCAAGATAGAACGGTGTAGATAAGTAAAAAAAACTAAGCGTGTCCGAAAACCTCTACATACAAATTTTCATGCAAATCGGATGAACGGTTTCGGAGATAAGCTAAAAAAAAGAATTACTGGAACCAGATCGCAGCGCCCCCTACTGGGTCCAAACTTTTTTACTGGATATAAAGTAGCCTATGTTATGACCGGGGATATAAGGAACCTAGATGCCAAGTTTCATTTAAATCCAACCAGTGGTTTTCGCGTGATGCTTAAACAGACAGACAGTCAGACAGACAGACAAAAATTTTAAAAATGCGATTTTCGGACTCCTTGTCACTCAAAATGTCCAACGCAAAAAGAATTTCAAAAAAATATTTCATGTACAGATTTTTTTTTTTTACAATTTTTTTTATATATAGATATAAGTGAAATTTGTACTTTTTGTGTTAATTTTCGAAATTAAATTTTACAAAAGACAATTTTAAAAAATTTTTAATTTTTAACTATTTCTCAAAAAGTTCGAGTTCTCAAAATTCATTTGTTAAAAAAAAAAATATAAAAAAATCCTGACCTCTTTTCTGGTTATTTAAAAAGTAACATTCAAGAATAATTTTTATGTTATGTTTATAACTCTAATCATTTTTCAATTATTAATTAATAATAATCAAGGTCAACAATAATCAAGGTCTGTTGCTTCCCTGTAGGAAAATCAACTAATTTAAAAGTAGTTGAAAAAGTAGTTTTTTGTCAACCACAACTAGTTGAAATTCTGACTTTTTTCCATAGAACGAACTGATATATTTTGTATGGTGATGTTCGCTAAATAAGTCAATTGACTTTCGTCTGCATATATTTTCAACTACTTGATAAACTAGTTCAATTTAAGTTATTTTTTTAATTACTTTAAAATAACCAATTGAAAACTATTTAATATTCCACTTACTGAAGATGAATTTAAAAGCACAAAAATTTTAAATTTCTATGCATCAAAGAGATCATTTATTTGACTGTTTTGAAATATACATAAATCTTGCCAAAAAAATCATGTCTGGTCGACACAAATAAATTCTGAAATACGTATATAAAATCTGAAAGCAAAATGTAAACAAAGTTAAAAGTGATCAGAGTTTTTTAATGGAAAATTGTAAAATGTCGTTCTTTGTGGTGTTTTAATTTATTTTAAAATAATTCAAAAGTGATTCATGCCATGAAGCTTGGCCAGTTAATTTAAAAAAAGGATTAGAAATTACATTCAAGAAGAGCAACAGAAGTACGCTGCGATGGTAGATATAATTTCATTATTCCTTTCTTCATTGGACTTTTTCTGCTTCCAACAGGTTAGATAGTTCCAGAAGCTGGAGGAACACTGCGTTTATATGTGAGCATGCCTACCACGGAAGCAGTTTACAAAAACGGACACGCCACCGCCTGGGTACATGAGCGAAGGTGCCGATCCAATTGATCGGAATTGTGTGGATACTGCACCTGTTATTTAACACGAGCCAGCTTTTTGATGCTTCATTTCAAATTATGAGCTAAGCAAGCATGTCAGCGGGATTTTCCACGCTTTGCAACCATCAATCATAGTCGATGGACACACGGATATTTTGCTTAGTGCTTCTTTTAAGTGTCAATCGCAATGAAGTGATGAAACAGACTCGACGCTACGTAGGGAAAGGCGTGCGTCTTTACTACTGAAGTGATGAGGTGTTTGCTGAATGGTTAAGCAATGCATCAATTTCCGTACAGAGTCCAAATTATGCAATCTTTGCTAAACAGTACCAGTTTGTAATTTGAATATCTTCAATAATAAAGAATTTTTAATCGTTTCACAGGGTTTAGTGGCAGTTTATTAGTTTTAGTGTGTTTACCACGTCTATCTTGCAGCTCAATGTCGTAAATAAAAAAATATGTCTTTTTGAAACAAAATGTTAGTGAAGCCTAAAGTTAATAATATTTGATGAAATAACATGGTTATATATTTATAAACTTGTAATCTAATAAAAATTTGCAATTAAAACATGTCAAAATCAGAATAGTTGCCGCCTTAATATGATTCAAAGTAGCTTATCAACCATTTGTTTTTAAGTAGTATTTCAATTATTTCATATAACTATAATGAAATAAAAACTATTTAGAATCAGTAGCAATCATACAGCAGACTAAACAGACCTGTTTCGTTGACATAGTGCAATATCAGCAGACTGCTGAAACTAACGCTGCAGCCACATGTGATAGTACTGGCATGCTAATAAAGAATATGTATTTACTTCGAAAATATTCCGAAATAATCAACAAATTTCGCTGCGGCCACACGTGATAGTAAATTTTCATTTGAAAAATGTCGTCAAAGCCAAAGGTTCGACCACTTTTTTATTCCGTTTGCTTTTATTCAGGATGCTTTATATGCTAACACAGCACCAAACTTAAACGGGATAAAAATGGGGAACTAATTATGTTGTAAAATGTGTTTATCAATATTTTTCAAAATGAAATGCACCTTATTCATATGATATTTTATGTGTCAAATGAGGGCAATTAAAATAATTGCATATATTTCACTTCAAGACATGAAAGAAAGTGCATATGTAAAGTTCGAATATTTTAGGGAGAAAATACAACACTGTTTTCTTACTTCGATTTCGCACTGGCTGTGGTTGTTTCACTGTCTCTTGAAATTCACTGTCTCAGTAAAAGTTGTTGCCAGTGGACTGCCAGTGATGTCAAGGTGTGAGTGTATTTGTGAAAAGTGAGAGTGTATTGAGTTTTTCGAACTGTTACTGTCTTCGGACTGGCACGTGTGGCTAGGGGGTAAGACGGACAATGAAAAGAGAACAACAACATGCCTGTGAGTAGCAAAAAGCTTTGATCTATCTTCGAAAAAAGAGCTTACATCAAATAAGTGTGAATCTAAAATTATCATTGCTATTATATTAACCCTATAGGAACAAACTAACTTGTTTTTAAAAACAACTAGTTTAAAATAAACCAGTATATGAACTACTTTGAATTATATTAAGGCGGCAACTACTCTGATGTTGGCATGTTTTAATTGAAAATTTTTATTAGATTACAAGCTTATATATATTTAACCATGTTATTTCATCAAATATTATTAACTTTTGGCCATCAGTAATAGTTTTCAATTGGTTATTTTAAAGCAATTAAAAAAATAATTTAAATGTAACTAATTTAACAAGTAGTTGAAAATATATGCAGACGACAGTCAATTGACTTATTTAGCGGACATCACCATACAAAATAAGTTAGTTCGTTCTATGGAAAAAAGTCAGAATTTCAACTAGTTGTGGTTGACAAAAATCTACTTTATCAACTACTTTTAAATTAGTTGATTTTCCTACAGGGAAGCTACTGATGAGTTGGTGTTGGTGTAGCGGAAACAGGTCTCTCTATTCTGCTGTATGATTGCTACAGTATACAAAGGGTATTGTTGTTGGTTCTTTTCTTCAGCGTTAATAATTTCTACTTTCTTAATTAATAATTGAAAAATTATTAGTTATAAACGTAACATAAAACTTATGAAAAAGAGGTCGAAATTAATTTACAAATAAATTAAAAAATAGTTTTAAAAGTAAACGATTTTGCTTCGAAAAATTGCCATATTTTTGTTTTTAATTTTTTACTGGCATATATAGATTTTTTTTTAGCAAAATACCCCTCAATTTATTTTGAAAATCCTGGCTACGAGTCTGCTCTACACCCAGCTTAAAGTTCAGCTTGCTCGGTTTTAGTTTCCAGAAAAGCATTGTGAAAGTACAATATTCTTAGACTTATATGAAATTTCAAATATATCTTCTTTATATTGACTTAACCCCAGGTCACCCTAGGCAAAAAAAAAAAAAAAAAATTAACGAAAAAAAATATCAGCAGGCAAAAAACGACACCCAAATAAATACACACATCTTCACAGTCTGCCGAATCGATCGGTTTCGATAGACTTGATTTGTTGTTGTGCCAAAGAATGAGCTGTTTGGCGTTGCAGATGCTTTTTGGGCGCTAAGATGCTGCAACAATCAAGAAAGGACAAACGAGTACACGATAGTTTTCTGAGCAGCAGTCGGAGTTTGCATTTGCAAAACTGTTCATTGACCATAAGCAAGGCTTGAGTAGACGACTTAAAATCAAACCCCGAGGAAGTCGTTGAAGAACGGTAACATTATGACACGATTTTTGTGCCATCCCCACAATGCAAAAAATATTTTTTCAATACATGCTGCTTTGCATTGAGTTCACTTAATCTTAAGGATGCAAAAAAGGGAAAGGAAATATCTCAGGTATTTTTTTTTTGTTTTTGCTTTCTATACCTTAACAGCATTTTGCGGATGTGCCGTTGAAAATGTTTGTTTTCATTCAAGCTTGGTATATTTTGCTTGGTGTCTTATTTTCCTAGTGCACGCAAAAGGAGGTAGCTCAATTGTGCAACAATGAAAAAACAGTGCGCAACGTAGCTGTTTCAATTAAGCGACAAGCAGCTGAAAAAGGTTTTCTTTTTTTTTTTTTTGCTGTGTGCTGCTAAAATAATGAGGATTTTATTTTTCATAAGAAAAAATATATAAAAATAAACATAAATAAGGAAATAATATTACAAAAAATGATCATATTGAAAATAATAATAAAAAGTATTCCTGTAACGCCTCTGAAATTGCTTAAACCTCAAACTGCTTAATTTTGAGGAAACCCTTATCAGTTGTCGCTGAAAAAATGTTTTAATTTATTTACTCGATCAGCTGATTTGGGTCGTGCCCAAGCTTAGTCAAAAAAATTGTACCTTAATTTAATTGTCAATTGTGAAAGCAAAATTTTATGAGTGACTTTTTATGCCTTGGATAAGTTTTTGTATTAGATATCTGATACATTATCTAGACTTCAACTATACTTTGAGAAAATGGCCCTTAAACTTTTTAAACAAGTTTACTTAAAGAGAGTAGTTTACTGGATAAAGCTCCGAGAAGCAACGTGTATTTTAGAGATTTAAAACTCCAAACCTTCAAAGCTTTTTCAAGATAAGAACGTTCAGTTCAACTCTGCCAATTAAGACCGAATCAATTGCGTTGTGCTTATGCCGTGGTTATGCTAGGCAGAGCTGGGTTGAAAAGTATTCATTACAGTTCAATTCCAATTCCGTGGAATAAGGAATTGGTAATTGGTCATTTCAATTCCTCAGGAATGGAACTGGTAAAATTGGTCAATTCCATTACAGTAATTGTATTTGGTAATAGAACATCTCAATTTCTCAGGAATTGAAATTTTCAATTCCATTATAGGAATTGTAATTGGAGGCTGCTGTAATCCAATTACAATTACAATTACAATTACAATTACAGTTATCAAATTACAATTACAGTAACTTCTAATTACAATTCCTGTAATGGAATTAAAAATTTCAATTCCCGACGGATTTAGATGTTCAATTACCAATTACAGTTCCTGTAATGGAATTGACCATTCTTTTTCAATTCCATTCCTGAGGAATTGAAAAATTCAATTACTAACTATAATTCCTGTAATCTAATTGACCATTTTTTCTTTTCCATTCCTGAGGAATTGAAACGTTCAATTACCAATTACAATTCTTGTAATGGAGTTGACAATTTTTTCCAATCCAATTCTTGAGGAATTGAAAGAATTCATATAATGAAATTGAAGATTTTTCCACTTCCATTCCTGAGGAATTGAAATGTTCAATTGCCAATTACAATTCCTGTAATGAAACTGACCATTTTTTCCAATTCGGTGTTGAGACGGAATTAATTCCAAAAGGAATCATTGCAACCCAGCTCTGATGTTAGGCAAACATGTTTTGTGGGCTTTTTTTGTTGTTAGTCCTGGCCTACAGTCGTCATAAATTAACGGTCAAGTTTTGTAGTAATGGGGAAAGAAAAAAAAACGCACACAACTTAAACTGCTTTCATGTATGTGTAACGTTTAAGGCTTCTCACTGAACGAAATGGAACGTTAAAGCATTTTGAAAGCTTTCTGAAAGCCTTATGAACAAAAATAATAACAAATAGACGCGAATATAATATATTATTTTTTTTATATTATGTGATAATATTATTATTGCATATATTTTTATGTTTATTATTATCTATATTATGTATAAAACAGAGTGACATACGTGATACCGCGTATAACTAAAAACAAAACAAATAAAAAGTAAACTATTTTAAACTTGCAATATATGAAAACAATGAATGCTTATATGAATAAAAAGTGCTGCGTTTTTTGAGTATCAAATGCAAATAAATATAACAGAACTACGCATCGCTTCTTTATTTTATTCTTTCCGGTGTACAAACACAACGTAATTATGTATATTGAAATCACGTGAACCTGCCTGCTTCGAGTCTGCCTACAGACTGAAAGCTTTTTAGCAGCGGAAGAACTTGTATACGTACCAGGGATGATATTTGGGGGCTTTTAGGGCTTTTTTGGGCCCTTTTTCATTTCAAAAGCCCCGAGGCCCTTCTTATTAATTTTACGCCCTATTGGAAAATTCTACCGAAAAAAATCTGAATTTTTTAAAAGAAAAGTTTATTGGTTAATGTATATGATTTCATTATGCCAAAGAAAAATCGCCGAAAAAATAAAATGAAAATCCCCCAAACGAAAAGAATACAAAATTTTTACACAATAAAAACGAAAAAATGTTCAAAATTTTTTGGAAAAATGTTCCAAAATGCGATTCAGCGTCGTTGTTGTGCTTGACAAAAATAAAATGAAACAACCAATATCCGCCGTCACGAAGGGTATAAATTTTCGGGTATAATTTCCGTGATAAAGATTCAATATAAGATTATCAAAGTATAAAAGAACAGATTCGAGTAGTAAATTAATATTCCCCTTAAAAAAATATCTGCAAAGATTTCATTAATTTTATTTATTTTTTGATGTAATTCATGAACAAGGGGTCATAAACATTATGTACGGATAAGGTCCAAATGGTTTTTTTTCTATGATAAAATGATTTGCTCTTTTAAGGAATAATGTTTTTTATCTTCCGTACAAGGGCGAACCATTTTATCGTAACGAAATTGATATTTCTTAACTTTTCAGTAAACAAAAATTCTGGCGTTTTTTTATTTTTAATTTGGCAAAAGAGCCCGATTTTTTTTTCGGTCCTAAATTCCAAGCATATTTTTCGTACCTTTTCCTTTTCAAGTATTTGCAAAAAAGATCCTAATTTTATTGGTACAAACACCAGAAAAAAATGCCATTATCGGTAAAAATTTCGGTCATTGTTTTTCGTAGAATTAAGCCCGATTTTTGTATGGAAAATTTCGGGTTTTTTGTAATTTTTTTTCGTTTGTAATTTCTGGAAGCTATCTTTGATTTATTTCGTAAATAGAAATATCTGGAGAAAGAAAAAAATTATCTTTTAGCGATCATGAACAGGTAAGACAACCGCGGGGGAGAGAGGTGACGGATAGTCCTCGACCAATTTTAGTTAATTATTTGAAATTTTTACATCGATAACTCCTAAACCATATGCCTGATTGCCATAATTTTTGGGGAACAGATAGATATCATAAGCATGGAGGTGCCCGTACAAAAGTGGGCGGTATTCGAGAACTAGACGTGGCAATACTAGATACTACTGTATCTCGAATAATATTGTCACTAGGGTACTGCAATTAATTGTAGGGGTAGGCACAATTATTACAAATTACGGGCATGAAATCTTATTATCTTAATATTTTTCTTATTTGTTTTATTTTCATAAATATATTAATTTCTTTTGTATTCATCAAGTAATTAATATATTTATGATAGTAAAACAAATAAGAAAAATATTAAGATAATAAGATTTCATATATAATAATATGTTTAAATAAATTATCAAATATGACCAAGAAATTAAAAGGAAAAGTATTTTTAAAATTATTTTTTACTTTGTAGTGATTTTGTATTCGGTTGTTTTTTTTAAAAAAATTTTTAAAAAACATGATGATCGAGTGATAAAAATAAAAAAGAGCAATAATTACCATTTCACTAGTAGTCAATGTGAAGTATCAGTTAAAAACAGAAAGCGAAATTGCATTCAAAAAAGTTGGTGATTTTTGTATAAAAAAAACCCTCAGCAAAAAGCTAAACTTCGTTAAAAAATGTGCAAAATTGTCCAATTTTTTCGGTGATTTTTCTTTTGAATTTCCCATTCATTTTTTATTTCATTCACCACAATTTTTGATGAAAAGTGTTGGGTAATTTTTCATTTCATTTCTTATGTTAATTTTTATTGTTTGTATTTTATGTAAAGCCGATATTTCCTATCGCCTTTAAAAATATTCTTAGTAAAACAAGTTTTGTTATATACAGTCATTGTCCCATTAAGAGCATACTTTTTAGTAATTTCAACAAGATTAGTTTATTTCCCTAGTTGAGTTTAGATGAAAAGAGTGATCCCTAGTCCCACTTCATTAATTAGACTTCTTGCAAGTCTTAACAGAGAGTCTGCATTAAATTGCTTATTCATTTCTGACATTCTACGACTATTTCAAGATGGAAATATCTGGTGTGTGGTTTTTGTGGAAAAGCTTTACAATTTTTATTTATCAAATTTAGGATTGACTTATCAGAATAATGTTTTTGTTAAAAATTTTCATGTAGAAACACTTTATCTATAGATTATTTTTTGCGTCTTTTTAACTTTTACAAACAAAGCGTGAAATAAAATCTTTTTGAAAGAAAAACCTTAAACTATATCACTTTCACCTAAAATTTTTGATTTAAGATGGAAGTGATTTCATTTAATCATTTAATTTACAGTTCTAAATGAGTCATTATCATCATCATCATCATGCGTGGAGCGTGCATTTCCTGCCTTAAAATTAGTTAAAATTAGTAAAACTTTGGTTCAATCGTAACCTTAGATCCGCAGTTTGCTTTTTATTTTTGACTTAAAAAATAAAAATTAAAACTTACCAGTTATTTAGAGCTCAAAAAAATTTCGGTTAGATTTTGCTTTTTATTTTTGCCTTAACAAATAAAAAGCAGAAATAATTATTTGCTCAAAATTTTAAAAGTCAAAATATAATTATTATTGTTTGCTTTTTATTATAAAATGCATAATTGGTACCTATTAATGTTAAGCCCTTTTAATGTCAGAATGGCCCTATTTTTATATGAATTTTGGCCCTTTTGCAGTAAAGCCAATATCATCCCTGATACGTACACTCTTAGCTCTTAGCTAGCGAGCTAACTATGGTCATAGTTGATTTAAGAACACCTACGCTGCTAGAGCTTTCATGCTTTGATTTTTTTGTTATTATTATTACCGATTGAAAGCTTAAGTCGAGACTTACAACTTGCTTAAATCTAATGCCGTGGTAGGCAAATATGTTTGGTGAGCTTTTTTGTTGTCAGTGTTTTATGTATAAAATGAGAAATGTGCTTTTCTCGCTTATGCGTTAAGCACTAACAACAAAAAAGCTTACCAAACATGTTTGCCTAGCATATCCACGTCATAAGGGACGTTGATTTCGATGAAGTTATTGGAAAGTTTGCATCTTTGAGAGCAAGAAAGAATAAATTTAAATTCTTGATTGTAACATAAAGTTTGATTTTATAAATAAATATCACTAAAAATGTTTATTTTTTTATTTTTTCCGGCAATGAATCGATGTTTTTAAAAGTGCAAAAGTTAAATATACTCGGTGAATATTAACAAAACTATTGAAAAAATAAAAAATGTTAGACAAAAATAGTATATCTACAAATTTTTATTTATGTTGCATTTCAGTTGCATTTATGTGAACAATGCTGGCAAGCCGAATAAAGAAATTAACCCAACAAACAATTTTTTTTTAAAGTGTTCGGAAAAGGTTTTTTAAATAAGGTGAATATAAAATTCTACATTGCCGCTACACCAAGAAGGACGTTGAGAGTCTGCGCTGAACACTAATGATAATGACTTATGTATTCTTTTGTTCTTGTTATATAATATAAATTTACACCCAGACAATATCGTCTTATTATTAAGGTTTTTCCTTTTTGTTTTTAGTTAATGAGTTGTTATTATTAATCAATATAAGTAAATTTATTTTGAAAAAAGATATTCAGGCCTATCGTGAGTACCGAAAAAGAGAATTAACTTTTTTTAAGATTTAGCTCAAGAACTTTTGGAAATTTTTAATGCAAATTTGTCCAACAACCGTTAATATTCATGAGCGTAAAAAATGAAAAGATGAAGTCTTACCTGCTATCTTAAAAACTGAAATTCCCTTTTCCGATTCCTGGTGAAAAAATACTCACCATGGGCTTGATTATTGTTTAAAAGAGCGCAGCTTTTAATGTATTTATGTGTCAGTTTGTAAAAAAAAATACCACCTACTGGACCCAGGCCCGTAGACAAGGGGGATTTAGGTATTCAACCCCCCTCTGCCCCCCTTAGGGTCCAGAAAATATAAAGAAATAATCCAAATGAGACTTTAAATTCAAAATGTGATTTTTTTTTTTAGATAATCTGTGATAATGATGTTAATTTTCTGGAAAACTTCACTTAATTATTGAAAAATTATTTGGCCAAGGGAAAGATTAACTTTGCTTATAAGAGTCATAAGTATTATAATGGAATTCATCTCAAAGGAGTTTGTATATTAAAAAATTAGTTTCAATGCTCAAAAGGTCCCTGATATCCAGTAAAATATATATATGAAATAATACCTAGAACGAATATAATTTTGTAAATTGGAGAAAATTAGCTTTACATTTTTTATGCCATATCTACCCAGCAAACCATAGTTGACGACTATGTTGAAATTCCGACTAATTCGTAACTATCATATTTCGAGCTGTCTTAAAGAAATCGTTACAATTTCGTCACGCAAATATCGGAATAGTTTTACTTTTTATACGAATTTATATAAAATTTCGTTATGCGACTGTTTGTACGACATATTAAAATGCTAACAGAGAAAATTTCCTTCCTTTCGAGCTGTCTGAACGAAATCGTAACATTTTCGTAACATTTTTGTTAAGACTCGTTACGAAATCGTAACGATATTTTGTTACAAAGTCGTGTCAACTCCTACATACAATTTTTGTTACGATTTCGCAACGAAATCGGATTTCGAAATCGGAAAGAAATTAAAAATTCTCAGTTTGAACCATTTTTCAACAAACCCTAGAGAAAAATCAAAAAACTTAGTACTCAAAATTGATTTGTAAAAAAAAAATTAAATAAACTCTTCTCATCTCTCTTATGGTCATTTAAAAACAGGCATATTCAATCTTAAAAGAAAACGGATTTGCCTAAAAATTTTCATGAATTTTCTTTCAGTTATTACTGATTCAGTTTTACACACTTATAGATTTTTTATCAATACTCCCCCTAAGGTAAATACTGGCTACCGGTCTGACTGGAACTAGACACAAAAGTGAATTTTACTTTTTTTTTATAATTCTTTAAAACACACTATTTTTACATTGTTGGAATTTTGTTACTGTGAACACTTTCGGGACATCATGTAAATAGCACCTTTATTTTAATAAAAAGTCCATTAACAAAAAGCAACACATAAAGTCACTTAGCTAGGTATGTTTTAAGACAAATAAATTACACCCTACGCGCTCTAAGGGCTGTTTGCCTTTAATCTTTTTTTTTTAATATATATATAATAGCTAAGCTCTGCCAGAAAAAGGCCAACCGGAAACATATTTGCATGCCTGAGCTTTAGAAGAAATTTCCGATAGCAGCACTAAGGTAATCATAGCTCTCACAATGAGTATCTAATGAGTATCGAAAGAAAGTAATAAATAGAATTGAGCATCTCTTTATCGGCACAATTTACTTAACTTTTTTTCGTTTAAGCCGAAAAGGTGATAATTTTACAACCATTTTTTGTATATCTACAATTTTTGATGTTCAGTCAGGTGAAAAAAAGCAAACAACTCTGACAAAAATTATGGAATACAAAGAAAATACAGAAAACTTTTTTAATAGACTTAACGCGAATTCGTTATGCGTGAATATATACTGGGTTTAAGCTATCGAGAATTCGACTATGGTTGATGATTGTTGACTGGGTTTAAGCTATCGAGAATTCGACTATGGTTGATGATTGTTGGTTGGAGGAGGTTGAAGGTAAAAATATCTGTAGACCTGAGTTAAATATCTCTCTACAATTTGAATATTTGAATTACTTAACAAAAACTTGACTTGATATATTAATTACCTTAAAAACATTTGACTTCATCTTTTGACCTCAACTAAGAAAACAAAATCGCTGTTAACTTTCAACTCTATGAAAAGCGCTAAGATTCATTATGGAATAGCTATGTACTTGAATAAATATTTCAAATATTGCCAAAATATTTCTAAGACATCGTTCTAAGAGAAATTTAATATACGTATAATGCAACACTGTCAGTTCCTCAGGTAGATAAACATACCTCTTGTCTGGCAAGCGTGAACTTTTTTGTTGCACTCAAGAAAGTTGCAAGAAAAGCAACAATGAAGGCAGCAACAACAATAGCGGTTACGACAACAAACGGAAATAAAATAGAGAAACAAAAAAAAATGGCACTAAAAACGACGACAAAAATTGTAGCAACAGCATTAAGCCGGCAGCAATGGCAGGCGACGACAGGAAGATAAGAAAAAAAGTATCTGAAATAGGTGATATCATTGTTCGTATTCGACGCATTGCTGCAACATTTTCATTGCCGTCGGATAGTGAGAGAGCAGCATGTTTTTCTGTTGCTTAGTTTTTGTTGTTATTGTTGTTGTCATTGGTGAAGCCAATTTTCTTTTGTTAATATTTTGTAGAAATTTTAAGCGGAAGTTATGCTAGCTTAGTGTAAAAGGTGTTTAGATTAGTATTTTGAGCACTGTTGTTGTTTTTTCGCTGTCGCTGTCAAAGCGGTTTTCACAACAATATACAGGGTGTCCCGCAATTGAGTGCAACTATTTACGGAGCTGAAAGATTATGTCGAGCTGAGCAAAAAATCGTATGGAAGGGGGGGAGGGTCTATTTTCACATTCTTAGGAGCTACAGGGTTAATTAATACTTCACGACTTTGATTCACATTATTGTTTCTAGCAGAAAAACTAACTAACATAAATCTTATTTTTATAGCTCATTTTAAAGGCAAACCCCACTAACTTAACCCTTTACCGAGCTGTGCTCGTGTGAACATGAAATCAATCGATTGAAACTACCAAATTTCAATTTTGATTGCAAATTTCTCAGAATCAATTTTGTAATTTATTCAATTTTCTTTTCAATGAAACCAAAAACATAAACATATATTAAAAACTAAAAAATTTGGGTATACTAAAAAAATTACACTTATTAGAAAACGATGATATTATCTACTGCATAACCAATTGTAATGTCATTATTTATCATTACTTTTTTATTTGTAAAGATATGTTTATGTTTTTGGTGCCATTGAAAAAAGAATTGAATAAATTACAAAATTAATCTAAAACAAATTTCATTTATTACGCAAAATTCTGAAAAATTTGCACTCAAAGTTGAAATTTGGTAATTTCAACCGATTGATTTCTTCTTCACACGATCATAGCTCGGTTATGGTTAATGGTCAAGCTGGTGAAGTTTGTTGATATACCGGTGGAAAGGTTATTTCATTGCCTTTAAAATGAGTTATCAAAATTAGTTTTATGTAAGTTAGTTGTTCTGTTAGAAACAATAACGTGAATCAAAGTCGTGAAATGTTAATTAAGCCTGTAGCTCCTAAGAATTTGAAATCCTCCGATTTTTTGCTCAGCTTGACATAACCTTTCAGCTCCATAAATAGTTGCACTCAATTGCGGGACATCCTGTATAACACAGTGGAAAAAGAAAAAAAATTAATCATTCCGAGCCAAACCGACCAGCTAATTTTTTGATGTCACAGTTATGGGCAAAATGTATATATTTTAAAAGTTCACTAGGAGGTGCATCAAATCACATATTTTTTGAGTAAAAACTTTTTAACAAAAATAATTTAAAATTATTTTAAAAATAAATAAATTTCTTGGTCAACTTTGATAATTTATTTATATAAGTATATTATTATATTGGGAATCTTATTATTTTAATTTTTTCTTTTTTGTTTTATTTTCATAAATATATTGATTTCTTTATGAACATAAGGCCTTTAAAGTCGGCGCTAAGATGATCAGACTTTTATAAAATTAAAGCTTTCGATCACTGAATACAATAACGAGAGCTTTTTTTTTGGTGGGAAGTGCCTTTGTTAACCGTTGATCTTAACTTTTGGACTTTGTAAGGACCAAATTCATACATGGATTTTCGACCCACCATGTTTATTTTACCTTTTATATTTTCTTTCAGTCTTGCGACTGGGTCAGCCGTTTGATATAAAATGCCACAGCCTACTTAGTGGGGATCTGGTGGAAGGAGAGAACACCTTCCGATACGTGTTACTTCAAGACACATCGATATTTGTATTATTATTAGGCAAGCGCATTTTTTCTGATGACTATCAAATCAATACTATAGACGCGATTTTCATGAATAGGGTAGCAATTGAAAGGTTTTGCTTTGTAGGTTAATTGTGGGTTACCCCACAATTCAACAGAAACATAGAAAGTTTCTATGAAATCCTTGGTTGAAAGGTAAAAATAGTCCTCAATATAGAAACAAAATTACCTGTCACTAGATATTTTTTATGTTGGCGTGTTAACGCCACACGGGATTACTGGTTTTGAAATATTAAGTTAAGATAGGTTAATCCTCACACATAATGATAATAAGTAAAAATGAATTTAATAAATACTTAAATATGACAGGTGGCCCAAATTTATTTGACTTGGCGAAAAGAGAATGAATAAGTAATTGTAGGTAGGAACAGAGGGTCTCAGGGTGTTCACGAGTAGCGAGTGCAATGGTAGTTCAGACTAAAGAAAGACAATAGTAAGAGTACAGGAATTTAAGTATCAAGACTAGTTCCATAGTCAACCATTAGGAGACCATATGTTGTTTTCCCTATTGGGATATTTGTTATGTTACTAAATCCAATTGTTTTCTATTTTATTTCATGGCCATTGCAACCAAATGATGAGAAGTATTGATGTCAATGGGACTATAGCCTGAGACTTTCGCCAGAATATGCAAAGAACATACTAGCTAGCCAGCATGGTAAAAGCCACGTACACTAACGATGGAGAAAGTATAAAACTTAAGCGAACTTAAGATGGAACGGAAGCAGTGCCCAACCAGATCAGAGTGAAGAAGTAAACCAGTGACAAGTTATGATAGTAAACTAGTGTGGATTTTAAAAACGTCGCAGTAGTCGTCCAGAAGTCATCAGAAAACATCAACGACAAACGTGCCGCCAGCGCCAAGACTGACCGCAACATCATTGCTGAAGACGACTGCGACATAGGCGTGGATTGCAACGCTAAGACGGCAACGGCTAAGCCAATGTCGGCTGCGTCACCAACACCAACGTCGACAGCACCAGAAACGTCAGCGTCATCTGCAACGTCAAGCCAGAATTGACTGCAACGCATTGCCAACCTTAACTCTAGTAGCTGCAACACTCACAGACATCAGCTGCATCACCTACACAAGCTAGAAGCAAACATGATAGCATCAGCAGGAATCGCTGCGACACCCACAAGAACAGAAGCGGAGCATCACCTCAGGCAATCATATATAGTATCACATTTTGTATTCTCTTCATCACTATATTAAGAAACAACACCTCATCTAAATAGAACTAGTGACAGACAGCTACCCATAGCGTAGTAAAGCATTTTCTTAGCCTGCATATAACCTTTCATATAATAATCTTTCGCATATAATCTTTCATTCCTCGGGTCAGATGTAGAACCACTATTCGGGTTATTCCATCACTAATTCTACTTTTCTTTTCTTTCAGGTTATTATAACACTATTCCTTTTCTTTCCTCCCTGGGTCAAATGTAAAACCACTTCCCAGGTTATTCTACCACTATACCTATCTGTTCCTTCCCCCAGGTCAGATGTGGAACCACTATACGGGTTATCTAAAATTATACCCTCCTTTCTCCTTCCTTCCTTCCTTGGGCCAGATGTAGAACCACTACCCAGGTTATTCAACCACTACACCTATCTGTACCTTTCCCCGGGCCGGATGTAGAAACACTATTCGGGTTATCTAACATTATTCCTTTTCTTTCCTCCCCTGGGTCAGATGTAGAACCACTACCCAGGTTATTCTAACGCTATTCCTATCCTTCATTGCGTATTCGAGTTATTCTCCTTTAATTATATAGATTTCAAACACCAACCAATATAATAATATTGTACAATATCCCAGTTTTAGAGGGTTTCATTAGTATACCCACATATAGGGTAGTGTACAGCGAGTGGTAGCACTTACCGCATTGAAAAGTCACTTACTGTTTACTAGGACAGGACCCATTTTAAAGTATATGCAAATACAGGGTGTCCAGCAATTGAGTGCAACTATTTACGGAGGTGATAGGTTATGTCGAGCTGAGCAAAAAATCGTATGAGAGGGGGGGGGGGGGGGTCTATTTTCACATTCTGAGGAGCTATAGGGTTAATTAATATTTCATGACTTTGATTTACGTTATTGTTTCTAGCAGAAAAACTAACTTACATTAAACTTATTTTGATAGCTCATTCTAAAGGCAGTAAAATCTCCTTTCTAACGAAATACCAACAAACCCTACTCACCTAACCATTACCGAGCTGTGCTCCAGTGAAAATGAAATTAATCAGTTGGAACTACTAAATTTATACTTTGAGTGCAAATTTGTCGGAATTTCGCGTAATAAATGACATTTTTTCGGGATAAATTTTGTAATTTATTTAATTTTCTTTTCAATACCACCAAAAACATAAACATATTTCAAAAAATAAAAAAGTTGGCTATACTAAAAAAATTATACTTTTTAGAAAACAATGATATGATAGTTCTGCAGTAGATAATACCATTGCTTTCTTATAAGTATAATTTTCTTAGTATAGCCAATTTTTTTATTTTTAGAGGTATGTTTATGATTTTGGTGTCATTAAAAGAAGAATTAAATGAATTGCAAAATTGATTATAAAAAAAATTTCATTTTTTTACGTGAAATTCTGAGAAATCAAAGTTGAAATATTAATAACCCTGTAGCTCCTACGAATGGGAAAATAGACTCCCCCTCCCATACGATTTTTTGCCCCGCTCGACATAACCTTTTAGCTTCGTAAATAGTTGCACTCAATTGCGGGACACCCTGTATATTAATATAAAATATAACTTTTTGCGGTCCCAACCGATCTGTTTCATCTACATAATTTATTTGCCGACTTCATGACTGCATACAATTCGTGTATATTATATTAAGTTAGCCTAAGATATCTGGATTGTGAAATAAAGCATTATTGTCAATAATCTGAAACGAAGCGTTTTGATTTAGTGTCAGGCTTAAATAAATTTTTATCCACGAATCCTGGTTCCGGCGAGTGATACCTCGGCCGAAACATATCGTGACAACTTAAATCTTGTTCGTAATGGCTCGGTAACGTGAATTTTTTTATATTTTATGTGCATATACATAATTTTTATGTGCATAATAATCTACACTCTATTTATAAGCACATATATAATCGGCGTTTGCGATTGTATGAAAACTACACACGATCAATTGGAGCAGGCTATACTACGCGTTTTTTTCCGTCTTGGTTTTTAGCTCATTCTGCGCTCATTTCGTTTGCATTTCACTTGTCACAAATTATTCCCCTCAGTAATATACCCACCTTAAACAATATATATTATATGAATGACCTATATTAAAATATAAACAAATATGTAAGCAGAAAAATCAGCGTTCTCTCATTTCAATAGCCCACATAAACTTATCCAACTAAAATGCAATCCTGCAACTGAGAAAAACAACCAAGCCGCAATCGCGTTAAAATCGCGCTGAAAACGCGTAATTAGGCCCCAGTTGTATAGACTTTTTACCAAATCCCCCTACCCCTCTTCACCCCTTAGGACAATCGTGGCTACGGGCCAGGGCTGTACTAAGCAATATGCAAGCACATCTTAAAAATCGTAACGGCATTTGAAAGCATAACAGAAAAATGAATGAATGAGAGAATACGAAAGAGTAATAAATAAATTAGAATAAATAAAATAAATTGGAGTAACACCCAATTTTTATAAAGGTTGTTTTTTTTTGTAGAGGTATAGAATTTCCTAAGGGAATAGCTGCCAAGCCAGTTGTCAAAATAAATACATGTGTTTAACATTTATGTTCAGTATGCTTTGGCAATTTACCCTGCAAAGACTTACATCAGACAACAACGTTTATAAATTGTAGATATTTTTTTCAAAAATTCGCGTTCTGTGCGGAAAACTTAAAGAGCATTTTTAATCAAGAATATACTCTCCAGGCTGCCTTACAACCAAAAAAAGTTTACTGTCTGATGTGGTTTGCATGCCGAAGGCATCATTGGTTCATACTTTTTTAAAATTAAAGATGAAGCAAACGTTACTGTCAATGGTAAGCGCTACACAAACATCAATTGTCTAAGTACTAATTGGTTCCAGCAGAACGGTGCAACAAGCCATACAGCACGTAAAGCCACACTTTATTGAGTAGAACTTGTGATGACCGAATCATATCAAGAAATGGGCCTGTCAATTGGACATTAAGATCATGCTATTTAACTCCGTTAGACTTTTTTTTGGGGGGGTAAGTCAAGTCACTGGTCTATGCTGATAAACCAGCTACGACTGACCAGTTGGAAACCAACATTCGGAGCGTTAGGTTGCGAACATAGTGAACGCTCGTTCAGACAAGCAGGCAGATCAGATCAGAAAACACATTAGAGCAAAAGAGATGGATAGCTTGGTTGCTTTATTACTCCCATGTGAAAATCTGATCTGATTTGCCTGACTTTCTGAATTGGCGTTCACTATGTTCGCAACCTTATAAGCGATATAAGGCCGGCTATACTGGAAAAAGTGTTTCAAAATTGGACCGGCAGTATGGTCTTCATAAAACGCAGTCGCGGTTCCCATAAGCTCCGAATTTTGTACGGAAAACACCAAATGCTATAAGATTTGCGAACGAATAAAGCGAAAATATTGGCCATTTCATTACTTTTTCTGTGTTTAATTTGAAAAAAAAGTTTTATATGATTATCAAGCGCTAATATTAAGAGAATGTTTTTTGTCTAATTAGTTGTCAACAGCTGTATATGTAGTAAGTTGGAACAGATCCTGAGTTGTCATTTTGATTTCTTAACGCACATTTCTTCCGCGCGATAAAATGACGACCGCTACCTCAACAGTTTTACTGAGCGCTCCCAAAATTGTGCCATCCAGCGAATTTGTTTTTCAGTTAGCAATTGTTGAGTACGCTGAATGTAGCTAATATATTCCATGAATCAAATCATCTGACATTTTTTGACTTATCAAAAATTTATTCAGTGTTGCCAACTAAAGCAGTGTTGTCCCCTCTGCTATCAGTAATGCATGCATTTCTGCTAAAGCTCCTACTTTTTGCTTTACCACTTTCCAATGATTACTGAACTTTGATTATCAAACCGTTTCGTCTATCAACTACCCGCCTAACTGTCTATTTATATGTTTCAATTCCACCCCCACATCTTCTGCTTCCATTTCTCTCTTCCTCTCGCACTCTCATTTACTTTTGCACGCGCTGTAACTAAGCCACTTAAACCATAAAAACTTTGCAAAGTATAAATTTTCTATGAATTCTCGTAGGAAAGCAAAACGCAAAAAAAAAAAAAATAAAACTACGAAAATGTTACAGGCAAAAACTTTTTAATGAAAAGTTAGTGTGACAAAAAGTTTTCAAATCCTGTTCCATTAATAAAGTTGAAATGAAAGCCGTATTTTATTGCCGGCTGTACACTGTCAGTATTTGTAAAAAAACTACTTAATTTCTACTGCAGATCTTTAATAATTACCTTTAAAAGACGGACAAATTGCTAAAACCAAAATAATTTGTATACAAAAAACTTCAGAGGATATGGTTTCCGTCGTCAATTTAAGTCAATGGTCTTATATCCCGCTGGTAAAAGTTTGTCGGTACTACGAATGTATGGTATTCCATGTTATAACCATGGCTGAATTATAAGGTTGTCGCAGAGCTGATCGTGTTCTCTTCTCTGTACCCATAACTGTTAAAATCAATACAAATCACTTTTTTGTTTACATTAACCCATTTTTGTCCAGCGTTGCCTATATGCAACGGTATACTTTTCATAACCTGGAGGTCATGCAGTGATAGATTTTCATGATCTCCAAAAGGAATATACAATTTGAAGAATTTATCTAATCGACTTGTTTTCGCTCAAGGCTAAAAAATTACGTTTACTTACATTTCCAAGCTTGGGAAATTTGGGAATTTTCCATTTTTTTTTTTTTTTAATTTAAAACCTCTAAAAAATCTAAAAAAAGATAAAGTAAAATATATTTCTTATACGATCGTCTTTCTTAGGCTTTATATTTAACTTTTGTGAATTTTTATGAAGTTTGGCTGACATATGTGGCTCCCGCGAGTTGACTCAACGCTGGTCTTTAACGAAATACGTGTTTGTATATTTTTTGTTGTTTTGTGAAAATTCTTGAGATTAATATTGGTGCAAAATGCTCGACTTTGCTTGTAGAATATCGTTCAATATCCATTAATTTGAAAATTAAAAATCTTAAGGTGGCAACTTTATTTTTAAATTTTTTTTGTTTAATTTTTTGTTCTAAGTTGACCAAAATAAACATTTTTGAAAGTTTCATCATTCTAGCTCATGGGCCAGTCTATAATGGGTTAAGTCAATTAAAGCTTTCTCATCGTTTCCAGATTTTGTCTGAAAGTTTTTAGCTGTGCTGTCAATATCGATTTGACAATTATGGGATTAACCATGATGATAACCAATAGCTTCCGAATACTTTATCGGACTTATGCGGAATCCGACACAAGTTAGTTTTGTGTTGTTAAAAATTAGTTCGTATGTATTTATTGTTTAAGCATTAGTTTGATTTCAGTCGCTTATATAGGGACACGATATCAAAAGAAAAAAAAAATATTGATACCTACTTTTTGGTATCGTAAGAAAGTATCGATCCCAACAAAATATTGAACGACAAGTATCGATATCGTAAATATCAAATATTTTTTTTTGGTTGGGGACAGTGCCCTCCTACTGGAACCCATCAGTTCTGGCGTGCGTAGAGATGACAGCGGCAATGTGTTTAGTATCAAGTATCACTTTTCATAAATCATTGAGTTGTATGCACGTGTTGCTGTAGTCGCGCGGTCGTCGAAAAATAAAAAATACGAACAAATCAAGGCTGATCCAATATCGTTCATCTTTGTTAAGTGAATTTGTAAGTATTTTTCGTCAATATGAAAGGGTAAATATGAGTAGAATTCTTAGTGTGTTCTTTATTCTTCACAATTCGACGAGCAATCGAACATTATTGTGAAATGAAAAGAAATATTTTGCCTAATATCAGAATATCGTCAGTGCCCACCTACTGGCACCCTTGACGGAACATAGCACAAGCATTCGATTGTCATTGTTAAGATAACAAATGGTGTTTTAAATGATTTAAAAATGTTTTTTTGTCATTTAACTGTGTTTGTTTTTTGTGATTCTGAATATGAAGAAGAAGCTCAAGACAGCGAAGCATAATTTCACACATTTCCACTTTATTAAATTAAATCTCAGAAATATTTTTTTTTTTAATTCAAATGAGCAGTGTAAGCCACTGAAAGAATAAACAACACATGGAAATGAATGAACTAATGCTTATGCTTAATTTTCGATTTTTAACAGCGAAGTGTAAATGGGTGCCAGTAGCTGGGCAACTTTTTTGGAGAGTCGAATTTCGAGACTTTTGTTACATCAACTGTCAACATTGTATTTTTCAGAATTTGTAAGCTCCGTTTAAAATTTTTGTTAGCTCTTGAATTCAGCTTTCAAAGGAATCCAAGAGCACCGCGAAATTATTATTCAAACGAAAGTTATGGCCTCAAGACCTTACGGTGCCAGTAAGTTGGCACTCTTCCCTAAAAACAATGTATAATCAATAATAATGTACACGCAGGACTTATTCATTTTTTCTGGGTGAAAAATAAAGTTTCTGTGTGAATTTTAGTTGACAATCTTGAATTCATACTAATTGTTAAAATAAAAAATGGGACAACACTCACACCAATTATAAATAAAATACGTAAAACGAGACTGAACGAATGGTTCGACTGAAATAAACTCGCATAGTTTAAGAAATTAACGATTAAAAATAAAAATGTCACCTCATTTGTGTTTTGGAATTAAATACATTTGGTTTTGCGCACGGCTAAATACAAATTTGGCCGACTGAGGTTGGTTTAAGGTACGATTGAAAATAAATTGGCCGACTGAAGTTGATTTTGGATATAACTCAAAGTAAAATCGCAGACTGAAGTTGTTTTTGGAAATGACTTAAAGTGAAATAGCCTTCTAAAGTTGATTTTTGATATGACTAATGGTGAAAATGGAAAGAAATAGTTCGATGCGATCTTGATGCGTTCATAAGTATTGTAAATAAAAATCAATATTTTAAACGGATTTCAAAAATAAATGACAATCAGGCTGACACACAGAGGGTGGAACGGCCAATCTAGCGGCATTTAGTTTAGTTTTTGAAGTATTGAATTGAGTATTTTTTTTTTTGTATTTTCAATTACTAATATCCTTTTGAGTTTATAAAGATAATTTTATAATTTTTATAATTTTATTATGATAATTTTTATTTTTACTTACAGATTCGAACAGCTGTGAGTTTTCAAACAAATCATATGGTATGTGTCAACAGGTACATCAATAAATTTTTCCGCCATTTCACATAGTGTAGTATGAGAAAGGGAATTTTGTAAAAGTTTTTATTTTATAATATTAAAAAAAGTGTCTGTGGCTTGTGTTTTCTATGTTGTTGTTACAAATATCGTTTGAAATTAGCCTTCCCGGTGTCTTCTATTGTATGTTATGTCGTGAACTTTCGTAGAGCACATCTTTTGACGTCCTCAAGTGCCCAGTCTAAATCCTACTTATTTTGCTTCTACTATTCACTATGGATGTAAAAGGGCCTTAATATTTCTCCACTTTTCACCATTCTTCTTTTTATTTAATTTTGTAGATGCTATATCAAAAGTTAAAAATCTTCTTTCAGATGCTGAACTGCAGCCTTGAGGTTCAAACATTGTTAGCTCAGATTCTGAAACAATTTTTTGAAACAATTTTTTTATTATTAATTACTACAATTACATAAAAAAAAGTTAAAAGTACAAAAATACAAATAAAAAAATTAAATTGTCTTTAAATAAGAGTATAAACAATTTCAATTGAAATCGTATGAAAACATATTCTATACTATTCTATACTATTGGTCCGATATGTTCAATACTCCACAATTAGATATATGAGAGGATATATAACAAATGTTGACTTGTATGGGAGGTGGGCGTGTTTGTAGGCTTAAATTTGATAACATATACACACATACCAATTATTAT
This sequence comes from Coremacera marginata, assembly GCA_914767935.1. NCBI lineage: Eukaryota > Metazoa > Arthropoda > Insecta > Diptera > Sciomyzidae > Coremacera > Coremacera marginata. The sequence goes on from OU612047.1 coordinate 128,171,842, forward strand.
TTTTGTAGCTCATATTAATATAAGGCATTTTAGAGCCTATTAATGGTTTTTACCATAGTGAGTTGTATGGGAGGTGGACGTGTTCCTCTGCGGATTCCAAAAATATTCAATACTGCACTTCCATGGGTGTACACAAACATCAGTACCAAGTTTTATCCCTTTATCTATACTCCTTCTCCTGCTAATGTACCCTGACTTGTTAAGGTGTAGGGTCTAAAAAGTATCATTTTCAAAACTTATTTAGATGTCAACATTTAAAGGGCTGATACACGTGTCATTTTTTTTGTCTCTTCTACCATGATGTTTTTACAATATCTTATAATTTTGAAAAAATTGTGCAATTGTCATTCCTTGTTTCTTGGTTCTATAGGCGAGTAGAAAAAGTCGCACAACAACAACAACAAAAATTCTAGAAATGTATAACTTCAAAAATTTGTGTATCACATTTATTTTAACCCCAATGCCGAGTTTCATTTCGATATCTTTATTAATTTTGGAGTTATTAATTTAATACCACTAAATTAGCCATTTATGCTTCCGCTAGTTTCGCGCCTGCTCAGCTACACTGTTTTAAGGGAGTATTCCTGGTTGGAAGGCGGTTTTTGGACCCTTTTTGAAAAACTGCTCATTTGAAAATGCAAAGAGTTATTTAAATTCTGTTTTTTCTTTACTGTATTAAGAACATATTAAATTAAATAACAATTTTTTTCCTTTGTACGAGGGCTGTTCAAAAAGTTGTCGGCCTTCAAAGTTGGGCGTCAAAAAAAAAAGGTATGCTGCTTGGAACCCGGATAACTCGACTTCGAATCATCTTAAATGGAAAAAATAAACGGCGTTAGATTTATTACAAATGTAGTTCTAGTCCCTATCTCAATCATAATTTTGCGACTTGTTTTTACAAAATGGTGGACATTGAAAAATGAAAAATTTGGGATATTGGGGTTTTTTTTGTAGTTTAGTGTAGTTTAGTGTAAGTAGTAAAAAATTGTTTAAAATTGTGATTGAGATTGGAACTAGAATAGTAACAATTCTGCGTCTATTGCATTTTGTTTTATCAAAATCGGTACAGTAGAACCGGAGAAAAGTGACTTCGAAGTTCAAAAACGTGATTTTGAAAAAACTCAAAGAAAATTGTAGGCAATAAAACATTTATTTTTTTGTGAAATATACTATACTATCTTCTTTTGATGCGGCCAGAGCTCTGGCTTCGGACCTTTTCAAACGTTCTTCGTCCCGAGACATGGCGAAATCATATGTGACGTTGCCAATCGGGATGCCCATTAGGTTCATTATTTGAAGTATTGGCAAAAAACCTTTGTTAAATAAGACAGCTGCAATATAATTGGCAATCTCAATAGTGCGTGCGCCGGTGTGCATATGCTTCGGTGCGAATGACCACAGCACTGCGTTGAAAGATTCGTTGCTGTTTTGAGCTTCGGAGCCAAGGCATCTGTTCAACAAATCATCGGCTGACAGTACTTCGTAAATAGGTTTGATTGCTTCCTGGACTCTCTGATTTAGTGGTGCGCTTTTTGCCAGGCGCACCAGCTGGACGCACCGGTCGGACAGTTTTTGTGCTGTGGAGCTTCATCAGTCAAGATTTTGTGCAAAAACCTTGCCCAAACAGCCTTCTTCATGTCAGCAACCGACTCTGGATGACGACGAATAGCGAGGCCGTAGTATGTTGTTAGTTCAGAGATGACTTTATCTGTGAGCTTGCCTGCACCCTTGCCGCCAATGCCTCTGTTCTCTTTTTTGACCTTGCGATGTACATTCTTTTTCTTTGACGATTGGGTCGCCATCGTACGGATCGCCGTCTACAATAGCTTTGAATGTTTTTGAGTCGCCATCGCCGATATACTTGCAGTATTTTACGCCATGCTTTTGGACTGATATGGCGTACATTTCCTTTATCGCATCCACCTCCATCTTCACAGAGCTTCCCTGATGGTTGGCATGGCATTCCTCTTCGTGGCCTTCAATCCAAATTTCATATGCAAGTGGGTCTTCTTCTTTCTTAGCTTCCCAATACTTGCAACTGTTGCATACGCTGGACTTTACAAAAGACTCGACTATTTTTTTACTGTATTTGCCGATCAACGTTGTAGCGCCGTATAGTGAAGAAAAGCCACGTTTTTCCCAAGTGCCATCATCTGATACGGTAAACATTGTTGGGTCGCACTGTGGATCGGCTATGACCATGGCATCTTTCTCTTCTTTCGCGGCTTTTGAAAGAGTGTATCCATAGATCGCGCTTGCAGCTGTATGATAGTTATCCAGGGCAGTGTAGTATAACGAGTTACCCACACCTCTGCCGATATCCATGAGGCCACAAAACGTGTTAATGCCTTTTGGCCTAATGCCTAATAGCCTCATGGCAAAAATCAAGCGCCGGTTCATCAAATAGGATTTGCCAACCAAAGACTACAAAAAAATGTATGTAGTCGTCGGGCAAGCGCAGTGAACACCAATTTTGAAGCCAATTCCATACGGCGATGCTTTTTTAGGCTCAATTTTTCCTTCACATTTGGCACATATCACCAGATTAGCAATCGCCGAGAAAACTGTATAAAACTCCAAAATGCAATTCTCCGTTTTGTGGTCAATGCTTATGTCTTCGTTTTCATTATTTTTAAATTTTTTTGCCGATGTACTTGTGAATTCGGTGTCCTCATCTCTTTCGTGTTGGTTACCACGAAACTGACGTTTCAAGGGACGAGTTTTTCGATTGCTACCAGTGTTTCTTTTATTTTTATTTCTATTACTTTTTCTATCCATTAGCCCATAATCATAAACAAATAAAAGCCAGCTATGAATTTAGTGCAAGCTATTTGACAACAAATAATATTGAAAAACTGTCAAAAATGCTTATACTAAATTTAAAGCCGTCTTTATTTTGTTTATGATTATGGGCCATTGTCTTAAGCACAAACAAAAATTTTTATCAAAACTGTACTTTTCAAAACTCAATTCAATTCAAATTGGACTAAATGCTGCCAACATTCGAATACCTAAGCTCTAAAATGTGTATTAATTTATTTTTAAAATGTGTATACAAACAAGTCATTACCTACTAAAGAACGTGTTGAACGAAATTCGGTGGTTGCTTCAAACCGTTGCATTCAAAAAGTAGCCAAATTAAGCAAATCGTATTTTGGCGAAAACATTGCTGGACAAAAAGGCCATATCTCCTAAGGTATTTCGAATTTCAAAAACCCTTTTAGGACGATATTCTAAATATCTAAACTATAAAAATAGAAAAAAAAAAAAAATATAAAAAAATTTTTGCCAACCAGGATTACTCCCTTAATAAATAGTCAGTTTTGTTATGCTCCATTTACCACTGGGATATTTGACATTATCACATATATAAAGCTTCTTCCGAATCAACTTTTTATTTATAAAAATAAAGAAAGTTTCGGGCTAAGCTATTGACTAATGGAACTACTTAAGTCAGTTAAGCTGTAGATCAAAGATTTTATAACGGTATAATGATGGTTTGATGTCTGGCAGGAGCAACGGATAACACAAATATCTTTTTTTTTTTCTGACATCGAAAAAATAGACAACTTAATAAAGTCAACGTACACAAGTTTTCTTTAGAACAGAATTTAAGTAAAATTGTTTAGGGCTTGGGTGTAGGCTCATAGAATTAAACTAAAATGAACTTAAGCCGCTATAAGTACACTGAACCAAATATTCATAAAAAAAAATTCATTGCTTTCAATGAACAATTCATTGGCAAATTCTTGAAGTTTCATTTGTTTTTTTAATATACTGTTGTTCGTTGTTTAGAAGAATCGTTGTTTAGAAGAAGACATTGTTTAGAGTTTATTTAAAGAACACATTCCTTGACATAGGCATGGTAGAAGAATACAATTAGATGCAGCGTTGATTGTGCTCTCTTCTTCGTTACTGCCGATATTGTCAGTGGCGCTCCCTGCTTGCAGTTAATATTTTATTTATTTAAATTTCCATGTTGTTTGCCTTGAATCAATTTTTTATAGCTTAAATATCAATAAAAACATGAAAAAGAACAATTTTTAAGAAATAATAATTAAATAGACAAAACAATTTCAACTATTTAACTTCGTTTACATTTTGACAATTCTTGCTTTTTCACAGCTTTCTCATAGCTTAGAGATTTTATAAAAGTTGTCAACTTCGTGTTGATCTAGCGAGTTTACCTGTATTAATTCTACCATGGACATAGGAATGCATTTTTCTAAAACGTAAAAGCATGTTTTTACTTCCAGAGGGGAAAAAAAAAATTGAGAAAAATTAACAATAAACTTATGCAAACTTATGCTTCGATCAGAGTGCGTAGAGCAATCAAAATTCGCTCTCGCTCTTTCGAGTTATCATTTCATCATATAAAAACAGAAGCAAAGAATAATTTTTTCAGAGCAATTCGTTGAACGCTACGCTCGCGCATTAACTGCTCAAAAAAATTGTTTTGGTTATTCGTCCGTATACAAAGAGCGCTCATTGTTGTGAGAACATCGTCACTGTTTTGTATCCCTCGAGTTCTGCAAATGATGTGCTCTTTATATGAGCTGAAAATCATTCGAATTCATCAATGATAAGTACTTTGATACTAATCATTTTGATATTTGCTTATTAAGAAGGTATATAGGTAAAAATTAACCATTTTTTGCGGGCTTCTAAGGGGGGAGGAATTTTTAAGACACACAAATAGAGGGGTCTATTACCCCCTCATTTTATCTGTTAACTGTTCCACTGTTAGTCAAATTGTAAGTCAAACACGTGTTTCGGCCCCTCGCTAAAAATATGGTGAATGGGGGCAGATATATCCCCCTATTTGTGTGTCTCAAAAATGCTTCCTCCTATGGAACCCCCCAAAAAATGGTTAGATTTTACCTATTTTGCTTCCCCTTCGAGATATGAAACAACATAAAATCGAAAGATATCGAAAAATTCTCGAAAAATCTTCGAAAAAATAGAAAAAGTGCCAATAAAAAACAAAGTTCGACAAAGTTTTAATAGTTATATTAAATACTAGCGATATCTTTATAGATTCATACAAGTAACTTGTATAATTTTTTTTTTTTATTATAAGTTCTTCAGCTAAGAAAATGTTTTTGAAAAACTCATATTTTGACTGCAAGGAACTGTTACAAAGTTTTTGAAGCGAAGCTTTTTACGCCTCGTTCTGTAATTTGCTTGATTGAAATCTGAAAAAATTTCGACAGATTTTTTTCTTACAAATTAGATTGATGGCTTCTTTTTTGCTTGCGCTTATTACAAAAAGAAAATTTAATACTTTAGTAAAAATATTTTTTGGCCTGCCGCACAGAGCGTTGACCCCATACAAGTAAGAGACAAAAATAGAAGGAGTGCTTTTATGATAATGAAATTTTGTATACTTATTCAGTTTAAGCTAATTAAGAAAAATTTCAAAAATTGTTGAAATTGGTCAGTCGCTTGGGGGATCTCTCTTGGGCCTATATTAATTTCTTACATGATTTTGTATGGGAGGTACAAACAAAGCTTGGCCGAATTTAACAAAACTTGGTCAAAAAGTAAAACAAATATACTTAAAGATGTGTACTGAAAATGGTTGAAATCGGTTGGATCCTAGGGGTACCTCTCTTGGACCTACATTAATTTTTCACCTGATTTTCTATGGGAGGTGCATATAAAAATTGACCGATCTCAGTGAAACAGCCAAAATACTTAAAAAAATATAGTTATATATGCGTACTGAAAACGGTTGAAACCTGGGCCTATATTAATTTTTAACATGGGAAGTACTTACAAAAGTTGACCGATCTTAATGAAACTCGGACAAAATACTAAAAAAATATAGTAATAGATTTGTACAAAAAAGTGATAAGATAAGAAAGTGCTAAAAATTCACTTATTCAAAAATTATTGCTTAATTTTAGGCCTAATTTAATTCTGATGCGGCGAAAAAATGGCCTGATAGAGCATTTTTAAAAAGTCAATATATTAAAAAAGCGGAAAAAACGGAGTATATATTACATGTTTCAAAGAGTTAAATGTATAAATTTAATGGCTCTGTATTTACTTTTTGGGTAATTTTGGGCGACTTTTTTTTTTTATTGACAATTAAAAATGGTAAAATTTTGTGTATTTTGCAGAAAAAACTTCCACGTTTATTAATATAAAGGGTCCGCCATCTAACGTTTTTTTTTTCAACTAGTGCTTATTTCGTGATTGATAACACTTAGCACATGTCTGATTTGACAGATAATTAGTTTTATCCTTCCGCTTTTGGATTTTTTGGAAGAACAGAAGCACCGTCATCTCCGTATGTTCGTTATCTTGTGAACAAAGTGAAAGAAACTGGCATACTCATCGATAAACCAAAGCGTGAAAAGCCAAAAACAGTGCGTACACCCGAGAATATTGCTGCTGTTGCAGAAAGTGTGCGTGAAGCGGCATCAACATCAATTCACCGTCGTTCTCAACAATTGAACATTTCGGAGACATAATTGAGACGAATTTTACATAAAGACCTTGGTATGACGCGATACAAAGTCCAATTGGTTCAGGAGTTGAAGCCAACTGACCATCCAATGCGTTTTCGCTTCGCTGAGTGCGCCTGCGATCGACTTACAGAAGATGCCGATTTTGCCAAAAAAAATCATATTTTTAGATGAAGCTCATTTTGATCTTGGCGGGTATGTAAACAAGCAAAATTGTCGCATTTGGGGCACAGAAAACCCGCACGAATACATTGAAAAGCCAATTCACCCAAAACGAGTCACTGTTTGGTGCGGATTTTGGTCCAGAGGCATAATTGGGCCATTTTTCTTCGAAAATGAGCAAGGAGTGGCCGTTACAGTCAATGGCCATCGTTATCGGGCCATGTTGAACGAATTTTTGTTCACAAAAATTGAAGAGGAGGATATTGGCAACATTTGGTTTCAACAGGACGGCGCTACGTGCAGCGTGCAGCCTCGGAGCTGCAATTTGACACCGTTGGACTATTATTTGTGGGGTGCCCTCAAAGATAAGTGTTACGCAGACAAGCCAGAGACAATTGACGCTTTAAAGGACAATATTCGTGAAGCCATTGGTGAAATACAGCTGCACACAATCGATAATGTGCTTAAAAATTGGACCGATCGTGTAGGCTACTGCATGGCCAGCCGAGGCAGCCATTTGAATGAAATTATTTTCCATTATTAACCGGAAGGATTGTACATTTAAATAAAAAAAGAATTTTGAGAAAATATTCAGTAGTTTTTTTTTGTTTTGCATTTAAAAAAAAAAAAAGTTATTTGGCGGACCCTTTATAACATTATTGTTTTTTTATCAAATGAAAAATATATTTTTTTTGTCTTTTACCATTTGTTATAATATAGCTAAAAATGTATTTTTGGGAATTTTTCTAGTTACTTACGAACGCAACCTGTGCTTATGATCATTTTAGCAAGAAACTTTTTCGAGTTTGATGTGTTACAGCACTCACAAAAATGGTTTAATTGTTAAAAATGTTATTGTTTTCTCTTATTTGAATAGTTTCCTTTAAAATGATATCAGTCATGTTTCTTTTCCATGAACTTTTTGACTTTTGTCCAAAGAACGGAGCACACCCACTGATTAAGAGTTCTTTACACTATCCACCAGGCCACAAAGCTTTGTTAGAAAGAGTTGTTGATTCAATGTTAAGTCGTAGATCGTCACAATCTATCAATAGATAGAGGATTGTGTATTGGCTACAACAGCTAACAAAAATTTGCATTTACTTGCCACAAGATGTCACCAGCATCGGTGTGTTTTGTTTTTTGCTTTTTGTGATTGCGCGGAGGAAAACACCGATGCTGGTGACATCTTGTAGGAAGTGGAAGCAAATTTGCGTTTGTTTTTGTAGGATAGCCAATACACAATTCCTCATCTATTAATTGATATAGCTTCTGTTTTACTTAATGTTGAATCAACAACCCTGCGTAACAAAGCTTTTTAGATTTGGTGGATAGTGTACTGAACTCTTAATCAGTGGATACGGGTTCGATCACCATGGCGGGTGAAGAAATGTTTTTCAATAAATTGATATTAAATTTTCTTGTTGTGATGGACTGCTGTGAAGCAAAAAAGAAACATCAATTCTAATATAAGAAAATAGTGTCGGGATAACGAAATGTAATAAAATTTACTGCTATGAATATAAACGTGTGTTTTTTAATTTGCTTTATGTTATTTAAAATTTTTGAATTTAACAGTTAATTTATTAAAAAGAATAAACTTTAAGCTATTAAATCTATGTAACTGCGAAAAAGCTTCGCTCTCTCGTGTGTCCAACGACGTATCTGTGTGTTTTTTTATATATATGTATCTTTTTTACCAAAAACTTAGAGGCAAAAACCAAAAGCATAGTTCTCTAAATTAACTTGAAAAAAAATTATTTCTCTTTTGGTAATTTAAAAAAAAGGCAAAATTAAAAAATAATTTCAAGAGCAAATGCTATGGCTTTAAAAAATTCCCATGTCGTATAGATTTTATTATTACAAGCCCCCACCTCCCCTCATTGAAAAATCCTGACTTTGGGTTTAATTCACACTATAGTAATTTGTTAAATAATTTGCAAAAGCAATACTCGTTAAAAATATCTGAACAAACCAAGCGTATTGTGTTTGTGTTGTGGTGGCTAATTAATTTCGATCAGTTGCTGCTGAACAAGAATAACAATTATTTAATTTTAACCTGTAATCATTCAATTTTGTGCACAGAAATGTATTCGTGCTAAAAATTAAATTAATATTTAATTGCTTTGCCATGTTTTGGTAGCATTGGCAGCAATAAATATAAATAAGACATCCGCATCCAATGTCGTTTCATTAAATATCTTCAATAGAATTTCCATGTATTTGATTGTGGTTCAGAATTTCAATTTGCAAATTAGTTTACTTTCATTTGTGTAGTTGTCGAATTTATGCTGAAATTAAAATGTTTCAATTATATTAAAAGTGATTGCCTTGTAGGTATGTTTTATGAGCACTACTGGCAAGATGAAGCAATCAGTAGAGTGCACAAATTGTATGGTTGATTGACAGACTGTGACTAGCAGGGATTTAGTGAAGACAAATGATAGATTCATACAAACTTTGAAATTATGCAGCTAAATTATTATTACTAATTATAAGAAAGTTTGTGGCAGTAATACTGAAATAATATGATGTAATAAGTGAAAGCAAAGTCATGATTTATATTTAAAAAAATAAATATATGCAGCAATGTGTCTTTATGTGTGCTTTTATGTCACATAAAAAAAAAAATTTCTATATATGTGCTTGATATATATTGGGTGCTGAAGTTGACTTCTTTTTAGTTTTTTCAGACATTTCAAAATTGTGCTGTAATGTGCTCTGGTTGTGCTGTAATGTGCCACAAAGAGATAGAGAGCATTAGCTTATATATTGATTGCTTAAAAATTTTACTTTACCTTTCATTTTTTCAGAAAAATTTTTATTGTGCTGTCTTGTGCTCGACTTGTGCTGCAATGTGCCATAGATAAATTTGTGATTTACACATTTGCAAATTTTAAGAGCATAAATCGACACCTTTGAGGTGCCAGTTTGAAGCTTTATGCTGCATTCCGGCTTAATAATATCCGTTTTTCGTTAATTATGTATTATAAATTAAAATTTTTTATTTACATGTTTTACTTATGGTCTAAGTGTTTTTATAATACTTTCGTTTTGGAATGCTTTTGTGTTTTTATCAACTGCGGAAATAAAATTTTCATTCAATTTTCATGCGAAAGGTTATGCGTACCTACTTTGAATTATAAGTCGAATTTGAACATAAAAACGTATGTGCAGTTTTTATTCCGAATTCTAACCTTTCGATCTATTACTACACAGAGAAGTTTAAGCAAACTGCTTGACTTTGAAATCGTCTTCAAGTCATCAAAATTAAAGACAGTAATTTGCTGTGCTAATGGGAAATTTATTTAGAATTTGCTAAAATTAAAGCAAATAGCTTTGACATCATTTAATAATTTAATTATGATGATCGTGTGGTCCTCCCATAGGTGGTGATTTTGGTGGACCACCACCTTGAGCAACAGACTTTGGCATAAATTCAGCACTGCGTGCAAAACGTCCCACCTGTCCACCTGGACCACCGTGACCGCCAGGTGCACCCTCTGGTGGTGAAGAAGAGTTCTAAGAATGGTATTTTTTTTTTATTAAAATAATTAAAATATTCAATGCTGTTGATATATATTTTCACAATTATTTGGGTAGCAATAAAGTTTTCAATACTTACCACTACGAGCGCCAAGCTCAGAATGCAAAAAGCAGCAATTAAAGCAAAGAATTTCATGATTAAAGTTTTAAAGTTGCAACAACTATTAACTTCACTAAAATTTCATCTGCCATTTATATAGGAATAGTTGACAGCCTACAGCTTTGTAACAGATTTTTATCGAATTTTGCCATCGTATGCAAAACGCTTAACATGCAATAAATTTTTGCAGTATTATAGTGACAGAAATGCTATTATATATAAAGATTGCGAAAAGATAGTGTTAATTAATATTTACAAAATTTAGAAAAACACTTTAATTATTTTAATTGAAAGCAAACACATTGTTGTTTCGAGATTTTGGTGCTGGGAGTTTGGAGAGATTAATTTAAGTTGATAAGATTTGAAAATACGATTTAACCTTGAAAAATTAAAAATTGACATTTTAAGATTCTCTGCGTTGTATTATTGATACAAGACATTTTTGTAAAAATCTTTAGAGCTTAGAAATTATTCGCCCAATTAATGTGCATTGCGATATACACCGCAGTGGATAAAGCGGTGCGAGAAGAAACTGAAGTTGACCCGTTGTTTGGTTTAAGCATTAAGTATTTTTTATGAAGTTTAAGTGTAAAGTATTAAGTATCTTTTTTTAATATTTAGTATTAAACATGCATGGGTATTTTCCATTACCATTAAATTTCCATTACAACTATCCACCTAGTGGTAATGCAATTTTAATTTTATAAATTTCAATTGCTATGCAATGGTAATGGAAGAATATGATTACTTCTATTCACCTAGTGGTAATGCAAATTAAATTTCCATTACCATTAATGTGTAATGGTAATGGGGGAATAAATTGCATTAACCTTAGCATGTAATGGTAATGGAAAAAAATTGCATTACCATTAATATGTAATGGTAATGGAAGAAAAAATTGCATTGCCACTGAAATTAAGTGGTAATGAAAAATTTTAATTATAGTGGTAATGCATTTTTAATCTCTCTGCTGATATCGTCTGTGGAGTTAATACTGGAACCGATGTAGACGAAGTCCTTCACAGCCTCGAAGGAGGTGTTGTCAACAGTCACGTGGGTGCTAATACGCTGGGACTGTTTGTTTGTTGACACCAGATATTTCGTCTTATCTGCGTTTAATGCAAGACCCATGCGATTCGACACTTTTTCTAATTTGGAGAATGCTGCACTGACTTCGCGTGTGTTATGGCCAATGATATCAATATCATCGGCATACGCTAGCAGCATAACATTCTTATAGAATATTGTGCCGCTTTGTCTCAGATCAGCAGCTCGAATGATCTTCTCCATTCTCTGAAACCTCGTTTGGTAACAAATGGGGGGGAGAGGTCCTTCCCGATTTTAACTGTGCTGCTGGTGTTGCTCAGTGTCATCCTGCATAGACGGATTAATTTTGCAGGTATACCAAATTAGACATAATGGAGTATGGGCCATTCCTTATTGGACTGTCGAAAGCGGCTTTGTAGTCGACAAAAAGATGGTGGGTGTCGATTTGCTTCTCTATGGTCTTTACCAATATTTGTCGTAGCGTGAATATCTGATCGGTGGTAGATTTTCCAGGTCTGAAGCCACACTGATAAGGTCCAATCAGTTGGTTTACGATGGGCTTCAGTCTTTCACATAATAATCTCGACAGGACCTTATAGGCGATATTTAGAATACTTATACCACGGTAGTTGGCGCAAATAGTGGGATCGCCTTTCTTGTGGATTGGGCAGAGTACACTGAGGTTCCAATCGCTTGGAATGCATTCTTCCGACCATATTCTGCATAGAAGCTCGTGAATGCATTTAAATAGAGCTTCGCCTCCGTTCTTAAAAAGCTCAGCGGGTAAACCATTGGCTCCCAAGGCTTTGTTGTTTTTAAGCCGTATTATTACTCTAAAGACTTCATTATAGTGGGGCAGCGGAAATTCAACGCTGTCATCCATAAATGGGGTTTCCGGGATATCATCTCTATTGGCGGGATTGTTTTCATCATTGTCATTCAGAAGACTAGAGAAGTGTTCCCTCCATAATGCCAGTGTATTCTGGATATCTGTCACTTGATTCCCGTTTTCATTCTTGCAGAAAGAGGCCCTGGCCTTTCGGGCCTCGTTCCTGTCGCTTTTCTGCCTCTCTTTTTTTCCGTCTGAAAAGACGTCTCTCGTCCCTCCTCTTCTCTCTGTATCGCTCCTTGGCAACACGCGTTACAACTGTCGGCAGGGTAGTGTAGACGGTGTTGTAGGCCTGCTTTCTTGAAGCAAGAGTGAGAATCGAGTGGCGAAGGCATCGGCTGTACGTTTTGACTGCAGCTTGTCGAAGTCTAGCTTTCTCTGTGTAGGATTGCGCGCATTCTTTGCAGCGCACATACGTGTACAGATTTTAGCTGCGACAAGATAATGATCCGAGTCTATGTTAGCACCACTGATCGTGCGTACATCTAATACACTTGAAGAGTGCCTTCCGTCAATCAAAACATGATCAATTTGGTTGCGAGTTTTTTGGTCAGGGGACAACCAGGTGGCCTTATGAATATTGAGATCCTTGAATCTAGTGCTACTTATGACCATATTTCATGCTGCGGCGAAGTCAATTAGCCTCATTCCGTTGTTGGGTGTATTGTCGTGGAGGCTGAACTTTCCGATTGTTGGACCAAAGATGTTTTCCTTGCCCACCTTAGCGTTGAAGTCACCAAGCACAATTTTAATGTCGTTACGGGGGCAGCGCTCGTAAGCGTCTTCAAAGCGCTATTAGAAAGTATCTTTGATCTCATCGTCCTTGTCCTCTGTTGAAGCATGCGCACATATTAGGCTTATATGAAAGAATTTAGCCTTGATGCGGATTATGGCAAGTCGTTCATTCACAGGAGTGAATCGCAGGACGTGATGACGTAATCTCTTGCCAACTACAAATCCGCACCCAAACTCGTGCTTCTCCGCATGGCCGCTGTAGTAAATATTACAGGATGGTTGCCAAGAGCAACCCTGTCCCTTCCATCGCATTTCTTGGATTGCAGTGAGATTAGCTTTGTATCCTTCCAACATATCAATCGGTTGGATAGAGGCACCTTCCCAATTCCCAGAGTACGGACATTCCAGGTGCATATCCGTAAATCATTATCAGTTTTTCGTTTACGGTGGCCGTCATCAGATTTGGGGATAATTTTTCTCATATTTCTTACGTAACTTTTCATTGAAATGGTTTTTTACGTGGTGGGCTTCAAACCCGACGCACAACCTATTTAAGGCTAGGAGAGCCGTCGCTAAAATTAGCCGTCAAACTGACGGATGCCAGTTTGCCGTTGCCCAGGAAACACCACGTGGAGTATTGAGTCGACTTGGGTCGATTTCGCTATTGCCGCTATTGACAATCATCTAATTTTGCGGCTTATATTCTCAAGAAGCTTTTCATGGCAGTTTTAACTCTCTGAGGGTTGCCATTGCCTGAAGAGAGGTGACGGCCGAACAGAAAAAGTAATTCAATTGAAAAAACTTTCTGTGTCAGTTGGGAATTGAACCAGGGTTCTCTGGCGTATGGACCATACACTCTTAACACACTCAGTTAAGCCTAGTAAATTTCATTTAAAATATTTCTAAGTTTTTTTTTTCATTGCCAAAAGTTACGATGCACAATATTTTATGCTTGATTTTGTTTTTTAAAAATCATTTGCTCTTAAAATTATCGTGAGCTCCACTGATTTAGTGTTTTAAATTTAATATTCAGTGTTTAGTGTTAAGTGTTTAGTTTGTAGTATATAGTAATTAGTTGGTAGTATTTAGTGTTTAGTATTTAGTGCTTGGCATTTAGTACTTTGTTTTTATTATTCAGTATTTATTATTTGGTATATTTAGTACTTAATATTAAGTATTTAGCATTTATTATTTAATATTTAGAATTTGGTATCTAGTATTTAGTGTTTAATATTTGATACTTAGTATTTATTATTTAGTAGTAAGTATTTAGTATATAGCTTTACTTAATACTAAACAGTATTTACTAAACACTAAGTAGTATTAAAGAATATTAATAGTACTATATAATACTAAAGCATTCATTATATACTACACAGAGAAACAGTGAAAAAGTTCCAGAGTACACGACAAATGAATTTTGGATTTTAAAAATGATGTCCGTTTTTCGCCATCAGCTCGAGTTAAGAACTTATAGGTAAACATCTGAAAAACCGTTATTTTTCTGATAATTTGACTACCTTTGACTAACTTTTAAACACAAATTGACCAATTTTTAAAGTTTGTATATACTCTTATTCTTAAAAGCGGCGGCCGTGGCGTAGTGGGTGTAGTGTGTGGCCCATACGCCAGAGAACCATGGTTCAATTCCCACCTGACACAGAAAGTTTTTTCAATTGAATTCATTTTTCTGTTCGGCCGTCACCTCTCTGCAGACAATGGCAAGCCTCAGAGAGTGAAAACTGCCATGAAAAGCTTCTTGAGAACATAAGCCGTTCGGAGTCGGCATAGAAAACTTGATCATTTGTGTTCAAACATTTCACAACACATACACAACACAATTTATCATGATTAGCTCTGTCAAAGTCCCTTTAAGGGCTGAAATGGCCATTTCGTTTTTTTTTTTAAATTAATACAATACACTTACACTTTTTTGAAAGTTTTTCTTTAGAAATGCATAGAATGGTTTAAAAGGCATATCCTCGGTGCCTCAAATATATTTATACTTCCACCGTTTCTTGTATAGCCACGATTTCATGAGTAAAAATACAAAAAACGACAAAATGGAATGTGGCATATGTTACATGCTACACATAAAATAAAAGAATATTAATTATTTATAATTTTATAAATAATTATAAAATTTATAATTACAATTACGATTATTATAATTATAACTATAATTACCTTATATTATATAAAATTATTTTAAAAATTTTATAATTATAATTTATTTTTCTTTTGTTTGAATTAATTCTAAAATTTGTTTGTACTTATGTAGCATATATAATAAAATAATATATATTTTTGTTTTGGTTGAATTCTAGGGTGGAGCAACTGCGCCTCCCTACTTTCCCCTGCGGACACCTTTGACTTGAGTCCTTAAATCACGCTTCTTAAGATGGAGCAGCAGCAGAACAAAAGAAAGTATTGCGTATTGTAACTTGAAAGACTTTTTAAATTCATATTCTTGTTCTTAAGCTTTTATTAATGGCATTGATGGAAATTAGATTTTAAAAATTTCCGCTACAAAAAAGACGTCAGCATTATAATTGTGTCTCTTCAGTTTCTTTTGCCCACTCATTAAATGTCAAACTTGACTTTGCGACTTTTGCCCAAGAAAAGCACAAATTAAAAATGTATTTTTTTTCAAAGGTTTTACTTGCACTGAACTAAAGAACTAAAAAAGAGGAAGAGAATTAACAAAAAAAAAAGAAAACAGAATAAGTCAACGAAGAAGAAGAAGAAAAAGCTTCTTAATATTGCAAATGCTCTCGTGCCCTGATTTCTGCTCACAGCGACACATAATTTAATTGCAAAGACTGGCTGTCAAGTCAACATGGAGGACACCAGCGGAAGAGAATGAAATGGATGCACAAACTAAATAAATGAATGAATGACAGACTGACTGACTGAATGACGATGGACGGAATGAATGAATGATGTACGTTTTAATTTGCATTTCGTTGCCATGTTTTGGGTTTTGTGTAGTTTTCTGTGTTTGTTTTTTTCTTTTTTTTTTTTTTGGTCTTCTTCAAAATGGTGTCATTTATTTCCAAAGTGTTGACATAAGAACGCATTTGTGAGTATCAAATGTGTCAATGTTGTGTGTGTGTGTGTTGGCTATGCCTGCAGCTAGTGTTAGTGTAAATAAACATTTCTACTACTTTTTGTTGTTGCCATCAAATAGTACTTGTTAGTTTGTCGTTGTTGTTGTTATTGTTGTTAATGTTTTTAGTTTCTCCCCACTCTCTTCTTTGATATAGTGTTTGTGTGATGTTTAGGTTAATGTTGTGGAAATCATTAAAAAGCGGAAACGGAAGTAAGCCTTAGAGCTCTTTCAACTTGAAGGAAGTTGTTGCAAAAAGTTTTAAATTAAAAAACGTAACAGCTTTCAACGTAAATATAATTAAAATTGTGTGGCACAGACCATCCATATACTTTGCAGAGTTCTCTAAAATAATTTTTTTCAAAAACAGTCGCATTTTTAATTTGTTTCATAATAATAACTCAATCATCTCTACGGCTTAAATTTATTTAAATTTATGCATACCATACTGGCTCTCATATCACTGATCCTTTCACACTCCACTCCACACATTGTGTAGTAGTCATCTTTAATGAATAATAAACCAGATGTTTTTAAATTCAATACTAATATTTTGCTTCATTAACTTTCACAAAAAATTTAACCATACCATCATATACCTAAGGATATCTTTAGAAAATTAAAAATTTTAATTTATTATCCTTCTAGCATGCTCCTACTGTTTAGTACTCTCTAAGAAGCAGACCGAAAACATTGTGTAAAAACACACACACACACACACTCTTGCACATATCCAATGCTTGTGTTGGCTAATGTTAAAGTGATGCTGGAGTTTAATTAATATTTACAGAGGCAGAAAAAGGAAGAAAAAGAAAACAACAAAAATATGCAAGGAGAAGAAAAACAAAAATGGGCGAACATTTTCAAAACAGTTTTACAATTAAACACTAACTTTTGCTACCAGAAACTCTGGCCACATATCCATAACAATTTATATGAGACGCCAAGCATCTCTTGCTTGAATCTAAAATGATCTGGTTTCACTTTAAGGGGGGACATGACATTGGCAGTTTTTTGAAATTGACTTTTTTTTAATAATTTTGTATTTTAGTAAATATTCTTAAGATTCTAAGAAAATCTATTTCCATTTCATGGAAAAATTCCTACGGGTTCAAAAGTTACAGCCGGATTAGTGAGAGCGCATTTTTTAATTTTTGCGCTACCTACGTACGGCAGCTGGTATATACTTGTTTTACTTGCTACCTGTCTTTTGTTATATCGTACCTACTTGAAGGGTGAAGCCCGAATTGCTAAACGATTGCAAAAAACTATAAGAAACAGCACAACACAAGATAACGAAGGCATACAGTACGAAGCAGGCATGGCAGATTGAAGGTAACCTTTATTTTCTTGGTTCACAAACTTTGAACGCGTTTATCTCGAAACCATGTTTTTCGTACTGGTTGCGGCACTAGCGGGTTAATTTTTGACGAAATTTTTTGTTTTTTGTATTTTTTGAAACTTGATTCGCTATCGTATGAGACGAGCTATTTTTTTAAATTTTTTTTTCGATTTCTTATGAATTTTTAAAGTCAATATTTTTTTCGAAAAAACACACTTTCAAATTTGATCAAATTTGAACACACTTTCAAAAATTTTTAAAAAAAAGCTCGTGTCATACGATAACCAATTTTGTTAAGATTTAAAAAAGTAATTTTTTTTCCAGATCGGACAATTTTTGCAACTCCCGGCGCTGCAACCACGAGGCCCCGTTTTTTTCTGTGCCGCCAGTTTGGAGCTCTATAAAACCATGTTGGAGTGAAAAATATATTTTTTTGAATTTTTTTTTCTTGTAATTTGTTCAATTCTCTACAATAATGAAAAAAAATTTTGGAAAAATGTTTGTTTTTGACTGAGTTATGAATTTTTAAAAAAAGGTATTTTTTCTCTGCCGCGAATGTCGTGTCCCTCCTTAAAATGATGGCAAAATAACACAGGACAACAGTTATTTAGTTACGTGGAGCTTAGAAGTTATTTACATATAATTCGAGGGTGTTGAATTTAGCTGCGTGCTCAGTTTTAGAAGTAAAGCTTATTTTGCTTTATATGCAGCGATTGGAATGGAGAGTAAAAGCGATGAAACAATTCACCGTACTTCATTCGCCGCACTCGTCAGTCTGTTTTCCGCATGTATACGAGTATTAGTACATACATAACGTACCATATATAAAATAAGGTAGGCCAAATTTTTAAAACCAGTCTGATTCAGTGAAAATCGTAAAGTTTGGAAGGTTTTAAGAAACTTTGTTGAAGAAAGCATATAAAACTAGTGCAGATTAGTTCTGCGAAATTTTTAAAGTAGATTTTTTTCTATATAGTAGCTAATTTTATGTTTCAATACTGCTAATATGTGAAAAACTCTAGTAGAATAATGATTTTTAGATTGTTAGATAGATATTTACAACAGTTTTAAGACTTAGTGTTCATATTTGATATTTATGTTTATTCCAGTAGATGTATGTTATTTCAAAGTTGAAAAAATAGCTCAAAAATGAAGATATTTATTGCAGTCATTTATAGGAAAAAGTTTATTTTGAAATTTCCGGAGGACTAAGCGGCTTTAGAGCTATATTTTTGTTTCGCCAAAGTTTCTTAAAATTGTCTTAACTTTACAATTTTCACTAAGCCAGATCGCCGAAATTTTTTCTATACGAATTGCTCCACCTAATTGAGGTATGTTTGAATGGATTTTATTTAAAAGAGCTCAAGTCAGATAAAACCAGATTTCGAGAAAAAAACTGTTTTACATAGATTGCATAACAAATTGTTGGTCCCTCTGTAATTTCTGATAGTGAGAAGTAATATATTTTAAATTTATTGTTAGTTATTAATTACAATGTACAACACAAAAAAAACCTGTGAGGTTTCATAACTGTTTTTATGTTTTCGAGGTCGCTGAAACCGAATATGAATGTTGTTTTTTCGGGTCAGGTAAGGTTCTCCCCTACAATTAATGATATCAATATTTCCCCTTTTGGGGAGGGCAGGAGAGGGTTAAAATGTATGACCGACCTCCATTATTTTTCCAAGAGGAACATTTTTTCATGAAGACCTATCCCCTTTAACCCCTCCTGAGAGGTATACCATACAATACACCCTAACCCCCCGCAGTTAATTAAATCGATATTTACCCTTTTCGAAGGAGGAGGAGAGGGTTAATATGCATCACCGACCAAAATTTCTTTTCAAAGAGAAACATTTTTCTCCTTGGGGCTTATTCTCTCCGATCCCTCGTTAGGGGGGATTTCATGCAATGCACTCTAATGTTAATGAAATCAATATTATCTCTCTTGGGATGGGTAGAAGAGGATTAATATGTACGACCGGCCTCCAGTACTTTTTCAAGTGTAACATTTCTTCCCTTGGGACCTTTCCAATCCGACCCCTCTTTAGGGGGGCTCCGATACAATTCACTGAACGCAAAGACGTTATAGTTTTCGTTATATTTGTAAAAGTTAGGCCTAATATGATGGTCGGAAGAGATAGGTCCCAAAGGGAAAAATGTTACACTTGAAAAGTAAAGGAGGTCGGTCGTATATACTAACCCTCTCCTACCCTTTCCAAGAGGGGAAATATTAATTTCATTAACAGTACAGTGCATTGTGTCGGAGCCCCCTAAGGAGGGGTCGGAGGGAATAAGACTCAAGGAGAAAAATGTTCCTCTTTATAAAGTATTTGGGGTCGGTGCTGCATTTTAACCCTCTCCTCCCCTTCCGAAGTGGGTAAATATCGATTTAATTGACTGCAGGGGGTTGGGTGCATTGTTTGGGAGCCCCCCTCAGGAGGGGTTAAAGAAGATATATCCTAGCGAAAAAATGCTCCTATTGGAAAAATAATTTAAGTCGGTCATGCATTTTAACCCTCTCCTGCCCTCCCCAAAAGGGAAAATATTGAAATCAATAATTGTAGGGGCTTAGGGCTTACCTGGACCCGACTCCAGGGAGAACCTTACGTGACCCGAAAAAACTGAATTCATATTCGGTTTCAGTGACCTCGAAAACATAAAATAAAGTCATGAAACCCCATGGGCTTTTTTGTTTTTGGAAAATTGTTGGATAGTGCTATTATTTATTATGGATTAGTGACCTTTTAAAAAAAAATCAAAAATTTCATGTAAACAAAAAAAGAAAAACTTGTTCGAAATGATGTAAATTTATAAGATATTTTAAATAGTATTTACAATAAACATTTATTTGTAAAAAAAATTAATGGAAAAGAATTCAGAGAGACAAGAAAATGATTTTCACTGTCAAATGATTCTTCCATTAATGAATTGAGATATAATAAGTTTGACCTTGTATAATATAATCGACTTGTATATAGATAGCCTTATGTAAATAGTATCGAAACACGTAAAAAAGTCCAAATCGAAAAAGCGGACTTGTGTCCTTTAGAAAAATCGATTCTTATCTTATCTTATCATATCGTATCGAATCTTATCTTAACTTATCTTATTCAATCTTACCTTAAATTACCTTACCTTAACTTACCTTACCTTATCTTATCTTATCTTATCTCATCTCATCTCATCTCATCTTATCTTATCTTATCTTATCTTATCTTATCTTATCTTATCTTATCTTATCTTATCTTATCTTATCTTATCTTATCTTATCTTATCTTATTTTATCTTATCTTATCTTATCTTATCTTATCTTATCTTATCTTATCTTATCTTATCTTATCTTATCTTATCTTATCTTATCTTATCTTATCTTATCTTATCTTATCTAATCTTATCTTATCTTATCTTATCTTATCTTATCTTATCTTATCTTATCTTATCTTATCTTATCTTATCTTATCTTATCTTATCTTATCTTATCTTATCTTATCTTATCTTATCTTATCTTATCTTATCTTATCTTATCTTATCTTATCTTATCTTATCTTATCTTATCTTATCTTATCTTATCTTATCTTATCTTATCTTATCTTATCTTATCTTATCTTATCTTATCTTATCTTATCTTATCTTATCTTATCTTATCTTATCTTATCTTATCTTATCTTATCTTATCTTATCTTATCTTATCTTATCTTATCTTATCTTATCTTATCTTATCTTATCTTATCTTATCTTATCTTATCTTATCTTATCTTATCTTATCTTATCTTATCTTATCTTATCTTATCTTATCTTATCTTATCTTATCTTATCTTATCTTATCTTATCTTATCTTATCTTATCTTATATTATCTTATCTTATCTTATCTTATCTTATCTTATCTTATCTTATCTTATCTTATCTTATCTTATCTTATCTTATCTTATCTTATCTTATCTTATCTAATCTTATCTTATCTTATCTTATCTTATCTTATCTTATCTTATCTTATCTTATCTTATCTTATCTTATCTTATCTTATCTTATCTTATCTTATCTTATCTTATCTTATCTTATCTAATCTTATCTTATCTTATCTTATCTTATCTTATCTTATCTTATCTTATCTTATCTTATCTTATCTTATCTTATCTTATCTTATCTTATCTTATCTTATCTTATCTTATCTTATCTTATCTTATCTTATCTTATCTTATCTTATCTTATCTTATCTTATCTTATCTTATCTTATCTTATCTTATCTTATCTTATCTTATCTTATCTTATCTTAGGCATGGTACGAAAGGCATAGTATAAAGCGAGCAATCCACTTCACATTCTTTTTCTAATTTATAAAAAAAATAGTAAATATAACAACAACTTCTACGCACAAAATATTTTTGCATGGCACATACGATAATTTCGGTCACAAGAAAAGAAGGATTGGAACATAGGATAAAATATACAGCCAATTTTTGGTGTAAGTATAAGGATTTCAGCTGCTCGTACAATATTTTATCAGGAGAAGCCTTGTGGTATGTAGAACAAATTTGCATCAAAAAGTCAATTTCGAAAAAACGTCACATTCGATAATTTCACGCAAAGGGGTATATTCTTTCGCATCTTCTACAGCGTTTTCCGACTTTAACAAAATTTCGCACATATATTCCTTGGTATAATGAGCAGTTATAAGCCTAGAAAAGTAGGCGGTATTAGACAAGGGACGTGGCATGTTAATTTTTATAGAACTACTTTTGATTTTTTGCACATATATTCCCTGGTGTTTATAAAGCATTTCGTAGTTCAGAAAATTGGGCAATATTAGATAATGGGACGTGTCATGTTAATTTAAATTTAGCTTCCTCTACACCATTTGTCCCACTTTAACAAAATTTTGCACATTTTTTGTATTCTGGACAGTCTACAGAAGAAAAAAGTAGGCAGGATTAGACTAGGGACAGTGCCACTAGGTCGAACTCCTTCTTCTTCGCTTATTTGACTTCAAACAAACATTTGACTTCTTTCGTATTCATATTTAAACATTTCAAACATCCTAAACATAGACAATTTGAGCCGGGAACTTTGTGAAATTTATATCTAAGTGACAAGGGACAAAAGCAGGTTTATTTGATAGTTTTAATTGGATTAAGAGCCACTCTTTCATAAGGACTGAAGCTTTAGTTGTAAAATTTTATAAATAGAAATAATGCAAAAAAAAAAAAAAAATTTGTGGTTGAGATTGGACTCATTGATCGTTGTGCATTGTGGATTGTACTACGTTTCATATATAATACACACCCTGAATGCTACATCACCGCTGGGTGATGACGGGTATTCCAACTAGTTTGTTATAAAAAGAACACCTTTTTTTGCTCTGTAAAAAATTTTTATTTTCGCTCTAAAAATTGCAAAGATGTCAACTATACTTGTCATTTTATATAGCAAATGGCAGCACATCTTGAACATATCGCAGCACAAGTTGCGGATTCCTGATAATATTCATTTATAAAAGACATCACTTCATTAAAATCATGCCCTTAGAAATAATAATTTTCTAATGCGGCACATGATAGCACACAATCGGCACATTAGAGCACATTTGTTTTTTTCTTCATTATAAATCAAAATATGCGTTGCTTACACATTCCAAAATATGATTTTCGTGACTTTCTTACGGATGGGAAATAGCGCTTACAGTATGTTATTTTTTTGCTCTTGGGGATTAAAAGCATGTTGATCTACAGTCATAAGTGCTTCGTTACCCACCTGCACACGGAATATAAACGTAGCAGCACTTATTTAGCAAAGACCACCCCCAACCGAACACCCGTTTGTCTGCTTAAATAATGAAATATTCATAAATTCAATCTCTGTATAAATGTTTTGTCGCATACAATGCTTACAAAAACAACTCTAACAAAATCAACAAAAATAACAAAACAAAACAAAAAAGAAAACACTATAGTAAATATCAACAACAATGACCACCATACAAACTATGTCAACACAACTTACCAAACAAACTTAACAGAACTTTTATAATAAAGACAATATGTTTACGACTTCTCATAGAGCAACATCCTCTTCGTCCTGCTTGTTCCTACAAATTTTCTATTTGCTTTACTCTTTTGGTTTTGTGTAGATTTTTTTGTGGACCTGAATTTCCTTGGCTTTTATCATTGCATAGCTTTATATATTTTGCATTTTTCTCTGTTGTTATTAAAATGTTTTTAAAGAAAAGTTTTGTCGAGTGTGGAAAGAAAACGTTCTAGGGTTGACTTTCAACAGTGAGTTAAAACTTTGCTGTGCTGCTGCATCATCTAGTATTAATGTTGTGTTTTTTCATAGTTTTTTTTTTGCTCTGCAGAAAAGCTTCTATAGAGCGTGCTCAGGTGAAACTTTAGTCGATGAAAAGCATTTAAGTGCATAAAATAAGTTGGTCAGAAAAATTAAAAAAAAAAAAACAACATGAACCTCAACCAATATAATAAAAGCGAAGATAATAATAAAACTGCGGGTGGAGGTGGTGGGGAAAGAGGCGAGTGGTAGTTATGTAAGCTTTGTAATAGCAGAAAGTTGAAAAGCGCTGGCAAAAACAAAGAAAACTTCATATTTTTTTAGCTTTATTTAATAGCTTAAAGTAAGCAGCACATTTGAAAACATAATAAAAAAAAAAAGTAAGAAATGAAGTCGGTTGCTAACGGTGTTCGTAAGCGTAGAAAGGCACGAAGAACAGAATTACATTTCTGAAATATTCCAAATTCTTTTTAAATCAACATTAGTTCTGCTTATGAGTCACTTCCAACACCTGTTGATAAAGCTTTTTGATATCATTCAAAATTTGTTTTTTTTATTACATAAAACATTGGTTGAACATTTTCTGTGTGCGTACGGTTTTTTTTTGTAATTAATGTTTGCAAAACATTTAAAATAACAACAACAGCAGCAAGCCGAATGCACACTTTGTTTGTAGCTACCCATGCTCCTCCAACTCAACTCAACTCAACACCACTTGTTTAACGTTATCATTCTGCTCAGCTAGTTGCATACTCACAAACAATTTCTCATATTTTCATAAGGATTTGAACATGTTGGTTTTTTCCAGTTTTGGTTTTCGCTTTTAATCCGCCGGGTATAATTTTTCTAATAAACTTTGCTCTCAGTTGCGTCCTTTATATATGTTTTTTATTCTCTCATCGTAATTTTTATTAATTTTTTTAAAATTTAAAAGCATATTTTTCTGTTATTTTTATCAATTTTGTAATATGAGTTTCTTTGTAATATATCGCTCTCAGCAGTTTCATTTAACAGACATTCAGAGATTTTTATTTGCTGCTTGGTGCAATGTTAAGATTTATGTTCCACAAATTAACAGACTGCTCGGACTTAACAGTTGCGTTAAATTTTTATGTGTTGAGATGTTTTGAGTGAGCAAGCTTAATTTCCACTGTTATTTAGAGAAATTATAGCTTGTGGGGCTGTTGTTTGTTACATTTATGTTGGCGATACAGTTTTTTGTGTAACTTCAAAAATTCACTTCATATGCTAAAGCCTGTATGATACTTCATTTTTTTTGTCCAATTTTAAAATCTGAAAACAAGTGGCGCATGGGCAGGACAAACATATTTTGTAAGAGAAGGATAAATTTTTTAATTTCTGGTGTTTTTAAGAGCAGCTGTATTTATTAGAGTAATATTAGCTACACACATCACTTCCAATTCAGCATCAATTTTTCTTAAATAGTTTTGTTTACTCTAAAAATGTCAAATTAATTATTAATAGCAAAATATTTCACAGCAAATATTTCATCGAAACTTAACGACGAAAGAATTGAAAGAAACGGCAAAAACAATGCATTGAAAATGCAGTCCGTCCCACATTTTTTTCTCCAATTCGTACTATATGCGTACTCACTCACACCAATTAAATCTATGCATTCGTACTATTCGAACTGCTCTAGCTTCATTTTTTCAATGACAAAAAAATGAGCAATTTAATGAAGTATCATACAGGCTTTAAGTGGAAATAAATGTGGGACGAAAATAAATTTTCGACCATTAGGTCGATTCTGATAAATTTTCAAAAACACAGTACACAGTAACTAATATAAAAAGTTTTTGAAAAATCATCAGGATCGACCTAATGGGTATGCATGAAAAAAATAGTATGAAAATAATAGAAAAATCTCAATTTTGCAGTGAGTTTGGTGGTACCGGACTAAATTATTCGGTAATTCGAAGTCCAGAATCAGATTCTTCACCAAATTTAACATCCCAATAATTTTAAAAATATCATATAAAAAATCGGATTTTCGAGCAGAACCGAGCCGGTTTTGACAATTTTTTAACTTTTAATAGCACAAATTATATTACTCGCAACCGTCGTTTACAATTCCGATGGGCACGCAGGATCCCAAATATTTCAGCATTTTAAATACAAATCTAACGCAGTCTAATACAGTATACATATATTTAATATAAATAATTTTTATTTTATTTGAAATACACTTTGCGGTGCTATACTTTGGCGGTACTCCAAAACTAATGATTTTACAAAAAAAAAAAGGTTATAACATGAATTGTAGGGAATTTATCTAGTTTCATTTGGCACATATTTGTTTTTATCATGACATGAGTTGGAAAGGAGATATCAGCTTAAACTGTTTTTAGCCGCCATTTTGCCCATATGTCCATAAACAAGTTACTCTGTATTAATAAAACTAATTATCTGTTTAAAATTCCTTCTTACATTTTTCTCGGTAGATTTCCTTTTTTACCTAACAATTACTTCTTATATTTCGGTCCGATGGGTGTAGAGAAGCGCACCGGATTAGAGCTTTGTCTATAAAATCATTGGTGCGCACTCATGTTGCTTAAGTTCTCACGAACACCTACACCGAGAAAAAAGCTTATGTTAAATTGAAAAAAACCTAGTATAATTTATAAAATGGCTTTGGTAGTTTTTACCACCCAAGTGCTTTATCAAATTAACCAAATTAACCAAGTATATGGTAATTTATTATACACTACTTAAAAAAAAAATTGAATTTCAAAAATTAAACTATTTTTGGGTTTTGATTTTTTTTTATTTTCCTTTTTTTTTAAGCTGCCGGCCGCTTCTCGTTCTGTGATTTGCTTGACTAAAATCGGCAACAACACAAATTTTTCTTTTATTACCCCGTTTTTTTCTTAGAAATTAATGACTTCTCGGCTTTTCTTCCTGCTTGACGTGTAATATAACAAGAACATTAAATTAAATATCAAATACAAAAATTTTACCTTCGCATGCCGTTGAGATTCGAACCCATTACCATCCGATACCACTGTATTAAGTCTCTACACTACGCATTGAGCCAAACTCCTTCATTACGCGGAGTGATTTTTTGAATATTAATTACAACGGAAGCTATGCTGCAGCATACACAATAATCTATTAAAAGATTTTTGTTGTATGGTTATCAACAGAATATTGCGACACACTGCATCTGTTAATACAGCATCTGTTAACATAGCTGCAGTTATGTAAGCAAGTAGTAGCAAGGCTGCTTGGATCAGTGGGTAGAACGATGGACTGGCACTAGAAGTTCCAGGTTCGATTCCGCGATTGATGAAATGTAATAAAATTTTCTGGTGTGAATCTTAACGTGTGTTTTTTTTTTTAATTTACTTTATGTTATTTTTGAATTTAAAAGTGATTTTATTACAAAAAACCCCATTAAATTATCAAATCTTTCCTTCTCTCGTGTGTCTAATGACGCAGCTGTGTTTTTCTTTTTTTTTTTGAAAAAAGAAAAAGAAAATAGCTTAAAACTATGCTTAAGCCATCCATGCTACTTGTTTTTTAATATTGAATTTTTGGATTTTGGGCTAAGTTGAATCAAATATTTTTTTTTGGCAAGGTATCAAAGTATGTGCTTTCAAAGCAATGTATTAAACAATAAATTGTTTAGGTGAATAAGCATACGTTTATAATTCCCATGCAATTCTCTTTACCCAAGCCGACTTATGATGAATATGAATATGACAATGAATATGAATATGAATATGAATATGAATATGAATATGAATATGAATATGAATATGAATATGAATATGAATATGAATATGAATATGAATATGAATATGAATATGAATATGAATATGAATATGAATATGAATATGAATATGAATATGAATATGAATATGAATATGAATATGAATATGAATATGAATATGAATATGAATATGAATATGAATATGAATATGAATATGAATATGAATATGAATATGAATATGAATATGAATATGAATATGAATATGAATATGAATATGAATATGAATATGAATATGAATATGAATATGAATATGAATATGAATATGAATATGAATATGAATATGAATATGAATATGAATATGAATATGAATATGAATATGAATATGAATATGAATATGAATATGAATATGAATATGAATATGAATATGAATATGAATATGAATATGAATATGAATATGAATATGAATATGAATATGAATATGAATATGAATATGAATATGAATATGAATATGAATATGAATATGAATATGAATATGAATATGAATACGAATATGAATATGAATATGAATATGAATATGAATATGAATATGAATATGAATATAAATATGAATATGAATATGAATATGAATATGAATATGAATATGAATATGAATATGAATATGAATATGAATATGAATATGAATATGAATATGAACATGAATATGAATATGAATATGAATATGGGTATGGATATGAATATGGAAATGAATTGAATATGAATATGGAAATGGATTGAATATGAATATGGATATGGATATGGATATGAATATGGATATGGATATGGATATGGATATGGATATGGATATGGATATGGATATGGATATGGATATGGATATGGATATGGATATGGATATGGATATGGATATGGATATGGATATGGATATGGATATGGATATGGATATGGATATGGATATGGATATGGATATGGATATGGATATGGATATGGATATGGATATGGATATGGATATGGATATGGATATGGATATGAATATGGATATGGATATGGATATGGATATGGATATGGATATGGATATGGATATGGATATGGATATGGATATGGATATGGATATGGATATGGATATGGATATGGATATGGATATGGATATGGATATGGATATGGATATGGATATGGATATGGATATGGATATGGATATGGATATGGATATGGATATGGATATGGATATGGATATGGATATGGATATGGATATGGATATGGATATGGATATGGATATGGATATGGATATGGATATGGATATGGATATGGATATGGATATGGATATGGATATGGATATGGATATGGATATGGATATGGATATGGATATGGATATGTATATGGATATGGATATGGATATGAATATGAATATGGATATGGATATGGATATGGATATGGATATGGATATGGATATGGATATGGATATGGATATGGATATGGATATGGATATGGATATGGATATGGATATGGATATGGATATGGATATGGATATGGATATGGATATGGATATGGATATGGATATGGATATGGATATGGATATGGATATGGATATGGATATGGATATGGATATGGATATGGATATGGATATGGATATGGATATGGATATGGATATGGATATGGATATGGATATGGATATGGATATGGATATGGATATGGATATGGATATGGATATGGATATGGATATGGATATGGATATGGATATGGATATGGATATGGATATGGATATGGATATGGATATGGATATGGATATGGATATGGATATGGATATGGATATGGATATGGATATGGATATGGATATGGATATGGATATGGATATGGATATGCATATCCATGCATATCCAATATGGATATAAATATGGATATGGAAATGAATATGAATACAATTATGGAAATGTGTATGAATATGATTATGGATGTGGATATGTATATGGATATGTAGTGCCACCTAGGCAAGAAAGTATTCTTTCTGAATACTAAATAATACCACACCTAATCTCGAAGTACTCCTCGTTGTTGAAATTGCATTAAAAAGCTTAATATTTTAGCTTTTAAATGAGTACCTAAACATTGAATTTTGCTCTTAAGTAAGGATGAGGTATCTTAAAACACACGAAAAAATCAAAACACATATTTCTTCAAAAACTAGTGCCAATTTGACAAATTTGAGTACAGGGTTGAATTATTAAAAAATACAAATTTAGAAACTATTGTTAAAAATTTTTTAAAAATGTTGTTCTCGAGTATAATAAAAAATTCCGAACCAACGTCTTAACCAAATATTCACAATTTAATTTTATGAATTTTGATATTTTGGCTACTTTTTAAACACTTAACATTTCATGCGAAGAAATGTTAATATAAAGCGTAATATTTTAACAATTTAAAATCAATGATTTTCCACCAAAGCTTTTTTATTGACTTTCAATTTCTATAAATAATGCTATTAATGTTTTTTGTTTTGCAATGAACTTCAAAAGCACATTCTCAGTATAAATCTAAAATATATATAAAAGAAATGCACTCCAAATAAATTCAAAAAAAGTGCCCTCATTTAATGATTTTTAAAATTGGCAAGAATGAAAGGAATGCTTTAGCCAAGAGAAACAAAAAACAACAAATAAAGCTAGCAAATTAGAGCGAATCGGAGTGTGTGTCAGGAAAAACGTTAAGAAATCATTTATCATTTCCACGCCCCCGAACTAATGTAATTACAATCCACCTCAGCTGCTGCTGACTACTACTTCAACGCTGTTTCTTCTTTTTCATGCTTCTGCTACTTCCTGGATGACAAAAATCAAGAAAACCCAAGACAGGCAAACAAATGAGGAACTAATGTAATGGCAGCAAGAAGTGAAAGAATTAGAAGAAGTTACAAAAAAAAAAAAACTACCAACACACACACGTACACACAAGAACGTTACCACCCAACGGCGTCGGCACAAGGTCACGTGTGCCGAGGCCAGTAGAAATGTAGGCACTTAGCTGATACTTTGGAGCTTTGCATGGGTGGGTAAAAAACATTTGCATTGATTAAATCAGTTGTGGGCAATTCTTTTAACATCTGTCTAAAAACAAGAAAAAGTATAGCAACAAATTTGTCAAGAAAGCGCTATTTACTACATTTATATTTGTATTTTCTTTTTTGTATACTGATATTACGCTACAAGTTAAAAGAATTACTTTTTATCACATTTTTAAAGCATATCTTAAGGCGCTATGCTGCGGCCTACTCAAGTTTCAATCACTTTCAATGTAGTGTAGGAATTAGACAACAAAAAAGTTGTTACTGTTGATAAAAAGAAAATTAAGTTTCAGCCGAAGCGAATAGCCGACAGAATGCGCTTGAGTATTCAACATTTTAACGTTCTTAGTAGAAACAAACAAAAGAACGGTAAAAAGTAGAAAAAAACTTATTTTGTACAATCATTGAATTTAACATGATGCACAGGTAGTTGTTGCGATTACGTACACGTCGTAACAACAAATAAAATTGAGAGAAAGTTTTACAAACAAGGGACTAATTTAAAAAAAGCCCAAAGCAATTGAGCTAGTTTAACTGATTTCCTTTTCTTCCGCTCATTTCTTATTCAAGTATTCTTTTTAAAGAAATTTACATACTTTCAGGGGCAATATAAACAACTTATCTGTTTACAATGGAATCAGCGATAAATAAACAGCTGAAGGGCAAAGCAGTAAAGGTAGAAGCAAGCGCAAAAATTTGATTAAACTGACTATGAATTGCGTAGCTCCTGTAAATAAGTTGGTGCCTGGAACTGTTATCATTTTTCAATCTTGCAACATAACCAATATGAAAAGAAAATAAATGCATATCTAATGAAATTTGTGAAGTTGAATAGATTTTTCATTGAGTTTTTGAAATATAATAATGAAATTTAAATACTTGAAAAAATATTTTTCTGTTATGAATGTATGAAAGAGGTTTCGTTTAAAGGATACCGAAATTGATTGAATTTTTTGACAAACTAGCGGGCATGCCGTAAGATATTTTCATCTGATGGGAGTCAATTCAATTGGGAAGTTAAAATACTTTTTGATAATACTAAAATTCATAAATTATTTTACACAAGACATCAATAACTAGTAAGTAATGACCTTCAAATGGGTCAAAGTTAAAATACCATAAATTAAATTCAACCCTTAGCTGCCACATGAGTTATTTCGATTCCCCAGGCTTTTTTTTCGCCAATTCAACTTGTTTAATTTTTTAGGATTCGTTTCTTTAATATTCGAGTTTTGGATTACTGGACCATCAGGAGTTTAAACCAGTGCTAGGCATCTCGCGGCAGCGTGGGTAAAAAGCTTTGTCTACCGCCACTCGTATTTAAGCACACATACGCTCAGGGCTGCCATTTTGCCACTAAAAGTGCCAGATTTTGCTCTATTTTGCTTGAAATTGTACCTTATTTTTTTTTTTAATTTGACACAAGGTGCCAAAATTACACTTTTTGAAAAATTATATAATTTTATTGAACAAGTTTTTAAAATATGTATTTGACTTTAAATACATTTTTGTGCAAGCCTTCGCTTTTACTACTTTTTGAGCAACCGAAATTTTTCTTATGTTTTCGAACTAAAAATTAGCAAACAATATTTGCATCGGTACCATGCTAACTGGGAAGATCAGGTATATTTAAGAATTGGATTTTTAATTATTTATAAAATACTGTCATGCTGTGATATATTCATTGTATTGATGAATTCATTGAAGTTAAATTGTTCATTTTATGGTTGTTTGTTTTGTAAAATAAGTGGAATAAATAGTCTCACTATAATTATTAAAAAATGGGCGATTTTTTCGGAACTTTTATTTTCTTATTTGGTACTGTTTGGCAGTTTTTCCCACGATATGGCACGTTATACCTAACAAAAGTAGGCAGCCCTGCGTACGCTGCTAAAGCGTTCAGTGTGGTTTGAAAATTCGATGCGCATTTAAAAGCTTTACGCTGAGCAAAACAATTTTTTTTAACAGTCTTTGAATGCATAAATACATACACACACATACACATAAATGCCGACCACTGCCTTAAGCCGACGATACCCTACAGGGAAAGGAGATTCAACTGCTTTTAAGTTACAAGTTTAGGACAGGTTCGATATACAACGTCACGGCACAGGTTCTTTGTGGCTGTCACGGGCAGATTTAATTTTTCTCAAGGGACAAAGTACTTGTAAATAGCTAAAAGATAAGATAATGTGTTAATATTTACTTCTACCGCCAGCGAGTTGATCTCTAACGTCCCCGCACAGCATTGTTTAAAAATCAAACTTGTTTGATTTTGCCCGCAATATCGTGTGTCAATAGCATGGTAGAAGAACACAGGTAGATGCAGCGTTGATTGTGCTCTCTTCTGCGTTACTGACGATATTGTCAATGGCGCTCCCTGCTTGCAGTAAATATTTTATTTATTTAATTATCCATATTGTTTGCCTTGTATCAATTTTTTATTGCTTAAATTTCAATAAAAACACGAAAAAGAACAATTTTTTACAATTTTTAATAAGGTAAACAAGACAATTTCAAATATATCACTTCGTTTACATTTTGACAATTCTTGCGTTCTCACATCTTTCTCATATCTTTAAGATTTTATATGAGTTGTCAACTATGTGTTGACATTCGCGGCAGTACGCTCTCATCTAGCGAGTTCACCTGTATTAATTCTACCATGATCAATAGTTGAAAGAAAATGAAAATTCATGCTTTTTTTTCAATTTTTCAATATTTTTATTCTCAATAAACTGTTTTCTATTTAAATAATCTAACTTGCTGAAATCGAAGCCATTTTACACCTTATTACACCAGTTTTTTGTAACGCCGTGTCCAGCGTGAGCACGGTCACGATTTTGCGTGCGGTGCGTTTTCCGAACGCACCGCAATTATTTACAAACATACGGAATGTGTCCAATTACAACACGATAATTCGTTAATGCGGGTGGCTACAAAAAGCTTCTTATTCGGTGTGAATGGCCTTAGCTTCAGCAAGTTATTTTTTTTTAATAGAAAACAGTTTATTAAAATTAAGAAAATTGAAAAATTTAAAAAAGAATTGCGAGTTTCCATTCTCCACGTATTGTCCGTGGACGATATTGCGGGCAAAATTAATCCAGTTTGATTTTTATCGCAAAATCGTGGCTACGTTGGACATCTACTTTTACCAACATAACAGGTCATTCAATAAGTCCGTAGGACAAATAAGAAAAAAACAAAATTTTGATAAAACTCGATTATATTATTCAACATAGTTGCCTTCGAGAGCGATACAACGAGTATAGCAATTTTCTAACTTTTCGATGCCTCTTTTATAGTACGATTTCTCATTCTCGTCAAAACAGGCCACAGTTTCAGCGATTACTTCATCATTGAACTTGAAGTTCTTTCCAGCAAGCATTCTCTTGAGATTTGAAAACAGGAAAAAGTCGCTAGAGGCTAAATCTGGAGAATATTCAATTTGGCCATCGTTTTCATCGATTTGTGACACGGTGCATTGTCTTGGTGCAACAACACTTTTTTCTTTTGCAAATGTGGCCGTTTCTTGGCGATTGTAGCCTTCAATCGATCCAAAAGTGCACAGTATTAGTCGCTGTTGATGATGGTTTCTTTTTGGAGATAGTCGATGAATATTCTTCCTTTCGCATCCCAAAATATAGACGCCATCACCTTACAAGCCGACTGTTGGGTCTTTGCTCGCTTTGGATTCGGTTCGTCGACTGCTGTCCACTCAGCTGACTGTCTTTTGGATTCTGGTGTGTAATAGTGAAGCCATGTTTCATACATTGTCACATATCGACGATAGAATTCGATTTTATTGCGGTTTAACAGCACCAAACACTCCACTGAAGCATGAATTCGTTGTTGTTTTTGGTCGACTGTGAGCTCACACGGCACCCACTTTGCACAGAGCTTTCGCATACCCAAATGTTCGTGTAAAATGGTAAAAACAGTACCATCTGATATCTTTACAATGTCAGCTAGTTCCTGCACCTTCAATTTGCGATCGTTTATAACCAATTTGTGGATTTTTTTGATGTTTTGTGCATCTGACAGTCTGATTTGGGCGTCCACTGCGCTCTGCATCATTTGTGCTGGTACGACCATGTTTAAATTCAGCAATCCACTTTTCTACCTTTGTTTTGATAGAGCTGAGTTCGGATACTGTTTATCAAGCCATTGTTTGGTTTCGACTGTATTTTTTTTCATTAAAAAGCAATGCTTTATCAAAACTCGAAGTTGACTTTTTTCCATTTTTTTTTTTAATAACAATAGTTGCACACAAAATGCTATAACTCACGAATCAATTGTCAAATTGTTGGCAAATTTGTATACGTATCGTTTGAAGGTTGGTACTAAATAAAAATCATATGGAAAAAAAACTAGTAACGCCATCTATGTGTCATACTATGGACTTTTTGAACGTACTGTTACTTTTTAAACTTAATTTACTTTAATATTCTAACTTTACTAACTTTATAACTTTAATTTAAACTAACTTTAGTTTTCAGAACACAGCAGTTAGTGCAAAAAAAATATTTGAAGACTCATAAAAATTGCTTTGTAATTGATATAAATACGGAATATTAAGTTTTCCATTATAATAAAATGATTGTAATTATATGATAGTAATTTTTTCGCCCGGAATCGAAAAAATATTTTCCGTTTTTAAGATAGCGGCTAAGACTTCAACTTGTAACTTTTTACACTCATGAATAATGGCGGTCCATGAATAAATTTGCCTCAAAAATCCCCAAAAGTTCTTGAGCTTTATCTACAAAAACTGAAATTCCCTTTTCCGATTCTGGGCGAAAAAATTACTCATTTTTAAACCTACGATTGTTGACCTATCCTTAGATATTATGATTGATTATTACCTTATTGAGAATGCTGAAATTTACTCTATATAAATATTGTTCATATATGTTTGAACAAATTTGCTCTTTATGCCAAGTCACTAAAATTTCTTTTATTGCAAATAATCGGAGAAACTAAAACTTAGAAACGAGGAAAAAACTATTTTGTATGCAAAAAAGGAGAATTTTTTTCAACGACACCTGGCAGCACTGGGTTAGATTCTCCCAAATGGATGCTCATCTGATGTTGCTGGCAACGGAATAACAGCACGTGTTGTATAAAATGAATATTTACATAATTATTTGCGCACCACTGTAATTTCTAAGCTGTGGGAATGCATAATTTTTAATTTTTATGCACACACCATTTCTTTGGAGATTTGCGCTATTTACATTGTTTAATTGAAGCTCAACCTGCAATAATTTAAATTTATCTATGCTAAGCCTAAAAGTAGACCGCATATTTTTGTGATTAATCATGTGTGGCTTATTTTTTATTAATTAATATAAACTGATTAATGTGAGTGGAAAAACTAAACAATGGAATTAATTGAATATATTTTTGAGTAGAATATGAGTTGTTTTGTAGGCATAATAATAATTGGATTGGGAATAATTTTGCGCTACATATAAGGTACATTATAAATTCAACACATTTCAAAAACATTGCTTTATTATTGTATTTTTGTTGCTTTTTTGTAATTTTTTTTTTTTTTTTTTAATATATGTAACTAGCTCATGTTGTATGCCATTATTTTATGAAATTTTATTTAGTTTTTTCACATCTTGTTTTGTCTTTTTTTGCCGTTGTCATTCATCTTCTCAAAATTTCATTAAATATTTTGTAGTAGATATGGTTGTTGTTGTTGTTAACATATGAAGTCAGTTTCTTTTTTTTTGTGACTGCGTTAGCAAGGAATCATCCCACTTTGATCTCTGAGCAGCTTCAGTTTCCTTTCATTTTATATTTGCATAATAAGCCGAAATGATAAATTGTATTAATTTTCGTCAATGTGACTTCTTTATGAGGATATATTAAGTTTTCTATTTTTTTACAAGCAATATATTATGTAACCAATTTTTTTGTTCATGACTAAAACAATATTAGTTCTATTATTCAACTAAATGTATCAATTTTTCATTCAAATATTAATCATAAAAATTCTAATTAAATTAGAATAATTTTTGATGTCATTAATTTGATCAGCTTAACAATATTTAACAAGGGGTATAACATAGGGTGTGAAATATTTCATATTTACTAAAATAAACGCCGCTTTTGTTTTATTTTCCCAAATCATGGCTATCATTAATCAATCCAGTAATTTGCGAAATTTCATGCGAAACTGTTTATTTGTGTCTATGTGCACGGATGATGTTATTGTTTGTGTTATAAAATTAATATCCTGCTTTCTGCGTTATAATTTTTGGCTGTCATGCTGGGAAAATATGAACATAATCGGCTTGAGTTAACAAATTATACAGAAAAAAAACTGAACCGTAAAAAACACAATTCTAACTTCACAAAGTAATAAAAATCTAAGTAAAAATTACTTTAGGAATTTTGCTTTAGTAATTTACTAATTTCAGTAACTTCTTGGGAGGAAAATAATTGCAGCTTAAACGTCGAAAAATACAGCGCTGAACTGTAGAAAATTTTGGAATGATGAGTAAAAAGTTGACATAGTAAAAATTACCGGTTAGTTGTGAGCTATTTTGTTGAAAACACTATTCAAATTATTACGAACGAAATGAACATTTTAGCTCTTGAAAGGCCTTTGACCGAGCTTCTTATGATCAATTGTGGTGAGCGTGTTGTGAAATATTTGAACACAAATGATCGAGAACTGGATTTGGAGAACTGGACAAGCTTTATGCCGACTCCGAACGACTTATGTTCTTAAGAAGCTTTTCATGGCAGTTCTTACTCTCTGAGGTTTGCCATTGTCTGTAGAGAAGTGACGGCCAAACAGAAAAATTAATTCAATTAAAAAACTTTCTGTGTTGGATGGGATTCGAACCTGGGTTCTACGCATGCAAGCCACACACCTCAACCATTATGCCATGGCCGCCACTTTTGCAGTGGAAATTATTATAGGCTAGTAAAAAAAAAATTGCAATGCACAAATGTAGCTCCGGAGAAGTGTTAGCTATTCAAAAAAATGTTTTGCTTTCAAATATTTAAGATACAATTACAATTTCGGGAAAATAAAATTTTTGTTTTCATATTTCGAATGCCTAACATGTTAAAAATATACTGTCAAAAGGAAACAGTGAAATATTGAATATTTATGGAGTTATGCTTAAAAACGTCCGAGTCCGTAACCGTAGTCGTACTTTTCAGGTAGTCGGAGCGCTTGGGGCAAAGTAATGCTTCGTTCACTATAGATTGTAAATTCTTTTTTTGCGTAATTCTGGGAGGGCTTATTATACACTCTAAAAAATATGTTTAATTTTAATATATTTATGATAGTAATAATTTGTTGAATATTCAAATGAAGTATAATTTTAATAAAATTTGAAGTAATCTTCGAATGTTTAAATTTAAGCATAAATGCCAGTAAAATTAAACGTCAGATGTTGAATTTTGCTACAAAAGCAATAGTTAAACTTTATTCTACGACATCAACAGTTATAAAATTCAACAAATAGGTGTGTATACATGTGTGTTTACATGTATATTGTCATTTGAGTCTGCTTATAATCGTGTGAGGTGTTATTTGTGCGGTTTGCTTTTATTTAAATTAAATAAAAAAACTAATTAAATTGTGAAATAATAAGTATTTCTGGTCAACTAAATAATATGAATCAGTAAAATATGTGCGGTAAGAATTTTATGTTTTTAAAATATTACAACTTTTATTTATATATGCATAAAAAAGAGAAGTGCAATGAATTTAATTGTCTATTTCCCAAATGCTTTACCCAAATTACTATATCATTTGAAGTAAAATCAAACAACATTTGTTGAATTTTACTACTTATTATGTTGTTATTGCTCCACAGTTGTGGAATTTTGCTACTATTAAAATATTAATTTTTATATATTCACTTATTTATAGTGAATACTTATGGACACTTATTATAAGTGTCACATATATACACTTTTTGAAGTGAAATTCTATAAGTTACGTTTAATTTCACTATAACATCTAGAGTAAAGTTTATGTTGAATTTTACTACAATGTAAAATTAAACTCATGTTGAATTCTATTTGATGTGTGTATTTACTACAGTTATAGTACCAAATCTGTTGCCTACAAGTATTTTAGTAAATTTCAGCAAACAATTCTTTATGTATATCGCCATACCCAGAATGCCATCGAAAATTTCAACGCGACAGTTTGGCGAATATGTCCGAAGCACCTCAATTCCGGCCTGAAAATTGTCGAAATTTCAGCTTACATTGCTGCTGCAATGTTTAATGAAGGCTACACTTCCATTCTGAAGCTTCTGAACGAGCTGGGTATAATTATTGGCACCTAATGCAAAGTTTTCGCCGAAAACACCGATGAGACATGGGTAGCGAAGCAGAACCGAAAGATTCTCTCCGAGACAAAAGCAGCTCGTACAGCTCGAAAACATCAGCAGCTTGAAGAAAATTATTACTTAAAATTATAGTTATACCGTATCGAACTTAATACGTGATTATCTCGAAACTACACTAAAGGAAATAACGAATATAAAATTTATTCGGGCCCGTGCAAAATTATATTTTATACATCTACGTGTATAAATCCAATATTTTTTCTTACAATACGTTTTCTTTTGCATATTTGAACTTGCGTAAGCAAAATTTAATTTGATTTAAGCTAAATTTGCTATCATTAGTTATAAAAAACCAAATTTTCCAATTGAGTTGTGGTATACTGGTTGAGGTGCTTGACTTGTAAGTGAGGAACTCCAGGATCGACTCCGCGGCTGGTGCGTTGTTTTTTGTTTTTTGTTTTGTTTTAAAAATTTGCTGTTATTAGTTATCCTGTTATTACAAACTAAATTTTACAACAAATGCAAATGTTTTATACAAATGCGTCCATGGTTCAAAAATTACGTTGTTTTTCGATAAATTGAAAATGTTTTGGATAAAATTAATATTTTTCTCCCTTAGTGTATTGGCTAAAAATACTGATGAAATTATTGAGCCAAGGAGAGAGCAATATGTTAATTTTGTTTACTCAAACTCTCAAAATGTTGGTAGTGCATCCAGTTTTTTCCGTATAACTCCCAGGTGAGAAGATGAATTTCTGAATTTAATGATTCAAGACATTGGAAATGCTTTGACAAACAAAGTGCAAAGAGAATTTTGCAAATATCTTATAAATATTATCAAAGATTTTACAGAGTGGCATACAGAAAATGTTCATAATCGTTTATTTTCTTCATGACAAAGACGACAAAGTGCACATTATTAACTGAGAGTGAGTTTGTTCCTGCTAAAGATAAGATAGCTCAGTGATTTTTTTTTTCTATTTTTGAGGAAGAGCGAGCGCAATATATTCTAATAATTTTGCATAAAGTTTGGTCTCTTTTTCGATTTTAGGGAATTTTTTTAAACCCCGAAAATATACCATTTTTGGTGGAAAAGTTATGCTGTTTTACACGAAAACTCTTGTACAGTTTCCACCACATAAATTTCATTAAGTGGTTATACAGGGTGTGCCGCAGCTGAGTGCAACTATTTACGGAGCTAAAAGGTTATGTCGAGCTGAGCAAAAAATCGTACGGGAAGGGGGGGGGGGGGTCTGTTTTCACATTCTTAGGAGCTACATGGTTTATTAATATTTCACGACTTTGATTCACGTTATTGTTTCTAGCAGAAAAACTAACTTACATAAATCTTATTTTGATAGCTCATTATAAATGCAATGAAATCACCTTTCATTCATTCATCACCCCCTCCCATACGATGTTTTGCTCAGCTCGACTTAACCTTTCACCTCCGTAAATAGTTGCACTCAATTGCGGGACACCATGTATATCATTTTGTAAACGTGGTATAATAATGGTCTGGATGACTGATATATCAAAGATTACAGATTGTAGATAATCTGATCTAAAAAAAACATGTACAATAAAATGAAATAAAATGAAAGAATATATAAAAATAAAGAAAAGAGAAAAAAATATTTTTTCTTTACATTTCTGTCTTTTGTTTTTTAACAAAACTTTCCCAACGGTTCGGTGTTGTATTCGTGCACGAAAAATCTCAATGTTTCTATATTGCGTTCTGGCGCGAATTTGGAACATTTATATGAGATTTTCGTCAATGAAATGTATAGCCGAATCAGCATGTTTCAAATATCACGCACGATTCTCTTACGTTTTCTTTAAGAACGGAACTACTGGGCAAAGGTCTTACAAACGGAGTGTCAATGTAATATACCCCTTACGCATTTGTCGGGGGCGGAGGGGGGCGGGGCGGGGGACGGTATAAAAATCGATTGTACAATATTAAGAATTTCTATGGTTTTGAAGGTATACGAGTATCAATGTAATTGATCTCAAACTTAGAGTTATTTTTTTTTTTAAATAAATTAAGAAATTTTAAAAAGTTTGCATACATATACATACAGCCATGGACATAAAAATAGCACAAATAGCAAGCAAAAATATATCACAATATTACTCCAAGTTAACTTTTCGCCGCCCTATTTTTTTGATCCTACTGTTTATTGTAATTATATGGTCGATGTCTAACCGCAAAATTCCCGTTATGTTTTAATATAAGATGTGTGCTTTGCTTTTATTTATGTAAGTGTTGATTTTCTGTGTGGACACAGATATACCACAAGTTCGACAAAGACGTGTTTTTAAAAAATTTTGTTAATTGTTTTCGTTCTTTTGATTAACGATTGATTTTATTAAATTTTGTGTTAAAAAAACAATAAATAAAAATGGGCCACGGAATGCACTGTACGCCCGAAAAAAGGGCTATAATTAATAATTTGAGTAGAAATGGGAAAACACCCGCCAAAATAGCTGAAATCGTGCAATGCTCCAGAAAAATGGTGTACAATGCTATCCAACTAGCAAAAATAAATGTGTGCTATCTTCATCAAAACAAGGGCAGAAAACCAAAACCGCGAAAAACCACCATTTCTGTGGATAGAACTATAGTGCACATGAGCAAAACAGATCCATTTAAAACACCAAGACTTATAATGCAGGAAATACATGAAAAATATGGCCTCAGTGTATCCAGAAGGCTTGCAACAAGACGTTTAAACGAAGCTGGGCCCTTTGGCCGCATTAGTCGCAAGAAACCCCTCCTGTCAAAGAAGCACATTAAACATCGTTTGACTTTTGCAAAGGCTCACAAGAATATAGAGCTGAAATTCTTGAAAAATGTTCTCTGGACCGATGAAACAAAAATAAATAGAATGGGGCCTGATGGAAAAACAACCGTACGTCGTCCAAAAGGTGAAGCACTAAATCCTAGATACACAAAAAAGACCATTAAGCATGGTGGTGGAAGTCTAACGGTGTGGGGAGCATTTTCTTGGCATGGAGTTGGGTCAATAGTGCGAGTCGATAGAAAAATTAACAGATTTCAGTACCTGGATGTACTTAAAAATAAAATGGAGCAATTTGTTTTTGAATCAATGCCCGTAAATTGAACTTTCATGCAAGACAATGATCCGAAACACACGGCGAAAATTAAAAAAAGAATGGATTCAGAAGGAGAAAATCAAAGTTTTAGATTGGCCAGCACAAAGTCCCGACCTCAATTCAATAGAGAACCTATGGAATGATGTGAAGGTCGTACTTTCAACAAAAAATTTTAAAAATTTTGATGATCTATGGGCAGGGATGCAAGATGCTTGGTATTCTATCCCGAAAGATAGATGTCAGAAGCTCGTAGAGAGTATGAGTCGCAGATGTGAAGCAGTGATAAAAAATTGGCGGATAGAGCACAAACTACTAAGTAGATAAGTTATTTTTAACTACATTTTTGTAAAATTTATAGCATTTTTTTCTTAAATTTTCAGGA
This sequence comes from Coremacera marginata, assembly GCA_914767935.1. NCBI lineage: Eukaryota > Metazoa > Arthropoda > Insecta > Diptera > Sciomyzidae > Coremacera > Coremacera marginata. Next base: position 128,214,151 of record OU612047.1, read on the forward strand.
TATTTTTCGATGTGCAATTTATATGTCCAAGGCGTTTTGAACTGTATCTTAGTCAATGGATTACTTTAGTTTTTTTATTTAATTTAATCAATAGTTTTTGCTTGTATTGAAGTTGTAAGTCATTGATTTAAAAATATATACTTTCTTTTTTTGTTATTGCTTTACATGATATAAAAAAATAAAGTTTTTTGTATTTGAAGACAATTGTTATGCTATTTGTATGTCCACGGCTGTATATTGGATATATTAGCAATGCATGCTGTAGGGTGCTTATAAGGTATAGTAACGAAAATTATAGGTGTGTATTTTTTAATAGTCAAGAATTCTTGTAGACATTATCGTTCCAAAAATAGACAAACAGGATCGAAAAAAATTGTTTACTGAGGAATTCAAAACAGCGTATTGGCATTATTTTGATGAAGCAGATTTAAGTGGTGCGAATTTTATGCCGAACACAGTGTGCAAAAGTTGATGTGTGTTGAAAGTGGACATGATGAATCCAGGTGCTACGCATGCATAAATTATCGTCATGGATTCAACAGAAAATAATTGAAAACAAATTGAAATACATTGCTGCATTACTGCCACACTTCCAGTTAAACGCGCTGCTGATACCGATACACCTAAACCTCTGAGTCTGGATACTGTGTCCCTGCAAGCCGAAACCGTTTTCACCAATCCGACCAATTTGAATGATGCTGATTGGACACCCGATATTGAAAATAATGCACCACAACCGCTAACACAAATGGAAATGGATTACATTGTGGCTACGATGGACTATCACAAAAAAATTCAGAATTTTTGACATAATTTTTGAAGCGTAAAAAACTCACAGAGCAAAATGTCAGCGCAACATCATACCGAAAACGCCAAAACGAAGATTTTGGTGTACACACTGAACAAAACATGCCCTTGAATATTATGTCTATCTTGGATGATGATGCAGACTCAGAACATGAATATGAACAACCTACGAAGAAAAGAAGATCATCAGAACCACAAACGTCAACTTCAACGAGAATGGATATTGACAATAATTGAAAATGTTCTAAATTTAGTTTTTATGCATAGATAACATATAAAAATGTCATATTTTCTGTGTAAGAATAGCTTTAATATGAATCGAAATTTTTATTTTCATGCAAAATAAAGTATATAAAGAAAAAAAAAAAAACATATTTGAGCAAAACTGAAAGCAAAATGAATGGGTGCATATTTTAAGGGTGGCTATATACCTGATTCAGGTGTGCTTTATAAATTTTTCGAAACGTTCGAAACTCTTAAATGTGGGTGGAATTTTTTTTATATCTGAAAATCACATTTATTAGAGTTTATTACTTTGGCACCGCAATCATAAAAATCAAATAACCTTTTGTTTATTAACCGACTTCAAAAAGGAGGAGGTTCTCAAGTTCGTCGGTTTCTCTGTTTTTTTTTTATTTTTATTTATTTTTTTATTTTTTTTTTTTTTTTTTTTTCCTTTTCTTTTTTTAATTCTGAGAATCATAAAAACAGCCATCAATGTTTTTTCCAAAGTCTTTTGAGCAAATTTTTGAAATTTATACCTTGACTTAATTGTGAATAAAAGCGAAACGCGTACATTGATTTTCATGATCTATGTCTCATTTTGTTTATACGTTATGTGACTTTACGTGATAGTAATAGGACATGACACTTTTTTCAGTTTTGGATTTTTTACGAATTAAAAAAAAAAAAACAAAAAATATTGTTTTTCTTCATACATTTATTTATAACTGCGAAACTGTTGCTTTTGTAGGGAAACGTTATATGGAGAGATTAAAGAAATTGTAATTCTTAATTTTTATAAATTTGTTTCAGCTAAATCGGACTAGTGGTTATTGAGTTGTGTCAAACAAAAGAGCCTAAAACGTGACTAATTAACCTATACGATACTTACTAACTTGAAATCGATATTAAATTATTATGGAATGTAACTTGACAAAATGAATGATGTAGAACTTCTTCTTTTCGGGGCTACTTTCACGTGCAGTTCTCAGAATTGAGTCCCAAAATCATGTGTTGTACTGTGTAATCTAATGTAATGACATGTGTTACACATCACTCCACCTTGAGTGCTACACATGACCCCAATTTAAGTCACTTTTTCTCATTGCTGGTATTTTACCACAGCATGAAACATTTAAAAACCTTTGTTATACATAAAGATTTTACACAATACCACATTTTACATCAAGTCACTTTTAAAATCTAAAGAAAATTTTATCCGAAACGCTATTTTTTTAAAATTTAAAAAACTTTAAAAAGTTTTAACATATAACATTAAACATTTTAACAAACATTTTTCAATCTTTTTAAGAACTCTAATGATACTCCAATACTTATGGAAAATAGATGCTGTCAAAAGAAACTTATCACAGTTGTTTATTCACTCATATGTTAACATTTTGTACGAAAAATCTCCGTGTTACACATTACCCCATCTTACCCTATAGATTATATCAGTCTAGATCTTTGTTTGTCAATCATACAACTATGCATAATCATTTGAGTCGCAATACACCAACCAGCAGATGTATTCTGCTAAAATTACTGTCATCGCTCAAGCTGACATATTTTGATTTATCTATCTGCTTATCTCTTTCTAACTACACAATCTGACTCGACTTATTGTTGGTTCAAGGCCCATCAACGATACTGTCTCAACTCTGAATGCCGCAACAGACAGCAACTTTCAGCCCGCTTTTAGGCAAATATTGTTTCTTGTTAATGCTACGACGCATCCTTGAGCGTTGCCAATTTTCATCACTATGTTTACATATGCGACTTCAGAGGTTGAAGTTGGTGTGGTTATTTAAAATAAGACATTCATTCAATATTAATTAATGTTTCTGTTTTATATGAGAAAACTGTCTAGAGTTAAAAAACTTTCTTCAAACAAATTTAAAGTTTATTTATTGAAAAATTTTATTAAATTTAGTTAAGTTAAAGAATTAATTAAATTAAAATAAATAGGTTTTTTGATTTTGTTATGATGAAAAAACTAGCAGAAAAAATATAAAAACAAAAAATGGAAAAGTGTTTATATATGAAAAGAATCAAATAAGCCAGAAGCACAAAAAAAAAAAATGTAATAATTCAACTAACTACTCGTAACTGAATTTTAACAAAAGCAATAAAAATAGCATTTGTCTGTGCATAATTTATATATTTATGTTGTATTTGCATAAATATCAATTTTTGTGCCCTTAAGCAAGTTATTAATTTATTATGTGGCAATGCTGCGAGCAATTTTTAATCAAACAAAGCACACTTTATGCGGAAGTACTTCAATATACACAACAATATTTTAAAGTATTTGAAAATTGCACGACCTGAATACATACCTACATACATGGCAATACTGTTATATGTTATTAAAAAAAAAGAAAAAAAAAAGTGCAAACACGAATAATACACATTTTTTCCACACCCATTTACATGTGTAACATATACATATGTGACTGCGATGCGTAAACAAAAATGTTTTAAAATTTAATATCCGCTCATTTTGAAAAATATGCCATATATGTGCGCCATAAATAACGGATATATAAGTTAAAATATTGACAATTGTTTTTCACCATTTTTCTTAATTGATATCTTTGAATATTTTCATTTTTTTTTCAGGGAATTTCGTACAATTTTGTTATTGTCACAAAGTAATTGGGTAACACTGTGCAGCATTTCCGGTTTGTTGTTTTATTGTTTGTTATTTGCTTAAATGCTGCTGTCCGACTGCTGTGTGCGTAAATTATTTAATATGTATGTCAACGCGTATGTGTGTGTCGTTGTAAATTTTTGTTGAAAGTAAATTTGTACCCTATAGGAACAAACTAACTTGTTTTTAAAACAACTAATTAAAAAAGTAACTTAAAATAAACTAGTATATGAAGTACTTTGAATTATATTAAGGCGGCAACTACTCTGACTTGGACATGTTTTAATTGCAATTTTTTATTAGATTACAAGTTTATAAATATTTAACCATGTTATTTCATCAAATATTATTAACTTTAGGCTTCACTTACATTTTGTTTCAAAAAGGCATATTTTATTATTTACGACATTGAGCTGCAAGACAGACGTGGTAAACACACTTTAAAAGTAATAAACTGCCTCTAAACCCTGTGAAACGATTAAAAATTCTTTATTATTTAAGATATTCAAATTACAAACTGGTACTGATTAGCAAACATTGCACAATTTGGACTCTGTACGGAAATTGATGCATTGCTTAACCATTCAGCAAACACCTCATCACTTCAATAGTAAAGACGCACGCCTTTCCCTACGTAGCGTCGAGTCTGCTCCATCACTTCATTGCGATTGACACTTAAAAGAAGCACTAAGCAAAATATCGGTGTGCCCATCGACAATGATTGATGGTTGCAAAGCGTGGAAAATCCCGCTGACACGCTTGTTTAGCTCATATTTTCAAATGAAAAGCTGGCTCGTGTTAAATAACAGGCGCAGGCATTGTGTGAATACAATTCCGATCAATTGGATCGGCATCTTCACTCATGTACCCAGGCGGTGGCGTGACCATTTTTGTAAGCTGCTTCCGAGGTACGCATGCTCACATATAAGCGCACAGTTCCTCCAGCTTCTGCAACTATCACCTGTTGGAAGCAGAAATAGTCCAATAAAGAAAGGAATAATGAAATTATATCTACCATCGCAGCGTACTTCTGTTGCGCTCCTTGAATATAATTACTAGTCCTTTTTTGAATGAACTGGCAATGAAGTTTGCCATGAATCACTTTTGGATTATTTTAAAATCAATTAAAACACC